>CM056060.1:133821515-134179015 GCA_029574335.1 Rana kukunoris | reverse complement strand
GGCATGGTCCTTAAAGGAGTTGTAAAGGAATTTTTTTTTGCTGAAATGACAGTTGACAGGGTATATAGACATAATAGTTAACTGATTCCTTTTAAAAATGATCATAAATAGATAAAAATCAATCATATAATGAGCCTGCAGTTTCAGTTTCATTTTTAATCTAGTTTCATGTTTCTGTGAAGTACAGAGACACACAGAACAAAAACAAACACACACAGGGCAGTGTTTGTTTTTAAAATGAATCCGATTGGTTCTGAGGGGTTTGAGACACACAGTAATCACACCTCCTTGATCAGGGACCACAGTGAAAAGCTCCCATGAGTTTTTTCATAAGGAAACAGACAAGCAGGAAGTGTGGAGATCAGAGAAGGATTACAGCAACTTCAAAGCAAAAACTAACAATGAGGACATGAAACCAGGATTGCAGCAAGGTAAAGGAAGCTATTTAGCTTAAAAAAAATCCTTTAGTGACCCTTTAACCTGCATAATGGTTCGGGTCTTAAGTGGTTAACAAAAGATCAACCAGCCACCTTGGCCAATGCACTCCTCCTCAGCAACTGCTGAACACCACTGACAGTCCACATCCATTTAAATGCAATAGAAGTATGAATGTAAATCATTGGAAAAGCACATATGAGTCAGAGCACTTGATCTGATTAAATTAAAATCAATAGAGACTTCTATTTTAGGAAGCTTTTCATTTTGTTAATGGCTCGGGGAAATAAAAAAATTTGGGCGGCCTTGAGATGACAGGGAGCTTTATTACGCACACAGAAGAAAGTAACGCATGGCTCCTGGAACGCAGCCACTGGCTTCCTGTATCCGGTTCAGTTAGGCGATTACAAATGCTTTCACTTTAGCAGTACTAATCTCTGCCTATATACATATCTGATGGCAGCTTACTTCCAAACTTTTATTAAAAAAAAATCTAGGCTATGACCTGAGACAGCCACTCCTAAAATGATCCTATGCCCAGATCATGCGCGCTAAGGCCCCTTTCATGCGGACGGCTGCTTTGCCGCAGATAAAAGCATGTTTATATTTTGCTGGAATTCAAGACTCCAGGCACAGCGATCAGCTGCATTTGTACATGGATCCCTGCCAATACCAAGCACTGTGTCTGGTATGAATCTTGAGGGGGAAATTTCAAATAAAAAAATGGCATGGGTTCCCCCTACAAGAGCATACCAGGCCCTTGGGTCTGCTATGGATTTTAAGGGGAACCCCGTACGCCAAAAAAACGGCGTGTGACTCCCCCAAAATCCATACCAGACCCTTATCCGAGCAGCAGCCCGGCCGGTCGGGGGAAGGGGGTGGGAACGAGCCAGCGACCCCCCCTAACCGCGCCAGGTCACATGCCCTCAACATGGAGGGGTAGGTGCTTTGGGGCAGGGGGGTGCCCTGTGGCCCCCCACCCCAAAGCACACTGTCTCCATGTTGATGACAGGGCCTCTTTCCGACAACCCTGGCCGTTGGTTGTCGGGGTCTGCGGGAGGGGAACCTTTTCAAAATACGGGAGCCCCCTTTAATAAGGGGGCCCCCAAATGCCGGCCCCCCACCCTAGGTGAATGAGTATGGGGTACATCGTACCCCTATTCATTCACATGCCGGGAAAAAAAAAAAAACACACACTACAGAGGATTTTTAAAGTGATTAGTCAGCTCTGGGGTCCCTGCTCTCTTCTTTAGCTCTTTTACAAGGGGGGTGCCTGTGGCTTCTGTCGCCTTCTGCCTTCTTTTCTTTTCCGAGGGCCCTCGGAGCTGACTAATAAATGACTTTAAAAACCCTGTGTAGTCTCATTCACCTAGGGTGGGGGGCCGGCGTCTGGGGACCCCCTTATTAAAGGGGGCTCCCGGATTCCGATAATCTCCCCTTCCGCAGACCCCGACAACCAACGGCCAGGGTTGTCGGGAAGAGGCCCTATCCTCATCAACATGGGGATAGAGTGCTTTGGGGTGGGGGGGCCACAGGACGCCCCCCTGCCCCAAAGCACCTATCCCCCATGTTGAGGGCATGCGGCCTGGCACGGTTAAGAGGGGGGAGCGCTCGCTTATCCCCACCCCCTTTCCTGACCGGCCGGCTGCTGCTTGGATACGGGTCTGGTATGGATTTTTGGGGAATAGGGGGGTTCCCCTTAAAATCCATAGCAGACCCAAGGACCTGGTATGTTCTTGTAGGGGGAACCCATGCCGGTTTTTTATTTGAAATTTGGCGTGGAGTTCCCCGCCTTTTCTTTAGCAGGGACAGAGACACTGGTCAGAGTTGATGGGAAGATGGATGGAGCCAAATACAGGGCAAAAGACTCAAGACTGGGGCAGAGGTTCACCTTCCAGTAGGGCAACGACCCTAAACATACAGACGGAGCTACAATGGAATAGTTTAGATCAAAGCATATTCATGTGTTAGAATGGCCCACTCACAGTCCAGACCTAAAAATGCTGTGTGTTAGTATCCATGGGGGGGGGGGGGATGCCCTGACATCAGTCTGTTCTCTGTGCTAATTGACCCTGCTATTGTGTGAAGATGTCCTGTGTTTACACTTATGATAATGTGTATTGTATAGCAGGTGAGCGGGGAGACATGATGTCTACCCTGACAGGTCATATCTATGAGTCGCCTCGTCTGGATAAATGATTAGTTAATTAGCTCATGTTAATTTATGTTCTGGTTATCTCCTCAAACTGTATATAAGGTTGTATTTTTGTATCTATTAAACACTCCATGTTCAGCAGACAAACAAGTCTCGTTGTGAAATATCTGACATCTATATCCAGACTGATAGGAAGTGTTTTTTTTGACGGAAACACTCAAGCGAAATGTGGGACGTTCCGTTACAGGGTCTACAACCACTTTGTTTGCTAAGGCATGGTCAAGTTTTATTTTTTTAATAAAATACTATTTGAGGGAAAAAATAAAGATGTTTGGGAGATCATGGAGGACGTTACGAGGAGGCAGAAAAACAGAAGCAATTTAATTGAAAATTGATTACAGAACCATGAAGTAGTAGATGTGCAAGGATTGTTTTTGGAGAATAAGAATCTTGTTTAAACAAACATTATATCCGCCATGATCTCAATATCCACAGATAAAACGCAGTGAAGATATTCAGCTGTATCTGAAGACTCCTACTCTGGTCACATATTTAAATCAATAACCTTTGAACATCCAGGCTCTCAGTATAATTGACTTCATGGAGTTGATTTGTACAAGGACTCCTCTGGGAATGTGGCCAGTGGAATACCAATAAGGTGGCAGATGGCCAGGACTTTACTAAGGTGATCTGTGGTTGGTGGCATCCGAAATTACAGATAACCCAGCAGGATGGGAGTAACACTCCTGTATGTGCTTGGCCAATATTTAACTAGTAGCTGACAATCAATACAGAGAATGTCAAAACAACGGAAAGAAAATGCTGGCCTTGTCCTGGTGATATCCGGAGCCGGATCACCACCATTAGATCCTGCAAGCACACAGCATTGGAGCCCAAATAACACCCCTCTATTAGGGTCACCCCTCTTTACAGGGCTTTTTTTCTCAGGGAATAGTTGCAGGAACTCCTCCTTTTTGAGTCACCCCTTGTCTCTGACCCTACCCACCTCCGAGCACCAATCCTTGGTTCCCCCCAACCCACCCCAAGCACCATTCCTTGGTTCCCCCCCAAACACCATTCCTTGGTTCCCTTCTACCCACCTTCGAGCACCATTCCTTGGATCCCCCCCACCCACCTCCGAGCACCATTCCTTGGTTTCCCTACCTCCAAGCACCATTCCTTGGTTCCTTCCTACCCACCTCCAAGCACCATTCCTTGGTTCCCTCCTACCCACCGCCAAGCACCATTCCTTGGTTCCCTCCTACCCACCGCCAAGCACCATTCCTTGGTTCCCTCCTACCCACCGCCAAGCACCATTCCTTGGTTCCCTCCTACCCACCGCCAAGCACCATTCCTTGGTTCCCTCCTACCCACCTCCAAACACCATTCCTTGGATCCCCCCACCCACCTCTGAGCACCAATCCCTGGTTCCTCCCCCAACTAGGTCCGAGCACCATTCCTTGGTTCCCCCTCTACCCATCTCCGAGCACCATTCCTTGGTTCCCCCCACCCACCTCCAAGCACTATTCCTTGGTTCCCCCCGCCCACCTCTGAGCACCAATCCCTGGTTCCTCCCCCACCCAGGTTCGAGCACAATTCCTTTGTTTCCCCTCCACCCATCTCCGAGCACCATTCCTTGGCCCCCCCCACCCACCTCCGAGCACCATTCCTTGGTCCCCCCACCCACCTCCAAGCACCACTCCTTGATTCCCCCCACCCACCTCCGAGCACCATTCCTTGGTCCCCCCCACCCACTTCCGAGCACCATTCCTTGGTTCCCCCCACCCACCTCCGAGCACCATTCCTTGCCCCCCCCACCCACCTCCGAGCACCATTCTTTGGTCCCCCCCCACCCACCTCTGAGCATCAATCCCTGGTTCCTCCCCCACCCAGGTCCGAGCACAATGCCTTAGTTTCCCCTTTACCCATCTCCGAGCACCATTCCTTGGTCCCCCCACCCACCTCCGAGCACCATTCAAGTGGCTTGCTATTTGAGGCACTGGCTAAAGAGCCATAAAAGAGGACATCCAGCATCATCTAGCACTTTCCTAACCTTACTGTCCCTGGCCTGCCCTTTTCATTCATTGGATTTTAGTTCTATCATGGAGGCTCAGTATTACAACAAGTGGCCATTACCTTGGGTTGTCTCCATGCAAATGTGGCCTGCCTTGAACAACCACTCCTCCAGAATGACATGGACCCATCAGGGCAAAACTCCTTCCAAGAGCCAGCCCACAGGTTTGGTGGCTCACCCTCATTTTTATTTTATTATATATTTATAAAATAAAAATAACAAACATGTTATACTTACCTGCTCTCTGTTTTGCACAGAGCAGCCCCCATCCTCCTCTTCTGGGGTGCCCCGCCGGCGCTCCTGCCCCTCATTTCCATCAGGTTCCCCCAGTGAAAGCCGCTTTCCATTAGGGAGCCCATGCTGGCTCGCTTCCGAGTCTCGTTGCTGCATTCATTGACACAGACAGCGGGACTCAGCCCCGCCCCCCGCTCCTATGTCACTGGATTTGATTGAGATCATCGGGAGCCAATGGCTACTGCTGCTAGAAATCTGTCCAATGAGGAGAGAGACAGCAGCTGGAGCTGCTGCACTCGTGAACATCGCTGGATCGATTCGGGCTCAGAAAAAGGGGGGGGGGGGGAGCTGCAGCACAAAAGTTTTTTCATCTTAGTGCATTCAAGTTTTTACCACTTCCAACCGCAGGTGGAAACTGACGTGTATAGATATGTTTCTCTTCTTCCATTTCTTGTATTTACTTTGCCTTGTAGCCGTTCCTTATGTACGTGTCTTTGGTAAATATTTGTATTGGAACATACCTCTATTTGTATCACTTTGTATGGAACCAAAATTAGATCATATAGTTGTTACAGTGCTGACACATTTATGATTTCATTAGCAATGACAGGTCACGATTCTGCAGAAAGGGTTAAAGCCCAACTCTGGGCAGTTAGAGTGAAACTATACCCCCCCTCCACTTAAAGTACCTTGTGTTCATACTCACTATAGGTGTGCGCAGCCTATTGCATTAGGGTGTGCACCCCAAAGCAATAGGGCAATGAACAATGTCGGTAGCGCAGTGGACGACGTCAAAAGGGCAGAGACTGGTGTCAGTTTTTTTTTTATTATGACCTTTTTACAATTTTATTATTTTTTACAATATATTCTGTTTTTTTTTTTGTTTTTTTTTACAATATTTTTTTTTTTTACAATTATTTTTTTTGTGAGCCCCGTGGGGGCTTAGGTGAAATATAAGGGGTCAAAACCGACCCCTGATGTCTCACTTTTGAGACAGAGATTCCATAGTTACTTTCTCTGCAGCCAAGTAGCAGAGGGAATTTGTCCAGCACAGGATCATTAGAGTGTGCCCAGGCACACCTGGCACACCCTGTGCGCATGCCTATGAACCCTACTCACTATGGAGATTCATTTTCTGTATTCTGAAAAAAAAAAAAAATGGTTGATCCTTCTGCTCTCTATCTCCCCCTTCTGTTCATATCCCCAGCTCAGAGACTGGGGACAGGGCTCAGGAGATGGTCAGAGACTGGGGACAGGGCTCAGGAGATGGTCAGAGACTGGGGACAGGGCTCAGGAGATGGTCAGAGACTGGGGACAGGGCTCAGGAGATGGTCAGAGACTGGGGACAGGGCTCAGGAGATGGTCAGAGACTGGGGACAGGGCTCAGGAGATGGTCAGAGACTGGGGACAGGGCTCAGGAGATGGTCAGAGACTGGGGACAGGGTTCAGGAGATGGTCAGAGACTGGGGACAGGGCTCAGGAGATGGTCAGAGACTGGGGACAGGGCTCAGGAGATGGTCAGAGACCGGGGACAGGGCTCAGGAGATGGTCAGAGACCGGGGACAGGGCTCAGGAGATGGTCAGAGACCGGGCACACGGCTCAGGAGACGGTCAGAGACCGGGCACACGGCTCAGGAGACGGTCAGAGACCGGGCACACGGCTCAGGAGACGGTCAGAGACCGGGCACACGGCTCAGGAGACGGTCAGAGACCGGGCACACGGCTCAGGAGACGGTCAGAGACCGGGCACACGGCTCAGGAGACGGTCAGAGACCGGGCACACGGCTCAGGAGACGGTCAGAGACCGGGCACACGGCTCAGGAGACGGTCAGAGACCGGGGACACGGCTCAGGGAAGGTCAGAGACCGGGGACACGGCTCAGGAGACGGTCAGAGACCGGGGACACGGCTCAGGAGACGGTCAGAGACCATTAATGTCAATTCTTGAGATGGAAAAGGGGACACATATGATTGGTGTACACAGCAGAGGACGACCGAGGTGACAGATGAGTAACATGTATAAACAGGTCTGTCAGATTTCATAGAGGCCGCCACACCCAGCCTGGGGTGCAGTGCGCTCCTCCGGACACTAGGTGGCTCCACAGATGGCGGCGCTCAGCTCTTCCTGTAGCAGGCGGTGTGCGGCGCCCAGCAGAGGAGGAAGCTGTGTACAGATAGAACCCGGGCTCCGCTCCCAGAGGACACGGTGACACCGGCTCTCCTCATCCCGGGGACACTCCTCTCCCATGTCCTCCCTTCTCCTCACACACAGGACATGACACTCCGCTGCCGGCACTCTGCACTCCTCCTCAGCAACTTTCCTGTCTGCATTGGACCTGTAGAGTTCATTCTTCTCTCTGCAACACAGCAGGATATTCAGGGACTGGAGTGACAGAGGAGCATTGTGTGCAACTGCTAGGTGACAGCACAGAGCTCAGCGCCCTCCACACAGGGGACCCCCATTACCTGGACCTTTTTTTTTTTTTTTTTAAAGCACCTGATTTTCTCTGTTCCACTCCCAGCATTTGTATTTCTCAGCTGCAAAAAAAAGCAACTATTTTTTTCTGCTGCATTTTTTTTTTCTCTAAAGCATCCATTCTTGTTCCCCTTTTTATCTCTATAGCATTTATTTTTCTCTGTTGCAATTTGCTGATTTTCTCTGTTGCACTTCTATGGTATTTGCTTTTCTCTGTTGCATTTTTTAAGCACTTTTTGCATTTCTATAGAATTTATTTTTATTTTTTTCTGTTGCATTTATTTTTCTCTGTTGTGTCCCCCTATTTGAAATAGTGATTTGCCCCCAGTTTTTGTATTGTCTTCTATGGTAGACTGTTGATTCATTCAAAAAAAAAAAAAAAAATTATCCCCCCCCCGCCAAAATATAATTTTTTCTCTGTTGCACATCTGTAGCATTTATTTTTTTCTGTTGCGTCTTTTGCAGCTTGTTTTTTGCATTTTTAAATCGCTTGTTTTTCTTTTGATCTCTTCCAGCATTTTATCTGTTGCTTTTATCTTCTGTTGCATTTGTCTAGAATATTATATTTTTTTTTTGCACTTTTAAAGCACCCGTTTTTCTCTATTGCACTTCTGTAACATTTCTTTTTCCCGGTTTTATATTTTTAGTAATACATTTTCCTGGGTTGCACTTCTATAGCATTTTTTTTTCTTGGTTGCGTTTTTTTTAATCGCCCATTTTTCAATTTTTTTTGTGTGCTTTTTTTTTTTTCCCCCACTTCTGTCACCCATTCTCACCCTCTGACACCTTGACCGTTATTCTAGGAGTCTGCCCTTTGTCAGCATTTTTTAAAGTACATTTTTTTTTTTTTTTCTTAGGTTGCATTTTTGTAGTATCTTTCTCTGTTGCATTTTTTTTTTCTATTTTTATTTTTTTTAAGCATCATTTCTTCCTCTGCACATTTTTAAAGCAGCCTTTTTCTCTGTTATTTTTGCTCACCTTGTGATTGGATAGTAGAGGCGGATTTTTTTTTTGGTGGTTTATCTGTTCTGGGGAGTCTTACCTTGTCGGAGTTGTCAGCGTTGTATAGTCGTAATGTCGGCCCCTGAGGTCTTCCCTCCGCCCTCGGAGGTCTCTGCAGCGGCTCACGTCCCCTCTTTCAAGAAGTACCAGGAGATGTACGAGAGGTCGGTGCAGGAACCCAATGGTGAGTAGCAGACATTTAAATGGGGAAAGTTAAGATTTATTTTAACTACTTCAATACTGGGCACTTTTACCCCCTTCTTGCCCTGGCCAATTTTCAGCACTGTCGCACTTTGAATGACAATTATGCCACCATGCAACACTGAACCCAAATTAAATTTTTTGAGACAGGTGTAGCTTTCTTTTAATGGTATTTAATCACCACTGTTTTTTTTTTCCTTTCTAAACAAATGTAAAAAGCCAGGAAAAAAATTGTTTTTCTTATAAAATTTAGCAAATAAGTATTTTTTTCTTTTTCACCGATGGGCACTGACGAGGCTGCCCTGACAGGGGGCGGGGCTGACGAGGCTGCCCTGACAGGGGGCGGGGCTGACGAGGCTGCCCTGACAGGGGGCGGGGCTGACGAGGCTGCCCTGACAGGGGGCGGGGCTGACGAGGCTGCCCTGACAGGGGGCGGGGTTGACGAGGCTGCCCTGACAGGGGGCGGGGTTGACGAGGCTGCCCTGACAGGGGGCGGGGCTGATGAGGCTGCCCTGACAGGGGGCGGGGCTCATATGGGTGCGGTGCCGATACTCGGAGCACTGATAAGTATTTTTTTTCTTCTTTACCGATGAGCGCCAACGAGGCTGCCCTAAAGGGGGCAGGGCTGACTAGGCTGCCCTGACAGGGGGCGGGGCTGATATTTGGAGCACTGATGATCAGTGCTCTAAATATCAATGTAAAGAATGTACTGAGAGACTTGCCGTTTATCGCCACTCCTTTCATCACACAGCATGTGAGGAAAGGACTGCCGATAGATGGCAAGTCTGTTTACATGTGATTGGACACAGCTGATCACATGGTAAAGGGACGCTTTGATTGGCCCATTACCACGATCTGTGATCAGCTGTGTCCAAATAGCCAAATGTAGTATTTTGGGGAATCGGTGCGGCATTGCTGCCAATAATCGGCCCAATGTGGACGCTAATTGCTTGTTCACATAGGCAGCCAAGGGAGTGGTTAAAAGCAGGCTGTTGAGCTGCGTTTTTTTTTTTTTCTCAAAAGAAATTTGAGCTGCAGTTTTACCACCCAACTAAACAGAAATGCAGCCTCTCACAGCTGTACAGTAAGGTTGAGCTCCGGCATGTTCGCACACTCCACGCGCAGAGCCCGCCAGGAAGTTGGCACAGCGCTGCGCTAATTACAGGCAGTAATACATTTCTCGATCTCTGCAGCCGAGTTTTAGGAAATGTCTCCCTGCCTGTGATTATCGCAGCGTCAACTTCCTGGCTGGCTCTGCACGTGGAGCTCATCCTTACTGTACACATGTTGTGTCACAAAATTAAAACAGCAGGTGGTACAGCCACTGAATTAGGGCAGCAAGGGTTAACACAGGTAGTTTTACGGGTTTCGTTGCCTGTCAAGCGCCCTCTGAAAAGTGATCCGCCGTGGTTCGCTTTTCAAAAGGGCAGAATGTGTCGTGAAGCCCGAGCCATTTATTCTATCCCTTCAACAAGTGCAAGCTGTTCATTCAGCCAAACATCTTATGAGCTTCCTGTGCGCTCCGCCCCTGGACTGTGATCGGTCAGCATTGTTCTCAGCTATCTCTATCAACTACAAATTGCCCCCCACTCGTTATGGAGAAGAGAGGAGATGTTATGTAGTCCTAACTCACTCCTTGTCCTAGGGGTGACAGTGCTGCTCAGTGCGGGTGTCACTCTAGTACAGGGAGTGTGGTAATGGCAGGATCACCAGGATAAAGTAAATGCAGCCATCGCATCTAAGGAGCAGTAAGTTGCAATACTATCACATTATAAACATGCTTTAGAGGGCTAATGTGCTTTTGTCATTTACACTGTGTATAAACGTTCTAAAACCTTTGTTTAATATTTACACAGTATAATTGCTGCTTATTCATATGTTCAGTAGAGCTGCAGAGTGATTGGCTACAGCCCTGTCATGTTTATTTCCTTCTCTTTATTTGTTTGATGGGTGTGTAAATATCGAAATGCCGGTGACTTTTCGCTATTGTTCCCCTATCCAGATGGTTCCTTGTAAGGACTGCGCAGGCGCAATCCTTGCCGACGGAAATCTCCGAACCTCGGCTGGCATCCAGGCTCATTCCTTAACATCCCCGTGGATTGGAGGATATTAAAAAAAAAAAAGAGCCAGGAGGCCGAGCGACCACTTTCCTCAAATTCCACGTCACCCTGGATGCCGGCCGAGGTTCGGAGATTTCCGTCGGCAAGGATTTGCACCTGCGCAGTCCTTACAGGAACCATCCTGAGAGCCGGAACCATATTGGCAGATCACCGGCAGCTACGGCCCTTGTGCTGCAGTGGCCATGTGTATATTTCCATATGAGAATGCCAGTTGCCTAGCTGTCCCGCATGCACACAGAACTGTCCCCTGTGCGGTAGCCAGGCAATTGGCATTTTCAAAAGGTGGTCAGCAATGGTTGGGCTGATGTATGTTTTAAGCAGGCTTTCATATAGGGGTATAATCTCAGTGTTCTGCAAACAGAGAGTGGGGGAGGGGGGGGTTTCTGATCTCTGTGTAAAAATGAACATATAGAAAATGTGAAATTCCCATCAATCATTACATGCAGGAAAACTTTACAGAATATTTTATAATATACTCACTGAGATCAGTCCGCTCCTCCTCCTCCATGTTCATGTGTCCAGAGCTGGGTGAGCCAAACCTGTAGGGGGCAGACACTCCCATCAGGGTAATTGGGAGCACCTGCTAGGGAAGGGGGAGGGGCCGACCTGCTAAAATATGCTGTACCTGTGATGAGAACATACCCCTCCCCTACAAGGTATTGCTGATTTTAGAACCACATTTTTTTTTTTTAAGCCCTGGTTCACATTGAATGCTACTTTTCACTTGAAGTAGCGCGATTTCAAAAATTAGCAAGGTTAGCGCGATTTCAAGTGCTACTTGATAGACGTTTGTGGGGCTTCATGCACAGATGTCTAATGAAGTCGCACCTGAAATCGGCAAAAGTAGTGCAGGAACTACTTTTGCAAATCTGTGCAGTGTCGCACCGATTAGGACAAAGCCATTGTCTCCAATAGCTTGCGACTTGTCATGCAATTTGATTGCATGACAAATCGCTCCAATGTGAACCTAGACCGAATGCTACTTTGAAATCGTGCTACTTCGCTTGAAGTAGCACGATTTCAACGCAGCAGGTCAGTGCGATTTCAGGTGTGACTTGGCTGACATCTGTGTAGGAACTACTTTTGGAAATTGGTGCGGCTCTTATTGGAACAGTGTCTTTGCCTCCAATAGGCTGCAACTTGTCATGCGATTTGGTCTCTCAAATTGCATGACAAATCGCTCCAATTGATTTCAAAGTAGGAGTTGAGTGAGATTTTAGGTGCGACTTGGCTGACATCTGTGCCACTTCATGCATAGGTGTCTATGGAAGTCGCACCTGAAATCGCCTGATGCCCCAGTTCTCATTGATGCTACTTTGAAATCGTGCTACTTCACTTGAAGTAGCGCAATTTCAAAGTAGCAATTTCAGTGCGATTTCAGGTGCTACTTGATAGACATCTGTGGGGCTTCATGCACAGATGTCTATTGAAGTCCCACCTGAAATCGGCAAAAGTAGTGTAGGAACTACTTTTTGCAAATCGCTGCGGTGCTGCTAAATCGGTGTTTTGCACTGATTGGAACATTTCCGCCAATAGGCTGCGACTGTTCACTCCAGTGTGAACCTAGCCTAAATCGTGGGCCGAAATCACAAAAAGTAGTACATAAACTGCGGCGTCGCACCGATTAGGATGGTGCCATTGCAGGCAAATGCTGCCGATTTGACATGTCAAATCGCACCACTGTGAACCAGGGTTTAATGCTGCTTTGAAATCGTGCTACTTCACTTGAAGTAGCACGATTTCAAAGTAGCAGGTCAGTGCAATTTCAGGTGCAACTTGGCTGACATCTGTGCCACTTCATGCACAGGTGTCTATGCAAGTGGCACCTGAAATCGCCTGAAGCCTAGGTTCACATTAGCGCATTAGTGCGATTTGGCCGTGCAAAAAGTGCACATAGCCATTAAATTCTGGAAAACTTCACAACAGATCCTGCCTGCGCCTCCAAACATCCGTGGGAATGAGGGCTTGTAGGTTTAACCAATCATTCTGTGCATTTTATTTCTTTATTGTGCATGTCGCCAAGTGGGTGTGATGGGTGTGTTTCCATCACCTACTGATTTCGTACTAGATAAGATCTAGATCCAAACAATACAGACTTAAAGCCGTGGTCCATCTTTTGTAAAAAAAAAAATACATCCATATTGAAAAAATGTAATTAAAAAAAATAAGCATTTATTATTTTTTCCAATGGAGTCTGCAGGACATTGCTGTGGCCAGAGCACCCTGGGTGCAATACACAGGATCCTGCACACTATTTCTTTGCAATAAGTAATCAATGGACTTTAAATGCTGTGACATCTCCACATTTGTTCTCTATTGATATCCATGAATTTCTCTGCTGCTGTAGAACAGGGCTCTCCAAACTTTCTAAACAAAGGGGTGGATTACTGTCCTCCAGACTTTAAGAGGGCTAGACTGTGGCCATCAGCAGTACAAAAATCCCCCATCATTGGTGTCACTGGGAGGAATTGTGCCCCATCATTGGTGTCATTGGTGTCATTGGGAGGAATTGTGCCCCGTCATTGGGAGGAATTGTGCCTCGTCATTGGGAGGAATTGTGCCCCGTCATTGGGAGGAATTGTGCCCCGTCATTGGGAGGAATTGTGCCCCGTCATTGGGAGGAATTGTGCCCCGTCATTGGGAGGAATTGTGCCCCGTCATTGGGAGGAATTTTGCCCAGTCATTGGGAGGAATTTTGCCCAGTCATTGGGAGAAATTCTGCCCCGTCTCTGGGGTCACTGGGAGGAATTGTGCCCCGTCACTGGGAGGAATTGTGGCCCGTCATTGGTGTCATTGGGAAGAATTGTGGCCCGTCATTGGTGTCATTGGGAGGAATTGTGGCCCGTCATTGGTGTCATTGGGAAGAATTGTGGCCCGTCATTGGTGTCATTGGGAGGAATTGTGGCCCGTCATTGGGAGGAATTGTGCCCCATCTCTGGGGTCACTGGGAGGAAATGTGCCCCGTCACTGGGAGGACTTGTGGCCCATCATTAGTGTCATTGGGAGGAATTGTGGCCCGTCATTGGGAGGAATTGTGGCCTACCATTGGTGTCATTGGGAGGAATTGTGGCCCGTCATTGGTGTCACTGGAAAGAATTTTGCCCCGTCATTGGGAGGAATTTTGCCCCGTCATTGGGAGGAATTTTGCCCCGTCATTGGGAGGAATTTTGCCCCGTCATTGGGAGGAATTTTGCCTCGTCATTGAGAGGAATTTTCCCCCGTCATTGGGAGGAATTTTGCCCCATCTCTGGGGTCACTGGGAGGAATTGTGCCCCGTCTCTGGGGTCACTGGGAGGAATTGTGCCCCGTCATTGGGAGGAATTGTGGCCCGTCATTGGTGTCATTGGGAGGAATTGTGGCCCGTCATTTGTGTCATTGGGAGGAATTGTGGCCCGTCATTGGTGTCATTGGGAGGAATTGTGGCCCGTCATTGGTGTCATTGGGAGGAATTGTGGCCCGTCATTGGTGTCATTGGGAGGAATTGTGGCCCGTCATTGGGAGGAATTGTGGCCCGTCATTGGTGTCATTGGGAGGAATTGTGGCCCGTCATTGGTGTCATTGGGAGGAATTGTGGCCCGTCACTGGGAGGAATTGTGCCCCATCTCTGGGGTCACTGGGAGGAATTGTGCCCCGTCATTGGTGTCATTGGGAGGAATTGTGGCCCGTCTTTGGTGTCACTGGGAGGAATTGTGGCCCGTCACTGGGAGGAATTGTGGCCTGTCACTGGGAGATATTGTGCCCCATCATTGGGGTCACTGGGAGGACTTGTGCCCCATCATTGGCGTCATTGGGAGGACTTGTGCCCCATCATTGGCGTCATTGGGAGGACTTGTGCCCCATCATTGGCGTCATTGGGAGGACTTGTGCCCCATCATTGGCGTCATTGGGAGGACTTGTGCCCCATCATTGGCGTCATTGGGAGGACTTGTGCCCCATCATTGGCGTCATTGGGAGGACTTGTGCCCCATCATTGGCATCATTGGGAGGAATTCTGCACCATCATTGCTCTCTGTCAGCACTGTTGTCAGTGCTACTTTCACTAATATCTGCGTTTGAAAAGGCATTCGGTGCGCGCAAAGTGGACAATATCTTTTTGTAGCTATGGGGGGGGGGGGGTAATATATTTGATGAAAGTCTGTGCCCGGAGTTCAGCTTTAAAGGGGTTGTAAAGGTTTTGTTTTTTATTGTCTAAATTGGTTCCTTTAAGCTAGTGCATTGTTGGTTCACTTACCTTTTTCCTTCCATTTCCCTTCTAAATTTTTTTTCTTTGTCTGAATTTCTCACTTCCTGTTCCTCCTTAGTAAACTTGCCCCCATAATCCGAGCCGTTCTGGCTGGGGGTTAGTCAGCCAAAACCACTTACTAAGGAGGAACAGGAAGTGAGAAATTCAGACAAAGGGAAAGAAAAAACATTCTGAAGGGAAATGGAAGGAAAACATAAGTGAACCAACAATGCACGAGCTTAAAGGAACCAATATAGAAAATAAAAAACAAACCTTTACAACCCCGTTAAGCCTCTTGCATCTTTGCTTTACTGAAATCGGCACTCTTTTTCTTGAACCCGCTTGGTGTAGCGATGACTGCCATCAGAATTGCCGGCCTGGAACACTGGATGTTTATAAAGGCTGTAGCAATAAATTATGATTCTGTTTGTGATGTTTTCTGTTGTGCCATCCATCACAGGAACATTATCAGACTCATTGTGCACCAATCCTACAGAAATACAAATGACTCCTCACAGACTCAATGCCACTCCGGAGTCCATCGTACGTCTTCTTAGAGCCTTCGTCTGGCAGAACATTCATTTAACAGAGATTGTTCAGCGGATTGGACGTGTCTTGTGAGCCGTGTGCCAGTTATAGCTGAACAAGTACTTCATGTTGTTTATTAGTGACCCGGGTGCAGATGATTTTGGGTGCCGTTGTTGTGCAGTGAAGCAGCCAATACACAGCTAGAGAGAGTCCAAACATAACTGCCGTTGGTGTGTTTTGGGCAGATGCCAGTTGAATTTCTTAGGACTGCGGCAGTGTGTTGAATTGTCCAGTTCTGGGACCTGAAATGGGTGTTTTTTCATTAGTTTTGCACTTATTTTACACTACGGAGAGAACACAAGGCGTAAAAGCTTGGGGTAGCAGGGCTAGGAAATGCTTCTGTACTATCCTAAAATGAAAAACTGTAAAAACAAGTCAGCAACGGCACCATATTTTATATTTTATCTTGACAAGTTATCTTTATTAAAGTTATCTTTATTAAACCGCCAAACAAAAAAATTAAGTCAGCAGCTACAAAAACTGCAGCTGCTAACTTTAAACACTTTAGCCCCGGACCATTTGGCTGGCCAAAGACCAAAGCACTTTTTGAGATTCGGCACTGCGTCGCTTTAACTGACAATTGCATGGATGTGCAACGCGGCTCCCAAACAAAATTGGCGTTCTTTTTCCCCACAAAGAGCTTTCTGTTGGTGGTATTTGATCACCTCGGCGGTTTAAATAAAAAAAATAAAAATTCAATATTTTTTACTTTTTGCTACAATAAATATCCCCCAAAAATATATACAAAACAATAATTTTTGCCTCAGTTTGGGCCTATATGTATTCTTCATATCTTTGGTAAAAAAAAAAATCACAATAAGCATTTATTGATTGGTTTGCGCAAAATGTATAGCGTCTACAAAATAGGGGATAGTTTTTATGGCATTTTTATCCTTCTTTTTTTTATTTTTTATTATTATATTTTTTTTTTAACTAGTAATGGCGGCGATCAGAAATTTTTATCGTGACTGCGACATTATGGCAGACACATCAGACACTTTTGGCTCTATTTTGGGACCATTCACATTTAAACAGTGCAATAAAAGTGCATGGATTAATGTGTATATGTGACTGGCAGTGAAGGGGTTAACCAGGAGGGGGAGCTGAAGGGTTTAAGTGTGTCCTAGGAAGTTCTTCTAACTGTAGGGGTCTACGTGTGTCATGACACTGATCACCGCTCCCACTTACAGGGAGCTGTGATCAGTGTCCTGTCACTAGGAAGACCGGGGAAATGCTTGTTTACATCAGCATTTCCCCGTTCTTCCTCTCCGTGAGATGATCGCGGGTATCCCTGTGGACATCGAGTCTGCGGGGCCCGCGGTCAGACTCACGGTGCTCGTGGCGGGCGCGTGCCCACAATGGCGACGTGTGTGCGTGTATATATATATATATATATATATATATATATATATATATATATATATATATATATATATAAAATTATAATACACACACGTCGATCTGCCCACAGGAGCCATTCTGCCGATGTGTGTGTGTGTGTGTATATATACACGTGAGCCGGTCCTTAAGTGGTTAAATGGACACTTGCGTGTCCTGGGCACCCGAAGCCGATCTGTCCCTCGGCTCTTGGGTGCCGCCGCCACCATCCTCTGTAAGGCAATCAGAAAAAGAAGCCTTGCGGCTTCACTTCCTGGATCTATACTGCGCATTCCCAAGTCGTGCTGCACGATCCCACGGGTCCCTGTTGTCTTCTGGGATCTGTGTGTCTCCCAGAAGACAGCCGGGGGGGGGGGGTCAAAGAAGGCACCGGCCGCAGCGACCTATGCCCAGAATTGGGAGCAAATACCTGTATTACACAGTTATTTGCTCCCTCCCCCCTGAAATCCCTGACCTGAATATTTGTTCTTATCCAGTGACTAATGCCTCGTACACACGATTGGATGATAAAAATCACTTTCGGTTTGATCGCGCGATAGTCTGATCACTGGTATACAGCTTTCGACAGCTGATCATGACAGTTCATCCAACAATATCTAAACGGACAAACACAAAAACTTTGCTTGGACGATAGGCCAGCGAGCAACAGTTTGCGTCCGCTAAAAATCGATGGACACATGATTGAAAAACACAAAAATAATCCGGAAGGAGAATGTAAACCATATTCGTACCTCGAAAATGCTCCAACATACGAACAGAAAATGTGAGCAAAAAAAAAAAATGTGCGGAGAGCAATACACGAATATGCCTCTACAATATGAGCGGAAATAGCCTAAAGGCGTGGCGGACACGGGGGTCACACCTATTTGACATCACTTTGTACGAAAATCATTCGGAAAAAAATGGTTAATTTCATAGAACGCAAAATGCACTGTTGAATTAGATTTTGGTGTTATGCAACAAAATGCAGATAAGTAGTACGATTATCTGATGGTGGGTACGAGGCATAAGTGGTGGGGCACGGAAAATGATACAATGTTGGGGCTTGCACCTTCAGAGCCCTTTCAAACTGACAGCGTTTTTACCCCCCCCCCCCCCCCCTGCTAGCGGCCGAATAAAGGGTTTGGCGGCGCTGCCCATTAATGTCAATGGGCAGGGGCGTTTAGGAGCGATGTATACACTGCTCCCAGAGCACCCCAAACATGCTGCTTGCAGGACTTCCTGAAAGTGAAGGCTCCCCACTATTTATGCGAAAAAATAAAAGCTCATAATCCCAATCGCGTTCTGCGATCCACCAATCAAAATCTACTCCAGATACCGAAAGCCAACTACAAGTCCAAAGGAGAAAGGAGATTCGCGGTCCAAGGTCCCAGACTATGGAACGCTTTACCAACCAGCATTCGGTTGGAGGAGAACCACTTAGCATTCAAGAGGAAGATCAAGACTCATCTCTTTTGATGACAAAGGAGACAGGAACAACAAGCGCCCAGAGGCGATTTAGTTCGCATGTGCCGCGCTATATAAGTTTTCATTCATTCATTCATGAAAGTGAATCTGTTGCTATGCAGGTCAAAGCACGGGTTCACTTTAAAGCGGGGGTTCATCGGCAATTTTTATTTTTTTTTAACCCCCCTGCCGGTAAACCCGAGCGCGACTCGGGTTGGATTTTTCAGGTAAATAGCGATATCCACGAGTCGCGCTCGGGGTCAATATGCAGAGCCTGCAGCGCACGCTGGCTTACCTTGTATCCAGGTGGGGTACTGTACTTACCTTGTCCCTGGATCCAGCGATGCATCCCCGCTGTGTGAGCGAGTGGCGTCCTCCATTCGACTCACACAGTGCCCGCGCGCCGCCGATCTCCGTTCCCTGCGACGTAACGGCGCACGGGGGCGGAGACCGGCGGCAAATTCAAAAAAGTAAACAAACACGTTACATACAGAATACTGTAATCTTATAGATTACAGTACTGTATGTAAAAAGTACACACCCTCCCTGTCCCTAGTGGTCTGCCCAGTGCCCTGCATGTTCTTTTACATAATAAAAACATTTTTTTTGTGCCTGCAAACTGTAGATTGTCCATAGCAACCAAAAGTGTCCCTTTATGTCAAAAGTGATTTTAGAGCAGCTAGAAAACAGCGATAATAAATGATAATCACTTGCAGAATTGAGCGATAGCGATTTGTGGGAAAATTTGTCATAAAAGTAATGACAGCGACAATTCTGCAACTCAGCAAATTTCAGTGATTTTGATTTGATTACATTAGTGAATAATTTTTATTATAATTACATTATTATTTGTTATAATTATTTATAGTTATTTATTATAATTTTATGATTTTGTGTTTCAAACTTTATCATACCCGGGATGTCTACTAGACTCTGGTTTGGACAAATTTAAGCGAGTTATTCCTAAAAATTGCAGGCCTACAGTATAAAACGCAGAATTTCCATGCAAAATAATTGTACCGCTTTTGGTACGTAATTCCAGACAGAATCATACCGCCAGGGAGGTTAAAGCCATCCTAGGAGAGGGAATCGGGAACTGAAGCGCTGCGGCTTCACTGCCTGGTTCCCTACTGCGCATCCGTGAGTCGCGCTGCGCCGTTCCACTGGTCCCCGTTGTGTTCTGGGAGCCGAGTGTTTCCCAGAGCACAACGGGGGGGGGGGGGGTGACGCGGAGGGGCGGATACCTTTTATACAGGTATCTGCACCCCCTCCCCCTCCCCCCCTTTAGGTGAACCTCCGCTTTAAGTCCCAGACTAAAGGTAAGTACCAGTATGTCATTAAGGACTTATCTCTGATTTACAGTGTGAAGCCTGGTACAAACTGAGCCATGACGAAGCACTAGTTAAGTGTGAAACGCGTCAGCTGTCCTGTCTTGTGGTTGTGGTGATTGTATATGTTCCAGTTTAACATTAAAGACCATCTTTTTGTAAAGATCTCTTGGAGTGCGGCTGTCCATCTTCCTCCTCTTGTTGCTATTGGTACACACTAACAGCTTGTATATAGCCGCTGTATTAA
Organism: Rana kukunoris; assembly: GCA_029574335.1. NCBI lineage: Eukaryota > Metazoa > Chordata > Amphibia > Anura > Ranidae > Rana > Rana kukunoris. The sequence continues at coordinate 134,159,090 of CM056060.1, read as the reverse complement.
CAGACCGATGTTGGTACAGTGCTCTCCCCTGCTAAGCTGTTGTGTTCTGACCAGGGGGCGGCCCCTTCATCAGAACACTTTGATCAGCACTCTCAACCATTGGCTAGAAAAGTTGATCGGGAGCCGGTCAGCTGCTGGTTTCCCAATGGCCAAACAGCAAGCTTCCAGTGGACTGGGTGCCATAGTCAGAACGTTTTTATTGAACGGCCCGCTGACGCCCGGCATTCAGCCCGAGTGTACAGGGCTTAGATGTCCTAGGTTAGTGACCTAAACTGTATCCAGTGGCACAGAGAATGAGATCTTGCTGAATGAATATTGGGGTGGTGGGCGGTGAATAAAATGCTGTGAGCTGCTGGTCATTCAAAGGTCTGTTTTCAGCTAATGTAACCTTGTATGAAAAAATGTTGTGCTAATGTTTTATTTTTTTTCTGCAGCATTCTGGGGTGAAATTGCAAATTCTTTTTACTGGCGGGTGCCGCCTTCCCAGCCGTTGCTCAGATACAATTTCGATATCACTAAAGGGAAGATCTTCGTGGAGTGGATGAAAGGCGGTGTCACCAACATATGCTACAATGTGCTGGACAGGAACGTGCAGGAGAAGAACCTGGGGGACAAAGTGGCCTTTTACTGGTAAGATTCATCACTTCTCGTATATGCCACAAACTATGTTGGAGTAAAATTGTTGTAGTGAGAGATCCGGAGACAAGGTGGTGCTGATCTTCTAAAAATTCTAGTTGCCTGGCCTCCATACTTCGAGTCACAGGTGCCCGGTACCAGAATTATTGCCCTCGCTCTGACATTCGCGACGAGCCCTCATATGTGTGGCACATTAACCTTTTACTTATGTGTGCTCGCTAAAGTCCGCTGTCAGCTGACGTCACTCAGCTGGTCCAGGCGCTGGATCGATCCCGACTTTACAGTTGGGATCCACCGAGATGCCTGGACCAACAGCTGGCTCAGCCTCTCAGTGAGCCACTGAGATCCTGAGCCAGCCGTTCCCTCCTCCCTTGCCCGGCACTCCAGTAAGCACTGGAGGGGCAGAGGTGAGAGCTGAGCGGGGCAGCTAATCACAGATTGAGGCTGACGGGGAAAAAAACAAGTGTGATCTTTTCTCTCCTGACGCAAGATAATAAGAGGGGGGGGGGGGGGCTGGGAACCATCGGGCCCCTTACAGGTGTAATGCAATTAAAAATTAAAGGGAGGGGGTTGGTCGGGCCTGTAATGCAAAAAATTAATTAATTTAAAAAATAAGGAGGGCCAGCCGGGCCTTTAAGGGGCCATGGGGACCATCGGGCCCCTTACAGGTGTGATGCAAAAATAAAAGAAAGCGGGAGGGGGCCGGCCAGGCCTGTAATGCAAAAAATGTATCAATTAAAAAAATGAGGAGGACCAGCCGGACCATCGGGCCCCTTACAGGTGTAATGCAAAAAAAAAAACCACGGGAGGGGGGCCAGCCAGGCCCCTGGGGACCATCGGCCCCCTTACAGGTGTAATGCCTGTACCCCCCTGATGGCGGCCCTGGAGGTGAGTATGATTGATTTTTCTGGCACTTTTTGTTCATGTAGCAATCAGTATTTTTTGCTAGAGAATTCCTTTAAACCCCCAAACATTATGTTTTTTTTTTTTTTTAAAAGCAGAGGCTCTTTTTGTGTCGCACGGTATTTGCACAGAATTTTTCTTTTTTTTTTTTTTAAATGCATTTTGAATTTTAATGCAAAAAAAGGGATTTTTAAATACAGCTTACCTGTAAAATCCTTTTCTTGGAGTACATCACGGGACACAGAGCGGCATATTCATTACTATATGGGTTATATGGAGTACCTTCAGGTGTGGACACTGGCAATCTCAAACAGGAAGTCCCCTCCCTATATAACCCCCTCCCCTAGAGGGAGTCCCTCAGTTTTGTAGCAAGCAGTATGCCTCCCAAAATGTTTCCCCAAAAGAGGGGTGGGAGCTCTGTGTCCCGTGATGTACTCCAAGAAAAGGATTTTACAGGTAAGCTGTATTTAAAAATCCCTTTTTCTTTCTCGTACATCACGGGACACAGAGCGGCATATTCATTACTATATGGGATGTCCGAAAGCAATGCTTTAATGAGGGGAGGGAGACATCTTCCAAAGAAGGATTCAATTTAGAGGTATACTCAAATAATAATTCCAACTTAGTCAAGAAAAAACTTTTTTTTTTTTTTTTCTTTTTTACAACCAAGGGTGCTTCTGATCCCGAGGATCTTAAACTGCAGCCTGTAGTACTGCCTGTCCAAAGGCAGAATCCGCATTCCTTCTCACGTCTAGTTGATAAAACTTTGTAAACGTATGGACTGATGACCACGTCGCCGCCTTGCATATCTGAGCCATAGAGATCTGATGGTGTGCTGCCCAGGAGGCGCCCATGTCCCTGGTAGAATGGGCCTTTACCGACACAGGAGGAGGCAACCTCTTCAAACCGTAGGCTTGAATGATTAATTGTCTAATCCATCTCGAGATGGTGGATTTTGCAGCTGCCTGCCCCTTCTTGGGGCCATCTGGTAGAACGAATAACACATCTGTCTTCCGGATCTTTTCTGTAGCTTTAAGATAGGCCTTCATGGCCCGGACAATATCCAAGGTATGCAGCAACCCCTCTTTTCTAGATGTGGGTTTTGGAAAGAAGGATGGAAGTACCAAATCCTGGTTCAAGTGAAATTTGGATATAACCTTTGGCAGAAAGGAAGGATGGGGCCGGAGAACTGCCCTGTCCTTATGCAGAACGAGATATGGTTCCTTACACGATAAGGCTGCTAATTCTGACACTCTCCTGGCCGAAACTATGGCGACCAAGAAAACCAACTTTCTTGTCAGTAAGACTAAAGGAATCTCAGCCAACGGCTCAAAGGGTTGTTTCTGTAGAGTGGACAGGACAAGATTTAAGTCCCATGGACAAATTGGTGACTTGACAGGAGGATTAATACGCAAGACCCCCTGTAAGAAGGTCTTTACCAGCGAGTGGGTGGCCAGCGGCCTCTGAAACCACACTGACAGAGCTGAAATCTGTCCCTTGATTGTGCTTAGTGCCAGGCCTTTATCCACTCCTAGCTGGAGAAAACTTAACACCCTATCAATAGTATATTTGCGGGAATTCCATCTTTTGGATTCACACCAGCCTACGTAGTTCCTCCACACCCTGTAATAAATCACCCTGGAGACCGGCTTTCTAGCCCTAATCAGGGTAGGAATTACCTGCCTAGACAGACCTCTACCCCTGAGAATCAGGGATTCAGCCTCCAGGCCGTCAAATTTAGACGCTGTAATGTAGGGTGGAGGATCGGGCCTTGTGAGAGTAGGTCTGGTTGTAGAGGAAGAGTCCAAGGGTCTCCCACTGCCATCTTCAGGACTAGTGAGTACCAAGTCCTCCGGGGCCAAGCCGGAGCTACTAGAATGACTGGCTTGTGCTCCACTCTGATCCTGCGCAACAGGCGAGGGAGTAACTGTAGCGGAGGGAATATAGAAGTTTGAATTGATGCCAAGGGCAAACCAACGCATCGGTTCCGCAGGCCATAGGATCCCTCGCTCGAGACACGAACCTGTCTAGTTTCTTGTTGAACCTGGATGCCATTATATCTACGTCCGGCATTCCCCACCTCTGGCAGATTGTCTGAAAGACCTGGGGATGCAGAGACCACTCCCCTGGCAACAGACTCTGGCGACTTAAGAAGTCTGCCTGCAGGTTGTCCACTCCGGGAATGAATATCGCCGAAATGCAGGGTACATGAACCTCTGCCCACTGAAAAATCAAGCTCACCTCCCTCTGAGCGGTCTGACTCCTGGTTCCCCCTTGGTGGTTTATGTATGCCACCGCCGTGGCATTGTCTGACTGGATTCTCACCGGGAACCCCTTTAATCTGGAGGTCCATGCCAGAAGGGCTAGGCGAGCAGCTCTGATCTCCAAGATATTGATGGGGAGCTGCCTCTCTGCTTTCACCCAAGTTCCCTGGCGAGAGAACCCCTCGAAGACCGCCCCCCCAGCCTGCCAGGCTGGCGTCTGTGGTAACTACCTTCCAGACAACAGGGCTGAAGGATTTTCCCTTTAGAAGATTCTGGGGGTTCAACCACCAGGCCAGGCTTTGTCGGACCCTTGATGATAGCGTCAAAGGGGACTCTAAGGCATGTGCCCTCTTGCCCCAGGCTGCTAGAATGGCTGCCTGTAGGACGCGAGTGTGGATCTGAGCGTATGGTACTGCCTCGAACGTGGCCACTAGCTTGCCTAGTACTCGCATACACAGGCGAATAGTTGGTTTTTTCTTGTTTAGAACCAACTGAACCAACCCCTTGATAGCCTCGATCTTTACAAGGGGCAGGAACACCCTTTGCTGTTCTGTGTCTAACCTCATGCCGAGGTATTCCAACTGCTTTGTAGGCTGGAACGCTGACTTTCCCCGGTTTAGGACCCAGCCGAATCCTTCGAGGTACCGAACCGTGAGGTTTACTGCCTGTTGCAGACCCGGCCGTGAATGATCTATGATTAAAAGGTCGTCCAAGTATGCTAGGACTGTGACCCCTTGGATCCTTAAATTGGCCAGAACTGGGGCTAGGATCTTCGTGAATACCCGGGGGGCCGTGGCCAGCCCGAAGGGGAGCGCCCTGAATTGGAAGTGTCGCTGCCCCACCGCGAAGCGTAAAAATCTTTGATGCGACTGAAAGATTGGTACATGAAGGTAAGCATCCTTTATGTCTATGGAGGCCAGAAAATCGTCCCTCTGAAGCGCGGCGGCTGCTGACTGGATGGATTCCATCCGGAAGGAACGAACCCTTAGGTAACCGTTTAACCTCTTTAGGTCCAAGATTGGCCTGACATCGCCGTTGGGCTTTGGTATGACAAAGGGATTGGAATAGAAACCTAGCCCTTGCTCTTGGGCTGGCACCTCTATTATTACGTCCTGGCAAAGCAGGTGATCCAAAGCTGCCAGCAATGAGGCCTTCCTTGCTGGATCCTTTGGTAGCCTTGATTCTTGAAAATGAGGCGGAGGACACCTTAGAAACTCCAGTCTGTAGCCTGTGGTTACAGATGCCCGGACCCATTTGTCGGGGATCTTGGCTTCCCAAACTTCTGAGAAGAAACGAAGCCTTCCCCCCACCCGCGAGAGTGGGGGCGCCCCTTCATAAGGCAGACTTAGGGGCTGTCTTTGTCGGCTTGCGATACCATGGCCTCTTACCCCCAGGGGCCTGTCCCTGCGATCTACTGTTAACGTTGGATCGTGCAGGCGGCCGTCGATACTGCCTGGAATTTGAGGGCCCCGAGACAGGAAAGAGCTGCCTTTTAAATGTAGGACCCCGGAATGTCTTTTTGACCGGTAAAAGGGTACTCTTGCCACTTGAAATAGTCTGAATATATTTATCCAGATCCTCTCCGAAGAGTCGTCCTCCATGGAAGGGAAACCCTGCCAGAAGCTTTTTGCATGGGGGCTCCGCCGCCCAGTTCTTCAACCATAAGAGCCTTCTCATGTGCACCAAAAATAGTGATAAACGAGAGGCCTGCTGGATGGAATCTTTTATAGCATCTACAGCAAAACACAGAGCTCTGGGAATGTCAGAAAACTCTTCTGCTTGTTGGGTAGGCATGTCCTTTAACATTTCTTTTGTCTGGTCTTTTAACGCCTGACAAACTCCAATTGCAGCCACAGCTGGCTGCACCACTGCTCCTGCCGTAGCAAAGGATGCTTTTAAAAGTGTCTCTAACCTTTTATCAACCGGATCTTTAAACATATGTATGTTTTCCACCGGGCAAGTTAGTGATTTATTCACACATGAGATGGCTGCATCCACTACTGGGAGCCTCCACCTCTTGGAGAATTTTTCCTCCATGGGGTAAATGACCGCAAATCTTTTCGGTGGCAGAAAAATCCTGTCCGGCCGTACCCAATCCCGAAAGATCAATTCCTCCAAGAGAGGATGGACCGGAAAAACTGCGTTGTTTAACGGAGCTTTCAAAGAGCCCAGAGAGGATACCGGAGGAACCTGAGGCTCTGGCAATGGTAAATTAAATGCCGAGCGGACCATGTCCGTCAAAGACTGTACCCACAGTCTCTCTGTCTGGGAGTCTGAAAATGGTTCCTCAGAGGTAGATCCCTCAATCCCTGAACCCTCTTGGTTCAGGTCTAGTTGATCCTCCTGTGTTTTCAATTCCTCCGGAGAGAGAATCTCAGCATCTGAGGATACACCTCTTGGCGATGGGGATCTAACCCGTTTCTTACCAGGAATAGCTCTAGCGATCAATGCTGCTATTCTCTCTTCTAGCCCCCCTAGGGATACGACTAGCATCTCCTCTGTGATAAACACAGGGCTGGGCTGATCTGGGCCAGCCTCCGCACCAGATCCCCCTAATGGCTCATCCAAGGCGCCCTTTATGTTAATAAGTTGCGGGGAAAGTATCGGCATATCATCAGAATCAGAGGGGGAACCCCTTTGTTTTTTGGTCTTTTTTGTACCCTTTGACCCCGAACCTTTGGAAGCCATAATACAAAATCGAGGGACTCCGCCAACAACAGACTGTAGTGGCCAGGAGTTCAAAACCAGAGCTTAGGGGACAATAGATCACTAATGCCCAAAAACTGATGGGGCCCCGTATGTTTTTCTTTTTTTTTTTTTTTTTTTTTTAAATATATATTATATATATATATATTTTTTTTTTTTTATAAAACATACAGTGACCCCAAACTTAGTTTGCCAGCCTCCAACCTGCTGCAAAAAGGGGAATTTCTTGGCTTAACAAAAAAGGCATTGGAACAAAGTCCAGCATGTACTACCCCTCTTCCGCCACCGGGAGTCACTGTTCTGCCGCTCTGCGTCCTCTCCTTCTGAAATCAGCCTCAGACTGAGCACTGACAATGCCTGCTGATCTATAACAGCACAAGGCGCGCCCCTGTATGACGCCGCAGGCACGCCCCCCCCCGCCCTCCTCTCTGAACGGCGCGAAAAAACGTCTATAAGACGTGCGCGCGCACGCATGCCGGAACAGGAGGAACATGGAGGAGCCGCGCTGCTGGAGACCCAGGACTGCAGTATCAGGCGGCAGATTCAAACCCCCGGCCAGGTAGGACTCTCCAAAAGGCCCCATAGGGATCCTTACTAGTCCTAGGAAGAAAGCAGCAGGTTAGCTAGCAACACATTCTTAGACAGGGGAACCTAGTGATGGGGGAAAAAAGGGGTCATCCTGTCTTTCTCAGACATAGTGAGCAAGGTTGCCAATGCAGAGCATACTTAGGCTATCCCCCCTTTTAGGTTACCCCGGAGAGCCTGCTGTCGAACCAAGTCCCGCAGGCTCCCCCTTACCTGCTCCATGCTGCAGGATGTTTGTCCAGCAAAACGATCCAATCTTCTCCCATCTCCGTGGGTAGCGTAGTAGACCTTCAGGCCCTGGGGTCCTATGAAGGTACCCACTGTCCTGGACCTATATAGCACCCTGGCAAACAGGCACTTATGGTTTTTACAAACTCCAAGTCCTGGGCCCAGGGTCCAGCCCTCCAAAGAGGAGCATTATAGGCAAAACCCCACGGCTTGGGGCCCGGGTACTGTCCACTTTGGCACTGAGGCTCCTTGGACAGATCCGGTTAGCCCGCCCTTAATCCCAAGGATGTGGAGCAAAGCTATTCCGTGACCAACACCTAAGACACTGGCGAAAAAACTGAGGGACTCCCTCTAGGGGAGGGGGTTATATAGGGAGGGGACTTCCTGTTTGAGATTGCCAGTGTCCACACCTGAAGGTACTCCATATAACCCATATAGTAATGAATATGCCGCTCTGTGTCCCGTGATGTACGAGAAAGAAAACACAATACCCAACATAATTTGTAAAATATAAAAGCTAAAGGTACACAGAGTAAAAAGATACCAAACATGTCATGTTTGAAAATTGCGCACGTCTATGCAAGGGCGACAAACGTACATTTTTAGATTCCCAGGTGGCACTTTAACCACTTGAGATCCGCGCTATAGACAAAAGACTTCCACAGCGCGGCTCTCAAGTGCCAAGTGGACGTCTTTGGACAACATTTAAAGTGCATTACCCGCGCGCGCCACTGCGTGGCGGGTAAACACTGTCCCGGCACATCGCTGAAGAGCCGATGCGTGTACTTGGCGGCCGCGATGTCCGTCGGGTACATGCGATCGGCGGGAACACAAGCAGGTGACAGCAGAGCTCCACGTGCTGTCAGAGGAGAGGAGACCGATCTGTGTCCCTTGTACACCCCCCCTCCCCCCACACAGTTAGAACACACCCAGGATACACATTTAACCCCTACCTCACCCCCTAGTGTTAACCCCTTCCCTGCCAGTCACATTTATACAGTAATTAGGGCATTTTTATAGCACTGATCGCTGTATGAATGTGAATGGTCCCAGATTTGTGTCAAAAGTGTCCGATATGTCCTCCATAATATCGCAGTCCCGATAAAAATTGCAGATCGCCGCCATTACTAGTAAAAAAAAAATCATAATTCTGTTCCCCATTTTGTAGGCGCTATAACTTTTGCGCAAACCAGACGCTTTATTATTATTTTTTTTTTTTTACAAAAATACTTTGAAAAATACGTGTCGGCCTTAACTGAGAAAAAAAATAGTTAAAAAAAAAAATGGGATATTTATTATAGCAACAAGTAAAAAATATATATATATATATTTTTTAAATTGACGCTCTTTTTTTGTTTATAGCGCAAAAAATAAAAACCACAGAGGTGATCAAATACCACCAAAATAAAGCTCTATTTGTGGGGAAAAAAGGACGTCAATTTTGTTTGCAAGCCACGTCGCACGACCGCGCAAATGTCAGTTAAAGCGACGCAGTGCTAGAAGCTGAAATTTCACCTGGGCACGAAGGGGGTTTATGTGCCCAGTAAGCAAGTGGTTAAAAGACTTTTACAGGTTACCACTTTAGATTTACAGAGGAGGTCTAGTGCTGAAATTACTGCCCATGACCTGATGTTCACATTGATGCCTCACATATGGGACGATCGCTGTTTGTGTGCAAGCGAAGGACGACAAAGGCACTTTAAGTTTTGTTGTTTGATTTAAAAAAAATATATATCTTTTTAACACTGTTGCTTTGAATGTTTTTTTGGTTCGCTTTTATTGCTGTCACAAGGAATGTAAACATAGGCAATAGGCATGTGACGGGTCCTCTTTTTGTAGAGATCTGGGGTCTATAAGGCTTGGGTTGCACCTAATACAAATGCGGCTCCCAGCAGGGATCCCGTGCGTCCCTGTTCACTGTTTCAGATCCGATTTTAGCCACAAATTTGGGCTGAATTGAGTCCTGAAATGAACCAAAAGACGCACAGGGCTCCTGTGCAAATTCGCACCGGAGCCGCAGCAGAGATATGTGAACCGACTCCATAGAGAGACAGTCAAAATCTCCTGCTATTGTGCATCCAATTCGCAATGGCTTGAACCCACACTAAGACCCCAAATTCCTCCTCTGCACCTAAAAGCATTCAAAATGCCAAGATCAGCGTTTCTGTGTTTGAGTTTAAAAACATGGCGCTGATGGATTCTGAGTAAACCGGAAGTGCTGTCATGTCATCACTTTCGGGTTGCTATTACGAACAGCCAATCCCGACTTTGTTTGGCTGTCTGGCCAGCTTGGTGTCTGCCACTGCTTGCAATAGCAATCTAGCGGCTAGCTAGCCGCTTGATTGCTATTACAAGAGAGCAGACTGCCGACTCTAAACGATACCGGGGTGATGCCGTGGCTGCCGCCATCGTCCCAGTATAACCACTGAAAGTTCAGCGGCATGCCTGTACATCGCTGGATGGGAAGTGGTTAAGTGACCATCACTGGAGTTCTGCTTTTAATAAATGGCATTACAATTCTTACAGTGACTTGAGCCAAAATACATATTGAAGCCGTGTAAGTAATTTGTGTAAGCGAAGAGACCGTTCTGCATTCAGTACAGTGCTAGAATTCTATGTGCTCCCTGCGGATGGCGTATTAATCATGGCGGAGGATCCAGCTGTTGCCGTAATCTATCATCTTGTTAGATTCGGCCAGCTATCCATTTGGCAGACAGTGACATTCAGCTTTGATTTAATCAGCCGGCTCTGCAGGCATCTATCAGAGGTAATGAAATTGTGGCACAATACGTTCCTCTACAGATCCCTAATAGAGGTTATATATAGACGGCCTTGCAGCTTCTAATGAGCCTGGCCTAGCAAAATTAGGACGAGTTTTCATTCAGAATAGTGACTAAATGACGGATAGGAGAAGAATTAGCAGTAATTGGGATTTTCTGTGTCTGCCTGTTTTCTATCCAAGGAAGAATTTTTTTTTTTGACGCTTACTGGAAAAAATGTGCCAAACTCAAGCCTCGCACACACGATCGGATATCTGATGGAATCTAATCCGATGGATTTTTTTCCGTCGGATATTCGATGAAGCTGACTTTCATCAGTCTTGCCTACACACTATCGGTCAAAAATCCGACCATGTAAAAACGCGGTGACGTAAAACACGACGACGTGCTGAGAAAAATGAAGTTCAATGCTTCCGAGCATCCAGGTTTTATTGTTTGTGTGCACAGCTGCACCAGATTCTGCATGCACCAGTTTTAGTAACCCACCCCCTCCCCCTTTTTAAATCGGGGGCAAATGCAATTAAAGTGGAAGTCCATGCAAAATCTAAATTCCCTGCATCTATAGACACCACGGATCCAACACTACACTAACCTCTCTATCCCTGTAAAGAAAAGTATACATACCTCTTTGGAAGCCGATCTGACCGGATCCCACGCTGAGCTGTCGGCCACGCCTTCTCTGTGTAGGCGGGTGCAGTGAAGACGGGGGACAACGGAAGCCCCATAGTAACTCTATGGGTGATGTCACTTCCCATTCTTTTCACAACAGATGTCCTCAATGACTTCTGCAGAGCTTTCGGCGTTGGGGATCGGGGTCAGATCGGTTTCAAAAAAGGTTTGTATACAATTTTTTTTTTTACAGGGCTAGAGAGGTTAGTGTTAGTTCCCTGGTGTCTATAGATAAAGTGATTTTATATTTTGCATGGACTTCCATCTTAAATATTAAAATTTTCATAGATTTATGTGTTCTGACCGCTCAAGACCCTTCCAGTTGTGGATAAGATGGATGGAATATGTATGAGTATGCAACGCGGTTAGCGGACTCGCTAGGCTGCTTCATACAACCCGCTGACTAGCAAGGTGTAACCTTGTACACTTCTCAGCAGAGTGCTGTCATCTTCCTGTCAGTGCAGTGAGGATTGCTAGCGGCCGATTTCTGTTTTGATAAGTTATATAGAAAATATTTAATTTCTTTAAAATGTGTTTTAGATATGGATGGGGATGTCTAAATCTGCCTCTGGATGGTTTGATATGAATTGATTGGGAGATCCCTCATGGTTTGTTTTTTTTAGCAGCAAGGTATTGTATAAAACAAGTTGTTTATATAAAAAATATATATATTTTCATTCCATGTATAAAAGTATCAAAAACAAAAGGGAATAGGGCATAATTACATGGGAGCCCTAAAAGGCAATTTACTGGTCGTAACATCAAGAACATATCTCAAAAATAAAGGAACATTTGACACATGGACTCAAAATAGAACAATTAATTCATATTAAATTCCATATATATATAAATCCCTACGCGTTTCGACCAAAAGTTTTATGGCTAACGGTCTTTTTCAGGGGAATACATTTTTATACTGACAGTGATTACATAATTGTTTAGGTCTAGTAAGCATGAGATTGGGTGTGTTGACCAGTTCATTAGGGAGAAAATAGTATTTCATGGCCGACCAAATTGCTGCTGTTCTAAAAATGAACCAAGCCCAGATGACTTCGAGGTGTCTCCATGTGCAATAAGTCCCCCCCCCCCCATCATCAGCACTGGGGGAAACCAGGAGGGGACTTTAAGGCCGCGTACACCGTTTCAGCAGACATCTCCGCTCGTGTGTATGGGCTAGCGGACAGATTTCTCCAAGCTTTGAAATCTATCCGGTGGGAATCTGTCCGCCCGACATGTCTGCTGGTTAGTACACTTACCAGCAGACATGTCGTCCCCCACCGCCGCCGCGCCGCTGCCGAATGGATTCGGCGCATGCGCGGAAGTGTTTTACTTCCTGGTGCAGTGACGTGGCGGTGACGCGGCGGCGTCAACGTCACCGCCACGTCACCGCGCCGTCCGGCGGTGGGGAATTTGATCCGATGGTGTGTACACGCCATCGGATCAAACTCCCGATCGGACATATCCGATGGAAATGGTCCGCGGACCGTTTTCATCGGATATGTCCGATGGTGTGTACGCGGCCTTAGAGAGGCGAGGTAAAGGGTGTCTTTTGGGGAAAAGGTACAACCCGGAGACCACCCTTGATTTTTCTAGATTGAAAAGAAAAGTTTGATATATGCAAGCACCAAACAAATCGATACTACCGCTATTTCTTAATTACTTTCAGGTGTAAGTTTCTGATTAGTTGAGACTTTAAGACCCCTTTCACATTGTTGTTGCGATCGCGGTAAATCGCTGCCCGTTTTAGTGCCGCTTTACCGCTGTTTAAGCAGTGTTTCCAGCCGCTTGTTAGGCTCTTTTAACCCAAAAAGGGGTTAAAAACTCCCATGTTGCCGCGCTTCCAAAGCATTTTTCAGGTGACTCGGAATCGTTGACTATTCATTGCAATTGGCAGGGTGTTTTGGAAGCACCGTATACAGAGCTGCCAAACCGCCCCAAAGATGCTGCTTGCAGGACTTTTTCTAATGTCTCGCAAGCACACCGCCCGGGTGTGAAAGCCCTCATTGCAATGAATGGGAGGCAGTTTTCAGGCGTTTTACAGGCGCTATTTCTAGCGCTAAAATGCCTGAAAACTGCCTTCAGTGTGAAAGGGGTCTAACAGAAGACAAAAGCTTTATTGGGTCAGATCGCCTAAAAATGAGATAGAAGGTGAAGAGGCCTGACCTGCAAAGTGGAAAGGTTTTCATTATTGGTGGGATGTATTTGAATCTTTATTCTTATGTCCTGTATAGTCAACAGTGAGATCTTGACATAATTCTTCACTGAATACAAGGTTTCCCTGCATCCACATTTTATTGTGTTCACTGAAGACAAGGCATTTTATAAATGGAGGTAAACGGGATCCCCTCTTATGCCCTCCATTCACAGAACGCCATGCAATTAGTAAGCGCAGTACAATGCTTTTAGTGAATGGATGAGGGGTCAATGAATGGTTCTATTCCTGTACTGTACACCAGCCAGAACTGTCAGCCCCAGCACTAGAAGAAGAGCGCCTGCTTGCAGTGTCCAACTGGAATAAAACTCTTATTTTTACAGTAAAGCCCTGTACACACGATCGGTTTGTCTGATGAAAACGGACCGACGGACCGTTTTCATCGGACAAACCGATTGTGTGTGGGCCCCATCAGTTTGTTTTCCATCGGTGAAAAAAAAATAGAACATGTTTTGAAAATTTCCTATGGATAAAAAAACTGATAAGTTCCACACAGACGATCGTTTTTTTTTCTATCGGAGAAAAATCCATGCATGCTCAGAATCAAGTCGACGCATGCTCGGAAGCATTGAACTTCATTTTTCTCTGCACGGCATTGTGTTTTTTAACGTCACTGCGTTGGACGCGGTCAGATTTTTGACTGATGGTATGTAGGCAAGACTGATGAAAGTCAGCTTCATCGGATATCCAACGAAATAATCCATCGGATTAGATTCCATCAGATATCCGTTCGTATGTACAGGGCTTTAGAAGTCCAAGCAGACTGATCATTAGAAGGAACTTATTTAATTTGTCCTGGTAGTAAAAAATAATTGTTTTCCTGCATTTCCAAGTTAATTACCAAGCTCTGAAATGTTTGTTTTGGGTGGAAGGATCCTTGTTGTTGTTCATGGAGTTCCGGCCTTGTGATCTCTCTAGGCTCGGGCCTGCTGGGCTCATTTGTAACACTAGAGTGGCACACTATGGCACACCCCGGGGTAAGTGGCAGATTTGTACTTTGTGGCTGTTTACATAATAAACGTCTATGATTGCCCACACAGCAAGTCCAATCCCGTCCTCCTCAGTTTGGACAATAGAGATGTGTTCATGTTCACTGTATACATGTAATATTTCTATATTTACAGTATACAAAGGACTGAGAGTGACGGGTGCAGATATAGTTGTACATGCTGTTCTATGAGAGCCATCATATATTCCAATGAATGAAGCTTTGAACAAGCTGTGTAGAGAATCCTCTGCAGGGGGATTCATCCCGTCTTTGTTGTTTTTATATTTGAGGAATAAGGGGAAATCATCCAAAGCAGGGGTGTCGAACTCAATTTCATCGTGGGCCGCATCAGCATTATGATTGCCCTCAAAAGGGCCGGTTGTATCTGTAAGATTAGATGTCCAGCACATCCCTTCCCCTTACATTAGAGGTCAAGAGCCCCCCCACCATCAGAAGTTGAGTCCCCCCTCTCCCTTACATCACAGTGCACCCCCTTTCCTTATGCTGCTGCTGGGAAGAAGTTGGATGCATTGCTTAAAAGGAGAAAGTAAGGGTCTGGAGGATGACTGGAGAGGTGCGAGGGCTGCATGAAATGGCCTGGAGGGCCGCATTCGGCCCGTGGGCCTTGTGTTTGCCACCTCTGATCCAAAGGGTACACTTGTCCAAATGAATGTCACTTCAGAAAGATTTCCTGTGGTGTCTCTGGAACAGGAAATTAAGCCAAATCTCCCCTCTGGGGAGATTCCCAATGTAAAAATATAAAAAGCTTTGGATAAGATAGATGGAATATGTATGAGTATGCAACACGGTGACGCCAGTCAGGATATTGATGTTGATGTGAATTGTCTTGCAGGGAAGGTAATGAGCCGGAGGATGCCACGTCCATCACATATGCAGAGCTCCTGAAGAAGGTGTGCCAGTTCGCCAATGTTCTACGTGACCAAGGTACACAACTGAATGTTACCACCCGCTTCTTTATCATGCATGGGTAAAAAAAAATTATGTTTGGAAATGTTTACAGGGAGAATTGCTTTATAATCGTTCTTAAAGTGGGCCTTGCAGTAGCTTTACATATTCCCAAGCTGGACCAGGCCTGGGATTCATCTTTAAAATTCTTTGACCTTACTGAAGAAAACAGAATGATAGTTTGATTTCAATATGATTTGTATTTTTAGTTTTCTGTGTAAGCAGTCTGACATGTTATTTAATAATCTGGGACAATAATCTTGTTTTGCTAGGTGTTAAAAAAGGAGATCGTATATCAATTTACATGCCCATGGTGATCGAGTTGGTGGTGGCAATGCTGGCATGTGCACGAATCGGGGCTATTCACTCCATAGTTGTGAGTTCTTTCTTGTGTGTCAATGAATATTTTATTCTTCCCAAATAGAAAAAAGTCGAAATACTGCTGCTTAGTCGGTGACTACCTAATATTACAAATACAACCATATTTTCCAAGTGCTCAGCAGCTAGATCAGTTCCAAATGCAAGGGGTAACAAAACCAGGGCTGTTAATATACAGAACAGCAAACAAACACTCTTGTGCATTAGTATGATGTGCAGGGGGTCTACTGCCCAAGGGATAGTTTCTCTGGCCTTGCTGCCCTCCAGGATAGGGAATATCCTAGTAGTCATAAAAAAAGGCGCGCCAGGCTAGTGCATTATCACAATTGCATATATTTATTGATAAAAAACAATGTAAAAACTACTCCCAAACATGTGGAGAATTATTGCTTGTAGAGGCTCTGAGGAAGAAGGTACCCCTTTGAAACCTGGCAGCCAGTAGTAGTCCTGATGTCCTCCCCTCTGTCATCTTTAGACTGTCGGTATCAGGACTGATTGCCACAAATAGTTGGCTTTTACAATAAATATTTCTCCATGTTTGTGAGTAGTTTTTATCAATAAATATATGTAATTAGGCTGGTGCACCCTCCTTTTTTTTTTTTTTTAAAGCATTTTTCTGTCAATATACAATATGAACAATGCAGCAAAGGAACACAAAGATTTAGACCGCACTCAGTGCCCTAAGCGGTCACTGTAGAAAGATAGACTGAAGGTAATCGTGAAAAAACGAGAAGCTCTGGTCAATCCATGAGTGTTTAAAAAAGTTTATTGTCCTCAATCTAGGGAATAAAAGTGTAAAAGACTATGGCCCAGATTCACAGAGCAATTACGCCTGTCTAACTGGTGTTAGACAGGAGTAATTTCAAATTTCGCGCGCCGTATCACTAGTTTGAATCCTCAAACCATGATACGGCGGCTTCGGGCTTCGATCCGAGAGGCTTACGTCTTCGTAAGCCTTCGGATCTACGCTGCCATCTATTTGCGGCCGCTGGGAGGAGTTCGCGTCGTTTTGATGCGTCGGGATATGCAAATGTTTTTTTACGGCGATTCCCGAACATACGAGCGGTCGTCGCAATCGTTTTCGTCTATTTTTCTGTACGTAATGTTAGAGCAGCTTTTTGCTGCTCTAACGTTACGTAGCCCATGTTAAGTATGGCCGTCGTTCCCGCTTCGAATTTATTTAATTTTTTTTTTTGTTTACGTAACTCGTCGGGACGTGGATCGCCCGTAAACTACGCTACATAAACAACGAATGACGTCACGACGTGATTTCGCGCAATGCACGGCGGGAAATTTGCGAACGGAGCATGCGCAGATCGATCGCCGCGGGAACGCGCCTAATTTAAATGTTTCACACCCCCTACTCGCGCAGATGGATTGCGACGGGAGAAATACACTACGCCGCCGTCGTTTACCGTAGAAAATCTACCTGAATTCCACGTAGAGCAAGGTAAAAAACGGCGGCGTAGTGTATTTCTGATACGCTACGCTAAGCAAAATGTCTGTGAATCTAGCCCTATGATTCCAAGTCCCTGGGCTTTGATAAGGTCGTCCAATGCGGTGAAGGGGGCTGCTGAAAGAGACGTCAATTCAGCAAGCCCTGGGAGAGAAAGCCGAGGGGCCGGGACAGTGGAACGCAGGCGTATTTTGTTGCCATGACAACGCGTTTTGTGCGCATGTGCTTTGGCATGCAAAACCTGCCGTCACGGCAACCAGATAGCCTCCATATTGGTCCTTCCGCCTGTCGGCTCCCTGTGACATAGTCTGGGCACACTGGCACGGCATCTTAAGTGACTCGGCTTCCACTCCCCTGGACTTGGTGCCTCTCTAAGCAGCCCCCTTCATGGCATTGGACGACTTTAGCCCATCAATGCTCAGGGACCAAGGTTTTTTTTTTTTTTTTTATTGTATTAAAATAATAAACAACATGTTATACTTTCCTGCTCTGTGCAATGGTTTTGCAAAGAGCAGCCCCGATCCTCTTCTGGGTCCCCTGCGGGTGATCCAGGCTCCTCCTCTGCGACGAGGGACCATATTGAAAGCCCACTGCCCATACAAAACAGACATCGGTGCGCACACATGTGCAGACCGTTGTGAATGAGCCTTTATTACTTTAGCAGTGCTTTTAGATCTTCCCAAGCAAAGAGCTGTCTGCTGGCGGATCAGAAAATCCAAGAGTGCAAGGTCCCCCAATCTGCTTGCATGTATATATAAAGCTCTGCGTAAATTGTCTGCGCTATTATTTAGGTGCTTGTAATATATGTAATAAATAGATAATAATATCTGAGCGAGAAATTAATCATCTTTTTTTTTTCTCTCCTCTTTATCCTTTCTTTCTTCTATACTTTTGTGTATGTCTGACTGTTTCTTACTTTGTCTTGTCTGTTCCATGCACACTCTCGATATACGTTATTTGCACTACATTTTCTTTCCCTTTTTGACCTTCTTTTTTTTTTTTTTTTTTTTTATACAATCCTTTTCCCTCCTTTTTTTTTTTTTTCCCCCTCTCTGCCTCCTTCTGTTATTGCTCTCTTTCTCTCTCACGCTTTCTCTTTTTGCACTCCCATTTTTCTTTCTCTCCCTCTTTTTCTATTTTTTCTCTTAGTTTGCCGGATTTTCAGCTGAGTCTCTATGCGAGAGGATCCTGGACAGTCACTGTTCGGTTCTAATAACTGCAGGTAAACTGAGCATGTAAAGGCAATGTTGTTGTAGTTTAGTATATATTAAATTTTTTAGGACTAAAAGAAGATGTCTGTTATGTTAAGTATGATTTTAGAATAGCTAAACTACTGTATTTATTGGCGTATAACACTCACTTTTTTACTCTGTGCCTGCGTGTTATATGCAGGGGGCTGTGGAAAGTTTTTTTTTCCTGAATCCACCCTCTAAGGCCGCGTACACACGATCGAATCTGTCCGCTGAAAACGGTCCGATGGACCGTTTCAGCAGACATCTCCGATCGTGTGTATGGGCTAGCGGACAGATTTGTCCATCGGACAAATTTCAAAGCATGCTTTGAAATTTGTCCGCTACAAACCTGTCCGTCGGATATGTCCGCTGGTTAGTACGGGAAACCAGCGGACATATCCTCCCGCACATGCGTCGTATCCTGTGAATGGATCCGACGCATGCGCGCGGAAGTGTTTACTTCCTGGTGCGTGACGTAGCGGTGACGTGGCGGTGTCAACGTCACCGCCGCGTCACCACGCTGTCTGCCGGCGGGGATTTTGATCCGATGGTGTGTACACGCCATCGGACCGAAATCCGATGAGACATGTCCGCTCTAAACTGTCCGGCGGACAAGTTTGAGCGGACATATCTCATCGTGTGTACGAGGCCTTAAAGTTAGGGTGCGTGTTATATGCCGATGAATACGGTAAATTGTGATGGAAATTTAGCTTTAAATAATTAGTTGTTTGTTTAAACTGTTAATGTCACAGATTATTTATTTTTATTTTTTTCATGTTCAAAAAAGATGAGCCTCCACAAAAAATAAAATTAAAAATAATGTCCTTATATCAGACACTGCAAACAATAACTATAACCAATTTTTTTAAAAGCCTTAGGAATGGGCATGTTCACAGTAAGTCAATGCTAAAACTAAAATCCCTGCATCTATAGCCACCAACATGCTAACACTAACCTATCTAGCCCAAAAAAGAAAAAAAATCAGTATACATATGAATTCTGCAGGTGATCCGAACCAATCTCCAGCAGCGGAAGCTCTGATCCCACACTGAGCTGTGGAGGTGGATGCAGAGGACACGTCCGTCAATAGAAGCCCCATAGTAAGTCTATGGGTGACGTCACTTACCATTAATTTCACAGCCTTCGTCGACCTTGTCCTCTGCAGAGCTTCTGCCGCTGGAGATCGGGACAGTGCTCTGTCAAAAAAAAATAAAGGAATAAAGGTCCCATTTCTGAACAGCTGAGCTGCATGAAGGCCCATTTTGCGGCACGTGTTGATGTGCAAAAAATGTGTGTGTGCTGCACATCAATGGTAATATGTGAACCTCGCCTTACTGAGCATTTAACACTTTTGGTGTAGGACCTAGGAGGACATGTCTGACATTTTGATTAAAATTGCTCTTTCTCTATAGATGGATTCTTCCGTGGAGATAAATTAATTAACCTGAAGGTGATCGCAGATGAAGCACTAAAAAAATGCGCAGAAAAGTAAGTACTGTATTTAAAGTAGAAGTGCAGTCAAATTCTTCATAAGCTTAAACCGGCTCCTACCCCCATTCTAAGCCTCTAACTACGGCCCTTCAGCTGTTGCGGAACTAAACATACCATGAGGCGTTGTAAAACCCTGACATTCACAGACATGACTAGGCATGATGGGAATTGTAGTTCCTGAACAACTGGAGGGCCATAGTTTGAAAACCCTGCCCTATACTAACTGCCCTGTAAAGGAAATATGTCTATACTTGTCTATTCTAAAGGGTGCTTCGGTCTGGTGACGTGATAGGCTCTCAGGGACGGCTTTAGTGTTACAGCAGGGACAGCCTTGGATGGGTTCACCATGATAAGCCTATGGGTGACATTGCCACTTAGGCATTGTAGCCATTGTCAGTGAAGCTGGATACTGGGGAGGTCTGGCGCCCCACTAATTGGATAGGGCAAAGGAGAGTGCTTAGCATGTTTTAGGCCCCTATTAATATCTAACAGGCCCCCAATTTACATCCAAGCAACTAAAAACGTGCATAATCCTCAACGCATACACCATCTACAGTGTTGCAACACGATGGGGGTGGGGGTGCTTGTGTATGTTTTATTGTTTTAATGCATGGATATTGAAGACCCATAGGAAATGGATAGGCTTACACAGGAATGCATGTATAAAAATGATGCATCAAGAAGCACATTATAAAACAGGCTCACAATTCCAAGCCCTGAGCCACTAGCCAGGCTTTTAAAGTTTATCACCACCAGTTACCCCGCCCAACCCCTACCCTGCCCAGCCCCTAATTCAACTCCTAAACATGCCCTCGTAAATTACCATTTTATTCAGATCATACATGGTATGCAGGGTCGTCTTTTACGTTAATTGGACCCTGGACAAACATTTGCAGACATGGTGCGGGAGGGGGGTCGGAGACTGCAGACATGGTGCGGGAGGTGGGTCGGAGACTGCAGACATGGTGCGGGAGGGGGGTCGGAGACTGCAGACATGGTGCGGGAGGGGGGTCGGAGACTGCATACATGGTGCGGGAGGGGAGTCGGAGACTGCAGACATGGTGTGGCTACTGTGGAGATGGATGCCCCCTCCCTCAAATTATTTGAATGGATGTAGAGCTAAGAAGACTGCAGATAAACAGGTACAATTTATGTAGGAGGCTTAATTTTATCTCGTGTATCACCTGAGGCCAGTCACTTCACTGGGTTTATGTAAGGGTTTGCAACCATTTTAAGTTTGGCCATGCAAGCAACAAAACTTCGGAGGACGCCGAGTATGGATGAGCTTAGGCGTGTTTGGACTAGGGTGACCACATTTCCAAACTACCATTCAGGGACACCCTCCCTTCCCAAAAGTCAGCTTGTGCTGTAACGAATCACAGCACAGTGATTGGACACAAGAGGCAGGATTTATGATTTCTCCAATCACAAGCGGGAGGTGGGGATTGTGCTCTTTCAGGCATTCCCGGCCAAGACAAGTACTGTCAGTGAGTAAAATGGTGACGTGGTTGCCTTTTTTTGGGGGGCATCAGATTGGCCCAGCGGGGTGACTGTGTCAGTTTCATTCAGGGACACTGTATTGTCCTTGAATGAAGGTGCCCGGGACAGACCTGCAAAATGCACGTGGTCACCCTAGTTTGGACGTGAGTCTGAACCTGCCTTGGCTATCCCGCCGAGAAGCTGTCAAAAGTGTACAGCCAATAATAAGTGAGAAATAGTAATTCCCTGCCATGCGGCTGCACACCTGCAAGGGGCGTGTTTATGTGTGGCTGCAGGGTGGGGGTGGGAAATGCCTCCGCTGCCTATGATTGGCTGTCTGCTTTGACAGTTTCTCAGCGGGGTAGATCAGATTGGTTGGGACCTCATCCCTGATGCTGAGTTCTAGAGGGATCTGTCCTCTGGCCGTGGGCTGTGAACCTTGGATTTGTGCATCCAAGGTCAGTACCTACAATAGAAAATGTAATGGCTACGTTTTTGGTATAAACACACCACACACACACTGGTTGAACTGGATAGACTGGTTTCTTTATTCAACCTTACCAACCATGTAAAGAAGAAATAAATGTACATATTTGTGTAGGAAAAAAAATATGCACTAATTATTTTCTCCCCACAGGAGCCTGCAAACCGTTGCACCTGCGATCAGTGGGCTGAT
The DNA here is from genome assembly GCA_029574335.1 of Rana kukunoris. NCBI lineage: Eukaryota > Metazoa > Chordata > Amphibia > Anura > Ranidae > Rana > Rana kukunoris. The sequence goes on along the minus strand of CM056060.1, from coordinate 134,137,441 downwards.
CAGTTAAGGTTTCTGCACACTCTCCCTCCAGCTTTGTGTCTGAACCTCCGTTCCTGCTTTCAGTTACAAAGCAGAAGGCAGAGTGAATTGACTACAAGCGCTCATCGGCATCCTTGCAGTTCATTAAAGTGGAGCTGGGCACATATATCTGCAGTATTTTGTCCCGTAGCTGACTCCATTCCTCTGTTATCAGCCTGATAACTCCTGACAAATTCTCAGACGCATCAGAAAAAAAAAGCAGCCTGACATTTCTGTCAGGGGTGGTTGCTAAAATAGATTAGCAGGGAGCTGGCCCTGTTACAAAACACCTCCTGAGTCTCTGCCTATGATGAGAGGGGGTGTGTGCCTTTCCTCCAATCAGCAATTTTAGATATTTTGGCTGTATGCGTCACACTCTGTGTTAAACAGGTAGATGCAATCTCCTTACACGATCTGAACTTTCTAAACGGTATATAAATGTGAAGACAGCAGATATACATGTAAAACCAGGGCTTTTTTTCTGGGGGAACTTGGTGGAACTCAGTTCCACCACCTTTGGCTCAGACCCTTTGGTGCCCGCTCACCACAATCACTTGTGAACACAGAAGTCTGGTTTCTGTGTTTACAAGTGACTGCTTTGTAACCCCCTGAACTCTGCACACTGTATGTAATGCAATTCTGGTATTTAATGCCCCTTTAAGACCCTTCTACTGTTTGTGAAATCTGAACGGGTCGTGGTTGAGTTCCTGCACCTATTTTCTGAGAAAAAAAGCTCTGTGTAAAACAAATGTAGGGAGATCTGGTTCATCCCTCTGTATCTGAGGCTGTTCTCGTCACTAGGTGTATGGAGGGTTTACATCTACTTTAAGAAGTGCAAACCTTCTGCTGCATTGGCAAATGGGATTATAGGTTCTTCATTTGCGGATTCCTGTAAATGAATGACGCAGCTGTGTGGGCAGAACCCCACCGATTTTGAAATGTGACAGCGGGTGCAACGGATGCACTGCCTGCTGTCACAGTGGAAGGGGTGAGGGGGTCAGCGGGGCACAATACAGGTGTAACATTCTAGAGGAGGACTTGGCTTTTAATGACAAGTTTATTTTTTGTTTTATTTATGTTGCATTTTTTCTTAAGGCTCCATGCACTCTGAAGCTAAAAAAAAAGCTATAAAAAATGCCAGTAGCTTTGCAGGAAGCCTTTCAACGTTTTTTAGCGTTTTTGCAATAGCTTCAATCAATGGATAAAAAAATGTTAAAAACCGCTGGTGCCTGCGTTTTGCGTTTGTTAGTGTTTTTTCCCCGCCGAAAAACGTCACTTTGAACGCAAATTCCGGGCGTTCAGAAAAAAGCCAATAAACTCCAAAGCTCATTAACACTAAAAAACGCCCAGGTGTGCATGGGCACATAGGCTAACATAGAGTTCAGTTTATGGGCTTTAAAAAAAAAAAAAAGCCAATAAACTGCAGTTTATCAGCTTCAGTGTGCATGGAGCCTAAGTGCCGGTTCACACTGGGGCGGCACGACTTCTGGGGCGACTCGCCAAGGCGTCCTGAAGACGACTTCAGAGGCGACTTGCAAAATGACTTCTGTATAGAAGTCAATGCTAGTCGCCCCCAAAGTCGTGCAAGAACCTTTTTCTAAGTCGGAGCGACTTGCGTCGCTCCTATTAGAACGGTTCTATTGAACAGAATGGGATGCGACGAGTCGCCCCAGTGTGAACCGGCTCTTAATGTTTTTGTCTAAATGTTTATAATTCCTATACTAAACACTATCTGAATATTTTACTGGTGCATCTTTCTAGGAATTACCCTCTGAAAAGGTGCATTGTACTCAAACATCTGGGCAGAGATGACGTTTTTTGTGATGGGACAAGCAATGCATCACCACCATGCAAGAGACCCTGCCCGAATATGCAGGTAAAGAGAGGATTTGGGTGTGGTGCAGCTGAACCAGCATGTTTTATTTTCCAATTTTTGCAGGTCTGGTAAATGCCTGAAGTGTTTTTTAAATGATAGCAGCACTGCTGCCCACCACATTGGTCCCTGCTGCCTCCTGGTGTAAATTCCTGGTCCTTTCTAGTAGAGGCAATAGGTGACACTCACCGCTGCCCTCACATAATGCAGTACTCGATTGCCCTATTGCCAGGTCCAAGCCTTGTCACGTGAAAGGGCATACCTGCTGTTGTTCACAGGTTAGTGCCTAATATTCTGTGGGGTGCAGTATAGGAAGGGAATTTGGTTGGAAACGGGTGTCATTTTATGGAGATGCCAACCCAATGGGGGTTATTTACGAAAGGCAAATCCACTTTGCACTACAAGTGCAAAGTGCACTTGAAATTGCACTGAAAGTGCACATGGAAGTGCAGTCGCTGCAAATCTGAGGTGTAGATCTGAAATGAGGGGAAGCTCTGCTGATTTTATTATCCAATCATGTGCAAGCTAACATGCTGCTTTTAATTTTTTTTTGCATGTCACCCTCAGATCTACAGCGACTGCACTTCCAAGTGCAATTTCAAGTGCACTTTGCACTTGTAGTGCAAAGTGGATTTTCCTTTTGTAAATAACCCCCATAGTGACACTATATTGGGCCACTGGACCCATCTTGTGTAGGAAGGATGTCAGTTTTGATGCATTTTCATTCCACATTTTGTGCAGTTTTTGTAAGCTATAAATAAGTAATTCTTTGATTTTTTTTTTTTTTTTTTTTTACTTGTGCACATATTATATTTTTGTTTATTACATCAATTAGAAATATATAAAGTATGTTTACATTTCGATTACATTTTTAAATATGGATTTGATAGGCATACAACCATAGCTAGGCTTTCTGTGAGGCAGTAATTGACCAAATCGTTGCTTTAATTTGTAAAGATTAGCCAGACTCGTACCCACTCAGCTACATATACTAATGCCATTGTCCTTCTGACCTTTTTAATAATTACCTTCTCTTTTGCAATGCCTCGTTTGTACTTGTTGCCATTTCATAGCTGTGTTAAAGACTTAAAGTAGACGTTCACCCTAAAACTAAAATCTCTAAATCTACTATCCCTGTAAAGCAAAAATTACTATACATACCTTTTCTGAAGCCAGTCCGGTCTCCAGCAGCGGAGACCGGACTGCATCCTCCAATCCACGGGGATGTTAAGGAATGAGCCTGAATGCCGCCCAAGGTTCGGAGATTTCCGTGGGCTATGTCTGCGCCTGCGCAGTCAAGCAGGGAACCATCTCGATAGGGGAACTAGATCGACAAGACAACGGCACTGGGACAAATAAGAGCAACTCTGATTGGTCAAAGTGCTGCAGAAAGACGAGGAGGAAGAACAGGGATTGCACTTGCAGCATGTGCACCGACAACTCATCACTCACAGAATTTTAAAATCAGAGGTGTTCTATCACATTAGCAAAACCGTGAGGTCAGCAGGTTTGCCGCTGCTTTTAACATCTAAACAGCCTGTTGGATTTCCAAATGCTGTATTTAGGCATATATGCTCAGTTTCCTGTTTAAAAATAACCGTGAGATGCAAAAATCCGGTGCGTGTAACAAGATGTCTGCTTGTCCCCCTTCTTGGTGTATTATTACTATGGAGGGGTGCGGGGTGTAGCAAGATGGCGGCAACTAAACGTCACTTCCGTTACCAATTCTGGCGGGTCGCCTAATCGGACGGAACACCTGCACCTTTTTTTAATGCAGCAACTGTTTGGCTTAATTTTGGCCAGCGCATCGGAAGCGGTCTGAAATTTTTGCTCTGTGTATAGCCAGCTTAAAGGGTACTATAGGGAATGTGTTCCATTTCCATGTGACAGTAACCAGAGTCTGAACATTTCTCAGAGGTGCTGCACTGGCGGTAGTCATAAGACTGATCAGTAAGGTGGGATTGGGCTAAAATATTCATAAAAATATACCAACAATTGTTTGTGCTACTGACTCACAATTTGCTTCTTGTCTTTTGATTGCATTTTTTCCCCCCTGTGTTTTATTTATTTTATTTTTATTTATTTTTGTTATAATTCTGCTCAATACATTTGTCTGTCTGGGTCTTTGACAGGAAAACAAGCAAGAGAAACAAAAACGATCTCATCCCCAGGTATTTCTCTGTACCTGCAAGACACTGTGTGTACTGACCGTTTCCAGAGTCTGACTAACAGCATGGCGGTTCTGTCTGTCCTTGTCACTGGGTGTGCTATTAACCCTGAAATGTCTTGTGTAGGCGTAGATCAACACTCACGTTTAACATTAACTGTTTCAGAAGGATTAAGGGTCAGTTGTTTGAAGGGTGATTATTTACAGGCTATTTTCTTCTTAAGAGACAGGTCAGTTTTGTCTTGATGTGTGCAATTATAAATCCCCTGTTAAAATTGAGGCTTTATTTCCATGGACGTTTTTAGGCTGCATTCACACCTAAGCGTAGGCGATTTGCAGCGGTTTTTACCGCGATTTGCCGCGGCAGAACGCAGCGTTTTTTACCACGATTTTGTACAGGTCATTGTCATCAATGTAAAACGCCCAAGCCGCCCGATTCGCGCGACAAAAAAGGGTCCGGGACTTGTTTAAGCTTCAGGCGTTCTGCGTTTTGGAGTGGAGATGTGAACCATCTCCATAGAAAAAAATGTTTTTTTTTCCCCTCTAGCATTTTTGAGTGTTGCGCTTCAGGCGACAAAATGCTCAGGTGTGAATGCAGCCTTACAGCCACTTTTCTGAGCGTTTTTTGCAGCTTAAAAACAGCTCTCCATGTTAGTCTATGGCCTCATGCCCACCATGACGTTTTTGAGCTGTAGATGGCTGAGCCGTTTTTAAGCTGCAAAAAAATAACCCAGGACCAGTGCGTTCTGAAGCTCCAGCGTTAAAGCTGTAAAAACGCCAGATGTTAAATGCGCAAAAACGCTACCGCTGCGTTTTTGAGCTCCAGCTCAATAAATTAAATAAATTAAATAAACATGGAAATGAAGCCTACATTTTAAAGAACCCCTGTCACCGGACCACTTCAACAGAAATCTCTCTTTAACATTATATGTGCAATTACCCCATTTCTTTGCATGCTATTTACCTGTAGAAGCCTGCCTCCCCCATCCAAAAACCCAGAGATCGCTGTTGGGCACCATTTTCTTGGATGTGATGTTGGCAACCCCAGCAGACTCGAGCTGTTACTCAATTGACGCTCTTAAGCGGTCTGGACTTGCTAACCCGCCATCCAAGAGTATCAATCAGAGTGCAATGCAGAGAGAGGGACTACTTGTAAAGTTGGAGCTGTAGTAGTAAGCCGATACCTCTTCTGTAGTGCTGGCTTCTGTCCCATGCTGAGTGATATGTTGCCTCTTTACCACCCGATTTTTAAACCCATGAATGACACGCAGTGCACGTGACTGCAACATGATAGTACCACAATTGGAGGTTTAAATCCGCTGTGAAGTGGCAACACTATGCTCATTGATCTTTGCTTCTTCATGTTTTTTAAGTAGATCTCCACCGCCAAGATTTCAGTTTGTTGTACAGTATAGGTCACATTAAGGCTGCTTTCACAAACAAACGGAGCATGCGCCGTCCCGTGGACGTATCCCAGTGCACATGCTCACAATCGCGTTGAAACAACTGCCTACGTCGTGAATGTAACCTACGCCCAGCCCTATTCACGTACAACGTAAACTACGTAAAATTAGAAATTAGGCATTCGTTCCCTGGTCCATACCTTTGCATGAGTTGCGCCTCCTATATGGGGAATAACTTAATGCCGGACGTACGACTTACGCAAACTGCGTATATATTAGGTCCCGGGCGCAAGTACTTTCGAGAATCGCCTCATTCGCCTCATTCGCCTCATTCGCCTCATTCGCCTCATTCGCCTCATTCGCCTCATTCGCCTCCATTGAATCGAAATCAATGGGAGCGCCACATGCGTCCAGCGTAAATATGCACCCACTATACGCCGGCGTAGGAAAGTTACGTTGGGCGGCTGAAGCCTATGTATCTTGGTTTGTGGGTCGGCGCATACATACGACGGCACACATTTGTACTTACGTCGGCGTAAGTGCTTTTGTGAATCCGGGCAATAGATGTCATCTGCTCTGTGCAATGCAGGCAAGGTGCTATACATAGAGGGGCTTGCAGGGTGCTGAAAACATCGCAGCACCCTTCCCCTGTACTTCTCCCAAGAGCCCTCAAACCTGTGCAAGCAGTGGGCTGCCTCTTGAGAGGAGCTGTGCGGATATCATCATCTTGATGGTTGAATATTAACCTGTTTGGAGAAACGGGCATTCCGTGGTAGGATGCATTTGAATGTAACAACCCACATGTGATTTTGAGTCTCCATGATTGAAAGAACTGAAATTCAAAGAATGAAAGGAGTGGGCCAGGGACAGTAAGGCTGGGGAGGAAAAGGTGAGATTATGTTGGCCAGGAATGGGGGCAGGCTCTGTCTGACTTGCTGCAGATTTGAAAGTACACTGTAAGAACCTTGCAGTGTGCAGTGAAATCATAGTAAGCATTTTAGTACAGGAGGAAAGCCTGTACACAATGCAAGACTGATGTTAAGGCTGGAGTTCAGCTTTAAAAAAAAAAAAATTATGAATGAGGTTCGGTGATTAGGAATATTTTATTGTTTTGATTATTAAAATTAGTGAATTTCAATATTTAATTATGTGTGAATTTTGTCAAAAGGTAAGTTTTTTTACTTTTGTGGCTTTGCAGTTGTTTGACATCTATCCTAAACAAAGTTGCTGTGTGCCGAAATCAGGCTTGCAGTGGGAGTGTCGTCTCTGGCAGCCAGAGACTAAGGCCTTATACACACGATCGGACATATCCGATCTGGAGTTTGGTCCGATGGCGTGTACACACCATCGGATCAAATTCCCCGCCGGCGGACGGCGCGGTGATGTGGCGGTGACGTTGACGCCGCCACGTCACCGCACCAGGAAGTAAAACACTTCCGCGCATGCGCCGAACCCATTCGGCGGCGGCGCGGCAACGGTGCGGGACGACATGTCTGCTGGTAAGTGTACTAACCAGCAGACATGTCGGGCAGACACATTCTTACCCCGATAGATTTCAAAGCATGCTTTGAAATCTGTCGGGTGGACAAATCTGTCCGCTAGCCCATACACACGAGCGGAGATGTCTGCTGAAACGGTCCATCGGACCGTTTTCAGCGGACATATGCGCTCGTGTGTACGAGGCCTTACACAAGATTTCTATTAGTTCATAGAGTGTTCAGTAGGCAGGGGCACAAACATTGTCACCCTTCACATGGCATGCTGTAATGTAACACAGTAATGGTGGAGGATCACACTTGTAATTACACCACTTTAGTGCTTCCTTTCTGTGTTTTTTCACTGGGTGGAGTTCCTGTTTAAATTGCTCACTTTGTGACTTGTAGAAAATGTCTGTCTTGTCTGATCGATCACTGATGTCTTCTCACATTTTCCTGGCATTAATTTGCAGTGTTTGATCTTGTTTTTGTAAATGAAATAGAACTGTTGCCTATCTTGTATTCCATATGTATGAATTTCCTGTAACACAGTCTGTTAAATAGCTTCCTTTACCTTAATGCAGTCCTCCTTCACTTACCTCATCCTTCCATTTCGTTTTTTAATGTCCTTTTTTTTTCTAAAAAAAATGATCACTTCCTGTTCTTATGTCTGTAACTACACACAGTAATGCAAGGCTTTCTCCCTGGTGTGGAGAAAGCCTCTTGAAGGGGCGAGCCGGAGGGTCAGGAGGCTCTCTACTTTGTAGATAGAGAAAGGAGCTGTGTGTTAGTGGGCGTCCTGACACTCCTGCTTGCCCCCTCCCCCCTCAAGAGGCTTTCTCCACACCAGGGAGAAAGCCTTGCATTACTGTGTGAAGTTACAGACAGAAGAACAGGAAGTGAGGATTTCTCAGAAGAAATAAGGACATTTAAAAGCAAAATGGAAGGATGAGGTAAGTGAAGGAGGACTGCACTAAGGTAAAGGAAGCTATTTAGGGAAAACAGTTTTTACCCCTACAACCCCTTTAAGTTCCTCCACACAAAACTGGTCAAACCATGTTTTATGGCTTTGTGATACAGCGGCACAGTCGTGCTGGAATAGAAAAGGGTATTTATCAAACTGTTACCACAAGGTTGAGAAATGTTTGTTGTTGTAGCATTAGCAGTATCTTCACTGGAAACACCTGAACTTGGTAATTTGGAGGAATAGCCACATATCCGTGGCCATCTAGACCAGGGGTAGGCAACCTGTGGCACTCCAGCTGTTGTGGAACTACATTTCCCATGAGGAATTGCAAGGTTGGCAGTTGCAATCACTCCCAGAGTCGTGACAGAGTTGGTAGTTACAATTACTCCCAGAGGCATGATGGGACTTGTAGTTCTGCAACAGTTGGAGAGCCCCATGTTGCCTACCCCTGATTTAAACAGATGGGATGGTCTGGTGTCCACACACTTTGGCCATATAGTGTATCAATTGAGCTGAAATACTATATTGTATTGTGACCTGAGAAAGTATGCTCTCATAGCTCAACATTTAAAAAAAAATACAAATTGCCTGGCCTATGAAACTGATCCGAAGGCTTGAATACTTCGGGTCATAAACCCTAAACATGTATAGAGATCAGAAGGTTTGATGTTCCTAGCTGCATGCTTGTTGAGGGTCAGGAATTTTTTTTTAGTCCAGAGGTCAGCAATGACGGCACCAATACTTATCTTGGTGTAGGTTTCCTTTCACATAATTGGATACTATAGGAGATTCCCCATGGGCTTTTAATGCAGCAAGATGTGTAAATCAAAGTATGAAAATTGTACAAAAATCTTTATTAAAATGCAAATACATGTTACTATTAAAATGTAGACTCTGGTTGTAGGGATACAGTGCCTATTCCATGATACAGCAAAGCAACCATATTATTATACAGCATTACATTTAAATAGTTAAACTGTATGGAAACCCCAACGTGTTTCGACCTACATTTTAATCGTAACATGTATTTGCAATTCATTTTAATAAAGATTTTTATACAATTTCATACTTTGATTTACATATCTTGCTGCATTAAAACCCCCTGGGGGAATCTTTCTATAGCAGGGATTTGCAATTAGCGGACCTCCAGCTGTTGCAGAACTACAAGTCCCATGAGGCATAGCAAGACTCTGACAGCCACAAGGACGACTCCCAGAGGCATGATGGGACTTGTAGTTTTGCAACAGCTGGAGGTCCACTGATGGCATACCCCTGTTCTATAGTATCCAAATATATTTTGGGGTGTGCAGCCTGAAGTCTCCTATATGTCTTCCCCATCCTTTCACATAATTGCCAAAATCTTTACCAAACTTGTGCCTGTATAAAGAAAGGCACTACTTGCCTCTCTTGCAGCTCACACGACTAAATGCTGCTCTGTTGTTAGGAAATAGTCCCCCCCCCCCCACCCTCCAAGGTCTGTTGGAAAACCGACATGTCCTGGAGTGCCAATTTCCTGGGTTCCTGGTCTCTCGGGTTTTGTCTGACCTCCATGTCACTACAGGTCAGCAGGAGAACTGCGGGTGATCCACGAGACCATTACGCCCAGAAATGTTGGCTTCCCCGTGGAACTTGGTGTTTAGGCAGTAGAGTGGTGATTAGTTGTGTGAGCGGCTGGAAAGGTAAGTAGTATTCATTTCGCAGGAACAATCTTGGTTGAGGCTTTTTTTTTTATGTGACAGGGTCACTTTAAGAGATTGTGTTAGTTTTTTGTTCACAAAATCTATGGGGGTGCAAACCCTACTTGATGCAGGTGAGAAGTAATTAATCTGCAGGTCAATGTTTAAATCGGTGGTGCCTAACCAGTGGCCCTTTGAGATGGCTGGTTGACAAGCCCAGATTGCAGGTTACAGACTTGCCATCTCAGAGCATTAGTGTTGTGAATGAAGCCGGCAGTAGAGGAAGCAAGCAGCTTTTCAGAAAGTGCACTACACCTGCAGGATATAATAGACGTCTATGGGAAAGTCCAGCTAACTGGCGGGAAAAAACACAGGAACACTGCACCGCACCCACGGTGTGGGTAGACTGCAGACATTCAGTGTAAAAGCAGCCTTTTGCCCCTTTCACACGAACGGTCTGACCCATTAGACCCTACATTCACCTCTATGGAGTGGTAGATTTAAACAGACATTTGTCCGTTTACACCCACCTAGTGGATCTGTCCCCTTCTATCTGATTGGATCAGAGGGCCCATAGAGTAGATTGGGCTGTGTCTGCTTTGCATATGCAGACTGGACACAGATCTGTCATCTGCCCACTTCACTCATTGTGGCCCGCGACTGGTTACTAAGTCGCTTAAGTGGCACTTGGCCTTCAAAAGGTTGGGCACCCCTGGTTTAAATTATCTCAAAATCATCTCGCACTGATTCCATTGGGTAGAGGTCCAAGGGTACGGTGACATTAGACGTCCATTGTGTAATACCTGAACTTTGGTAGTGTGATAATCTGGATATCTGCGGGGTACAAATTACACCTTTAGTGCACCAGCAAGATAACAATATGCTATTGCTTGAGTTGGCAACATTTTAATTGTTCAGAGCTGCCAATATAGAGATAAGCACAATTGTCTTAGCACCAACCTGCACTTGGACCCATGGGATAATAATTGGCCCTTTCATTCAGTTGTGTGTGTAAAGTACACCTGTCATGAGGGAAATGTAGATGGTGTCATCGCTGACCACCTTATGAAAACGCTCGTCTTCTGGCCACTGACTTCACTATATACTTCAGCGAGTATTCCCATTGGGAAAGCCGGACAACGTTCAGAAGTCCCTATCTGCATGCTTGTTGTGGTCAGTGGCTGAGAACGTATTGAAGCCAATGGTTTAGAGCAGCCAGACGCACAGCATCTTCAGTTGAGGCAGCAACCTTTGACAGGTATTCTTTCAAACCATGTTTGGTACAAATACACAAATGGGATGTGATAGAAAGGCGGGCCAAGTTTGGGATAGGGAAATGTGTTTTATTTTGATGCCTCCTCTTCTCTCTGCAGACCCCGTGGAATCCATCGGTGGACCTGTGGTGGCACGACTTGATGAAGAATGCCAGTTTGGAGTGTGAGCCAGAGTGGTGTGATGCTGAGGATCAGCTGTTTATTCTGTACACCAGCGGATCCACCGGGAAGCCCAAGGTGAGGAGTACATCAGTATGCCGGTATTCTGAAAATATGACACCCAAGGCCGCACCTTGCCTTACTACTAGGGTTGTCCCGATACTAGTATCGGTATCGGGACCGATACCGAGTATTTGTGGGAGTACTTGTACTCGCGCAAATGCTCCCGATGCTTCTGCCGATACTTTTTTTGTATTTATGAACATGTTCTGTGAATTTTTTTTTACTACTGCGTGACAAGCAAATAATTATTTTTATTCATTTTTACAAATTTTTATTCTTTTATAATGTCTTGAGTTAGAGTTCTTCATAATTCTAAAGAAAATATCCTTAGTCTGTATTGTGGTTTGAAAACTGTCGCATGACATTTAAAAAAAAGTATCAGTATTCCGTATCGGCGAGTACATGAAAAAAAGTATCGGTACTTGTACTCGGTCCTAAAAAAAGTGGTATCGGGACAACCCTACTTACTACCTTCCTTTATTGTCCCGGACAGTCTCCATAAATAGTACATGAGAAATTTGGGGCACTGGATTGTTTAGTGGTGTGTAAACTGGCTTTTGGAGCAGATGTTTTAGACTTGGTTCACATGTGTAGCGCACAGCGCATGTGCATTGCTGCAAGTTTATTTTTGCGTGTTACCATGCATTGTTGTAAGACAGCCCATTCCTTTGAGTGGGTTTCCTACCACATCTAAATTGCACCAAAGGAGTGCACGGCATTCTATAAAAAGATATAGCCGGTTACATTGTGATACCGAGGAGGATTTGAACAAATATGGTGTTTTGGCGAGTGGGAGAGGAAAGCTGTTATACAACTTCACAGCCCAAAGAAAAAGTTGGAATTGTTCTGGCTACTTACCCATTGTTCATAGTGCAGTAGTGAACCCAAGGGGTGTGTATACAGTACCCTCTGTTGAAGAAATCATTTTTTCAAAGAGTAACTCCACGTTTGTTGAGAAATAAAACGCTCTCTTCTGGGTGATGTACAGTAAAACCTTGGTTTGAGAGTAACCTGGTTTTGAGAGCGTTTTGCAAGACAAACAACATTTTTTAATACATTTTGACTTGATATACAAGTACCGTTATGTCACAACTGAGTATAAAAGAGAAGAGAGGCGCCTCTAAGTGTAGCAATACGGGTTACATTTATTGAAGGTACAACATTTAACAACATATTTCTACACTTAGAGGCGCCCCTCTTCTCTTTTATACTCTGGAGCTCCTGCTGGATTTTTCTTCTAATCCCCTTGGGGAGGCTTCCATTTGTGGATTGGCATTTTATGGTTACACAACCAATCACATTGCTATAATCTTTTTATATGGACTATAAACTGAAGGACTTATGAATAAATGGTTGTGGAACAAATCATCCGAGTTTCCATTATTTCTTATGGGGAAATTTGCTTTGATATACAAGTGCTTTGGATTACAAGCATGTTTCTGGAACAAATTATGCTCTCAATCCAAGGTTTTACTGTACATTGCAGGGATTTTAAACCTTTTTACAAGGGCTGTGGAAATTAACAATTAATTCCTCGATTAATCGTTAATTTTTTTTGATCGATCAAAATTATTTTGATCAGTATTCACCCCTCAATCTGCGGATCGCGTGGTGAGCCGATCCGCGGATTGAGCCCATAGGAAAGGCAGCGGCTTCGGCCTAGCTCTGGAGCGGCGGCCATCTTGGTACAACCGGCGGCGGCCTAGATGAGCGCCGCGCTGACGTCATCACCCGCCTCAACTGCTCGTGGATCTGCCTGCTTGTGTAGTGGTAAGCAAGCAGACAATCCTATATACAGTAGGGGAGATGTGGATATTACAGTGGAGGAGATGTGAGGAGATGAGGATATTACAGTGGGGGAGATGAGGATATTACAGTGGGGGAGATGAGGATATTACAGTGGGGGAGATGAGGATATTACAGTGGGGGAGATGAGGATATAACAGTGGGGGAGATGAGGATATTACAGTGGGGGAGATGAGGATATTACAGTGGGGGAGATGAGGATATTACAGTGGGGGAGATGAGGATATTACAGTGGGGGAGGTGTGGATATTACAGTGGGGGAGGTGTGGATATTACAGTGGGGGAGGTGTGGATATTACAGTGGGGGAGGTGTGGATATTACAGTGGGGGAGATATTACAGTGGGGGAGATGAGGATATTACAGTGGGGGAGATGAGGATATTACAGTGGGGGAGATGAGGATATTACAGTGGGGGAGATGAGGATATTACAGTGGGGGAGATGAGGATATTACAGTGGGGGAGATGAGGATATTACAGTGGGGGAGATGAGGATATTACAGTGGGGGAGATGAGGATATTACAGTGGGGGAGATGGGGATATTACAGTGGGGGAGATGAGGATATTACAGTGGGGGAGATGAGGATATTACAGTGGGGGAGATGAGGATATTACAGTGGGGGAGATGAGGATATTACAGTGGGGGAGATGAGGATATTACAGTGGGGGAGATGAGGATATTACAGTGGGGGAGATGAGGATATTACAGTGGGGGAGATGAGGATATTACAGTGGGGGAGATGAGGATATTACAGTGGGGGAGATGAGGATATTACAGTGGGGGAGATGAGGATATTACAGTGGGGGAGATGAGGATATTACAGTGGGGGAGATGAGGATATTACAGTGGGGGAGATGAGGATATTACAGTGGGGGAGATGAGGATATTACAGTGGGGGAGATGAGGATATTACAGTGGGGGAGATGTGGATATTACAGTGGGGGAGATGTGGATATTACAGTGGGGGAGATGTGGATATTACAGTGGGGGAAATGTGGATATTACAGTGGGGGAGATGAGGATATTACAGTGGGGGAGATGTGAGGAGATGAGGATATTACAGTAGCGGACGACATTAGTTATAATTAATCGAAATTAGTAGATTAATCGATAAAAAAAAATAACCAGTTAATCAGTAACAGCCCTACTTTTTACATATTCCCACCTTTTTGTTATTCTGGAGAAATTGGTGTCCATGTGGAAAGTGAATCTATATGGGAGTGATTTTTTTCATTATCAATCAGCTGCTGCACCTGCAGGGCTCTGAAGAAAGTGGCAGGGTCTGCACCCCTTAGACATGATTTCCCTTTGGGAGTATCTCACCAAAAATAAAAATTGCTCAAAATCTGACTTAGTGTGGATTTCTGGGAAAATCGGTGAGCCAATCACACAAGATATTACATTTCTGGGGGGCCTCCAGGTAGCCTTATTGCATTTTACAGAAGTACAGTGCAGATTGAAATGGAAAGGTAATTTTTAATTGCATCCAATTACAATATGACTTGTGTAACAATTGTATATGCTATATTATATTTTGCTATCCCCCCCCCCCCCCCCCACAAGGTTTAGAAAGCACCACCTCCCATGCATATGTCTTTGCTCTGTTATCTTTCATTGTGTAGCAGGTGACACCCATTTTGTCTATTACAGGGAGTAGTGCACACTGTTGGCGGTTACATGATCTTCACTGCCACCACCTTCAAGTATGTGTTCGATTATCACCAAGGGGACATATATTGGTGCACAGCTGACATTGGATGGATCACTGGACACTCCTACCTCACCTACGGACCACTAGCCAATGGGGCAACTAGCGTTTTGGTATGTTACTGGGCAAAGATAACAACACTGGGCATAAAATAGGTCAGAGTTCTATGGGCAGTACTGACCTTTTCTAGTGTGAGATGCTGTAAATTAAACCTGCTGTGAGAAATAAATAGCAAGCCATTGCTAAAAAAAAATACTAATTGGCTGTCATGCTGATCCCACCGAGGATACCCCAGCTGTGCCGCCCCAGGCGCCAAGTCGCTAATTGTAGACACAGTTGCGACCTGGCGCCCAAAGTTTGTCGAACTGTGTGTGTGTGTGTGTATATGTGTGTGTGCTCCCTTGTCCTCTGTGTTGACCGTAAGGCTCCATTCACATCTGAGCGACAAAATGCCGGACGCCCGTCGCACTTGTTGCTCGAGATGTGAAATAACATTGCGGTCTATGGAGACTGATCACATCTCCACGCCTGTCGCCTGAAAAAAAGTCCCGGACCCTTTTTTTCAGGCGACATTGGCGTTCGCTCATAGACCGCAATGTTAAAGAAAAAAAAAAAAAAGTTTAATCTACAGGCGGCAAGATAAACCACGTACGCGGCGTATCGTGTCGCCTAGGTGTGAATGCAGCCTACAGTGAATAACTCAACACCAAGTTCACTATATGGACCTCTTATATATTTGTACATATTGATCATATCCCCCTTTAATCTCCTCTTCACAAGAGGGAATACATTCAGTTCTTCTAATCTTTCCTCATAGCTGAGCTCCTCCATGCCTCTTATCAGTTTGGTTGCCCTTCTCTGCACTTTCTCCAGTTCTCTGATATCCTTTTTGAGAACTGGTGTCCACAACTGAACTGCATATTCCAGATGAGGTCTTACTAATTTGTACAGGGGGGCAAAATTATATCTCTCTCTGGAGTCCATACCTCTCTTAATACAAGAAAGATATATTCAAGATATATATATATATATATATATATATATATATATATATATATATATATATATATATATATATTGTAAAAAAAAAATGGGGGGGGGGGGGTTTCCCCTTTTTATTGGTTAAGATGGACTTGTGTCTTTTTTTTTTTTTTTTTTTTAACCAGACTATGTAATTGATCTGCCTGTTGCTGTTTTACAACACAGAGCTGCCTTTCGCTAAATAATGGAGCTGATCACTGGGTGCCAGTGGTCAATCATTGGCCGGCACCCGCTGATTGGCTTGTGCTGTGACTAATCACAGCCCGGGCACCGGTCTGCGTGTCCCCTACCCAGAAGTGCTGTATCGGATAAATGATCCAGCACAACAAGGCCGATTTGCCGCCGTACTTCTAGGTGAGGCGGTCAGCAAGCGGTTAAACTAGATGGACTTGTGTCTTTGATCTGTCCATTGAGGATGAGCTCAGGATTGTTTTGGATCTCAGGCTGAACCCACCTGAATTATCCCACAAGAAAGCTGTCACTGCACAAAGCCAATCATATGTGCTAGAGGCAATCCCTGCCCCGCAGCCTTACTTATACAAGGGGCGTGTATATGGGTGGCAGTTGGGCGAGGCAGTGACAGGATCCTGGTAGGATAGGACGGGTTTGTTAGGACTAGGATCCTGACACTCCTGAGCTCATCCCTTCTGTCCATGAAATCCATTGTTGTGTTGCTTGTGTCTCTTAAACCAACTCTATTATGAGATGTCTCTAATTTTTTTTATCCATTATTGCTCTAGTTTGAAGGCCTCCCTATATACCCAGACATCTCCCGGATGTGGCAGATCATCGATAAGTACAGCGTGAGCAAATTCTACACCGCGCCAACCGCAATCCGGCTGCTAATGAAATTTGGAGAGGAGCCAGTCAAACGGTAATCTGCCTGGGTTTGATTCAGTTCTTGATGGGTTAAAGCGGTTGTAAACCCGCATCAATTTATTTATTTTTTCTCCTGCAAGGCAAAAGTCATAATGAGCTAATATGCACCGCATATTAGCTCATTATGAAATACTTACCTCGGAACGAGGTGTGTAGAATTTACCTGGTCCACGCCGAGCGAGATATCATCTTGACTCTGCATGTCTTCCGGGTATCGCCGCTCCAGCGCTGTGATTGGCTGGAGCGGCGATGACGTCACTCCCGCGCATGCGCGAGAGAGTTAAATTCGGCAAGGTCCGGCGGTGGGTTTACAACCACTTTAAGAGACTTCTCACTTGAAAGAAGCTTTTGCTAGTCCCCCATCATTCCTCATCCTAAACTAATACAATGACTTCTCTTATACACAGCTTGGAGCATTTTCAGGTTGCCATTGTGTAACTACAAGCTGAGTTTTAGAGCAATCTTTAAATTAAGTTGGAGGTTGGGACAGAAATATGAATCATTGGACCGTTAACCGTACTGAAATAATTTAAAAATGCAATCGGCACAGCACAAGTGTGTGTGTGTGTGTGTGTGTGTGTGTGTATATATATATATATATATATATATATGTGTGTGTGTGTGTGTGTGTGTGTGTGTGTGTGTGTGTGTGTGTATGTATATGTATGTATATGTATATATATATATATATATATATACATACATACATACATACATACATACATACATACATACATACATACCAGACCAAAAGTTTGGACACACCTCATTCCAAGAGTTTTTTATTTTATTTTCATGACTATAAAAATAGTAGATTCACACTGAAGGTATCAAAACTATGAATTAACACATGTGGAATTATATACATAACAAAAAAGTGTGAAACAACTGAAAATATGTCATATTCTAGGTCCTTTTGCTTTGATTACTGCTTTGCAAACTCTTGGCATTCTCTTGTCACCTGAAATGGTCTTCCAACAGTCTTGAAGGAGTTCCCAGAGATGCTTAGCACTTGTTGGCCCTTTTGCCTTCACTCTGCGGTCTAGCTCACCCCAAACCATCTCGATTGGGTTCAGGTCCGGTGACTGTGGAGGCCAGGTCATCTGGCGCAGCACCCCATCACTCTCCTTCTTGGTCAAATAGCCCTTACACAGCCTGGAGGTGTGTTTGGTGTCATTGTCCTGTTGAAAAATAAATGATGGTCCAACTAAACGCAAACCGGATGGAATAGCATGCCGCTCCAAGATGTTGTGGTAGCCATGCTGGTTCAGTATGCCTTCAATTTTGAATAAATCCCCAACAGTGTCACCAGCAAAGCACCCCCACACCATCACACCTCCTCCTCCATGCTTCACGGTGGGAACCAGGCATGTAGAGTCCATCCGTTCACCTTTTCTGCGTCGCACAAAGACACGGTGGTTGGAACCAAAGATCTCAAGTTTGGACTCATCAGACCAAAGCACAGATTTCCACTGGTCTAATGTCCATTCCTTGTGTTCTTTAGCCCAAACAAGTCTCTTCTGCTTGTTGCCTTTCTTTAGCAGTGGTTTCCTAGCAGATATTCTACCATGAAGGCCGGATTCACACAGTCTCCTCTTAACAGTTGTTCTAGAGATGTGTCTGCTGCAAAAGGTGGCTACTTTGAAGAACCTAGAATATGACATATATTCAGTTGTTTCACACTTTTTTGTTATGTATATAATTCCACATGTGTTAATTCATAGTTTTTGAAGCCTTCGGTGTGACTCATAGTCATGAAAATAAAGAAAACTCTTGGAATGAGAAGGTGTGTCCAAACTTTTGGTCTGTACTGTGTATGTGTGTGTGTTTGTGTGTATATGTATGTATGTATGTATATATAATATATTCGAGTATAAGCCGGCCAGAATATAAACCGAGGTACATAATTTTACCACAAACAACTGGGAAAACGTATTGACTCGAGTATAAGCCTAGGGTGTCCATCTGCATGCCTCACTGTGCCCATGCCTCACTGTGTCCATGACTAGACTGACGTTTAACATGGGAGTCTATGTAAGGGGTTCCTGGGTTTGAAAAATCTGCACTCCTTAGCTGTAGGTCCCCCAGACAACAAACTTTGCACACTTGTAGAGGAGAAATTGGGCTACATGTGTGTCAAGTTCCGGGTCCAGAGGACCTACGACCGCCCGGTACCAGGTCCCCAAAATCACCAGAGAAATGACCGTTTAACATGGGAGTCTATGGAAAGGGTACCCGGCTTTGAAAAATCGGTGCTCCCCGGCCATAGGTCCCCTGGACAACAAACTTTGCACATTTGTAGAAGAAGAGTGGGGCTACATGTGTGCAGGCGACCTATGGCTGGCCGGGAACCAGGTCCCAAAAGTCCAGATTTTTGGCAAAAAAAAAAAATGTGCTGAAAAACTTATACGATATACGGTATGATATGTGTGTGTATGTATGTGTGTATATATATATATATATATATATATATATATATATATATATATATATATATATATATATATATATATATATATATATATATATAATTAGGGTTGTACTTGTACTCCCGCAAATACCCCCGATGCCTAAATAGAATACTTGTCCCCCGCCGCCGGCGTATATCGCAAACCTGCCACGTTAATCACCGTGCGGGGAACATTAGAGTCGGCTTTCGTTTGAATAGCTGTTTTCCCCGCCGCGCATAGACACTCCCCCTTGCTCGGGATTGGACGGATCTGTCCAATCCCAAGCAAGGGGGAGTGTCTCTATACACGGCGCTGCAGGGAAAACAGCTTATTCGAACGAAAGCTGACTGTAATGTTCCCCGCGCGGTGATAATGCGGCGGCGGCATCATTTAGGTACGGGGGACATGGCTGGATATGTGGGGGGACATGGCTGGATATGTGGGGGACATGGCTGCGTATATGTTTGGGGACATGGCTGCGTATATGTTTGCGGACATGGCTGCGTATATGTTTGCGGACATGGCTGCATTTGGGGACACATTTAAAAAAAGTATTGGTATTCGGTATCCTATTTATTCTATGTATATCCCTATGGAGTGAATCCTCTTGCTTGCTGGTGAAGAACCCTCCCAAATGAATGTAGGCATATTCCTGCATAAGCGAGACTGACCTTCTTTTCGTTAAGAGGTCATGTCCATCTGGTAAGCGCAATCTTTTTTCTGAGCACGGTTGGGGTGATTCAATCTGCCTGGTGAAGGAGCTGTGGAATCTTATTGAAGAATCCTTTGGTGTTTCTTTTTCTTTTGGATTTAAGGACTGCACTATTTGTCATTGCCAGAAAACTTTTTAGGACTCATTAATTCTATCTTCTATCACTTGTACAGCACATTTCTATATATATATTTTTTGTACATTTTTTGTGTTATATATATTTCTCTTGCTATACACAATCACATTGTCTGTAGCTCTAGATCTACAAGTGTGTATTTAGTTTATATATCAGTTTATTGTACCAGAGCGCCCTCTTTCACTTTCTTATCACATGAAAAAAAGTATCGGTACTTGTACTCGGTCCTAAAAAAAGTGGTATCAGGACAACCCTAATAAATAAATATATACACACACACACACACACACACACACACACACACACATATATATATATATATATATATATATATATATATATATATATATATATATATATACACACATACATATATTAAACACCATCACAGTGATCTCACAATACCCCCAAATTCAAACAGATATACATAAATGGTGTATGAGATTCATCACAGATAATATAAAAGTAAAATGTCCACATACAAATTAATATACAATCAGTGCTGCCAGTCACCATTGTGTCTGATGTGCAAAATATCTTCAAAGTATCAACACAACTATTGTGCCATGCGTGTTTCCATCACATGCAACAATCAAATGTGCGCCTCCATTTCTGACCTCCCAAACACAGTATCTCACAAAAGTGAGTACACCCCTCACATTTTTGTAAATATTTTATTATATCTTTTCATGTGACAACACTGAAGAAATGACACTTTGCTACAATGTAAAGTCTTTTGAGGTTGTTCAGAACTCATTTGCAGGTGTGGTTGACTTGCTGTTGACCGGCTTCAGCTGCTTTTCCATTCCCATAGACTGGTATGGGGAGAGAAGCCGCTCAGAAGCGAATAAAAGGCCGTCGACACCGGCCCTTATACCTGGAGTTCCGCTTCAAGGGTGTTTTATTGTATGCTTTTACCTTCTAACAGAATGGTTCCAAGAATAAATGATTTTATTTTATTGACACTTGGCAGGTATAGCAGGAAGTCTCTGAAGATTTTAGGAACAGTTGGGGAGCCAATTAACCCTGAAGCATGGCTCTGGTATTACAACGTCGTTGGAGACCAGAGGTGTCCGATTGTGGACACGTTTTGGCAGACGGAGACGGTAAGAATGTTGGGTTTAATTTGAAGATACTCTCTTAGCTGTCAAATTGATTAAGAATAGTATTTGACCAAAAGTATCTGAGTGTGCCTTTAAAAACTTGCTTCAAATTACAAAATATTTAATTATATAAGGTATTCTTACCCCTAGTTATGCTTTTATTTTGAGCAAAATAATTACTTTTAAAGTGCAAGTGCACCTTCAGCATGACTTCCCCCCCAAAAAAAATAATCCATATCCTGTGAATAATAGTACATACCCTATTCCCAATACCCTATTCCCAATACCCTATTCCCAATACCCTATTCCCAATACCCTATTCCCAATACCCTATTCCCATACCCTATTCCCTTTCCCATACCCCTCTCCCTTATAAATGTAGCTGTAGTAAGAGTATGGGGGGGGGGGGGGGGGGGGGAGCTTTCCACAAAAAACGCTGGTCCCTTATGTCTCTCCATCCTGATGTTTGCAGGACATGCTGAACATTAAAAAACATACGCCCCCTAGTGTCCGCTTTGAGCTGTTCAGACTGCGCAGCCTTCCCCGATCCTGTTCAGCTCGGTAGCAGCCGCGCCAGGCTGTGCACATGTGCATTACAGGCTTTTCTTTTCTAGCTGAGCTCAGCTAAACGAGAGTGTGCACTGCACAGGTATAATGGAAGGATGTGCGACATTTAAAAACAGGATGAACACTGGCATGTACTATTCACAGGGTATGGAATTGCATTAGGGAAATTTGGAAAATCTTGCTGAAGGTGAACTTACACTTTAATTTGAGAGAATCTGGAGACTTTTATAAAAAGCAGAGGAATGGGCCCTTGTTTTCCTAACCATTCATGTAGTTGTTGGTAGAGAAGAGAGGAAAGAGGGGGAATACTATAGGGTGTCACTTGAGTGGCAGCTCTAAATCTGCTGGGGCTGCTAACATCAGATCCAAGTTGGTGGAGCTTAGTCTCTAAGTTTTCAAAAGGCTGCACAAAGGAGGTAAAAAAAAAACAGGAAAAATTATGTTAAATGTACAATATTATATACATATTTTTAAATGAAGTCTGGTGACAAGAACTCTTTAAGCGCTACAGATTGCTGGACTGGCATGGAGTGGTTTAGGTATGATGAGGTGTATGAGATATAAGATAGCATATACCTAAATCTATTTTCTAAGTTGGGTTTATCTGTCTGTTTTATCAGGGAGGTCACGTGTTAACGCCACTTCCGGGCGCCACAGCAGCAAAGCCCGGATCAGCTGTAAGTATTGCCTTGAATTTTAAATGCGGTTCAGAAAGTCACACATTGGCATGATTAAATCATGTTATTACTGTTAGTAAAGGCATGCTGCCTTTTTTTATACCATGTAATAAAAATGCGCCTAGGCAGCCTGTATCCAGGGCCATTTCAAGGAATTAGGGGGCCCCAAGCAAAATGAACACGGAGCCCCCCCCCCCCCCGCAGAAACCCCCCTCAATGCAACCCCCCCCCCCAGTGCAGAGACACCCCTGCACCTCTGGACCCCTTTACATTACACAGCACCCTGCATCTCTGGACCCCTTTACATTATACAGCACCCTGCATCTCTGAAACCCTTTACATTACACAGCACCTTGCACCTCTGGACCCCTTTACATTACACAGCACCTTGCACCTCTGGGCCCTTTTACATCACACAGCACCTCTGGACCCCTTTACATTACACAGCACCCTGTATCTCTGGACCCCTTTACATTACACAGCACCCTGTATCTCTGGACCCCTTTACATTACACAGCACCCTGTATCTCTGGACCCCTTTACATTACACAGCACCCTGTATCTCTGGACCCCTTTACATTACACAGCACCTTGCATCTCTGGACCCCTTTACATTACACAGCACCTTGCATCTCTGGACCCCTTTACATTACACAGCACCTTGCATCTCTGGGCCCCTTTATATTACACAGCACCTTGCACCTCTGGGCCCCTTTACATTACACAGCACCCTGCACCTCTGGACCCCTTTACATTACACAGCACTGCACCTCTGGGCCCCTTTACATTACACAGCACCCTGCACCTCTGGGCTCGTTTACATTACACAGCACCCATAGCTCTGGACCCTCTGCATGTTACACAGACTCTTTACAGTGCAGACCCCCCTTCAGTTCACACCCCCCTCAGTGCAGAGACCCCCCTCAGTGCTAAATCCCCAGTGCAGAGACCCCCTTCAGTGCAAACCCCCCCCCCAGTGCAGAGACACCCCCCCAGTGCAGAGACCCCCCTCCCCAGTTCAGTACCTCAGGCTGAGCCGCTCAGATGCTGCCTCGAGTCTCCCTGAAGCTGCTTGTCACGGAGGGGGGGGGGAGCACCGACCTGACACCCCCCCAGTGTGTGGTCCGCCCCCCACCCTTAGTACGACACTGCCGGCCGGGTCCCGTGCGGTACAGGAGATTCAGTGTCCTGTTCCTGGCCGGACTGACAGGAAGTGAGCACTTCCTGTCAGTCCGGCCGGGAACAGGAAACTGAATCTCGTGTACTGCTCGGTACTCGGCCGGACTGCCAGGAGGAGCTCGGCCACGCTACAGGATGGGAAGGCGAAGTTGGGGGCCCCCGGCCAGCTCGGGACCCCAAGCAAATGCTTGCCTTGCCTGTCCTGTAGCGACGGGCCTGCCTGTATCACATGGTCTCTGGCAACCAGGAACATTATGGGGGTTTCTTGTGTTCTCAACAAAACAGGCCCTGTCTGGCAGACTTTAAGACCCTTTTCACACTGACACGTTTTTCAGGCAGTTTAGCGCTAAAAATAGCGCTGCTATACCGCCTGAAAAAATCGTGCCCTGCAGTCTTCAGTGTGAAAGCCTGTGTGGAGCGGTACAGGAGCAAGATGTATACGGCTCCTATAATACCGCTCCTTCACATTGAAATCGATGTGCGGTTAGGCCTCGTACACACGATCAGACCATCCGATGAGAATGGTCCGAAGGACCATTGTCATTGGTTAACCGATGAAGCTGACTGATGGTCTGATGTACCTACACACCATCAGTTAAAAAAAAACGATCATGTTAGAATGCGGTGACGTAAAACACAACGACGTGCTGAAAAAAATGAAGTTCGATGCTTCCAAGCATGCGTCGACTTGATTCTGAGCATGCGTGGATTTTTAACTGATGCTTTTGCATACTAACGATCGGTTTTGACCTATCGGTTAGATGTCCATCGGTTAAATTTTAAAGCTAGTTCTCTTTTTTTTTTGACCGAAGGATAACTGACTAGTGGGGCCCCCACACGATCGGTTTGGACCGATGAAACGGACCTTCAGTCCGTTTTTAATCGGTTTTGACCGATCGTGTGTACGCGACCTAATACGGCTGGCACTGTGCCTCCTTTTTTTTTTTTTATTATTATAAAAAATAAAAGTGAAAAAATCTAAACACAAAAACAAACATCGAATATTTTACAGACCTTATTTATTGCTTTAGTTTCCTTTTTTTCAAAGAAGGATGAACAGGCAGGTATTGAGGTTGAGTTACTAAAGGCAAATATACTGCAAGAGCCGTTGCTCCAGAGCTTAGTAAATTAGGTAAATCTTCTTTTTGCAAATACCCTATCACTTGCCTGCACCTGATTGGATAATAGAAATCAGCAGAGCTTCCGCTCATTTACTAAGCTTTGGAGCAACTGCCTCTTGCTGTGTACAGTATATTTGCCTTTAGTAAATCAACCCCATTGCATGTCTCTTCTGCAGTAATGAGCCTGTCTGCTCACATGTTGTAAAAGTAAGTCTTTAGTTCTGCTTTAAGTGTAAAACGGCTGCATGTGCACAATTAGTGTTCATGTGATTTCAGAATGCGATTAGTTCAGAGATGGCACGATGACAGAAGCAGTTTGTTTGTTTAGGGTGTTGAACAAAGAATGCTACTCATTAATCTTTCTCCTCTGTATGGAGGGAATGTCTCAATTAGAAGTGACTGTAAAGACTAAAGTACAGCCATTCATTTTATTTTTATTATAGTTGTATAGTATGTGTTTCATATTTCTATTTTTGTGTTGAAGACGTTCCCTTTTTTTGGCGTTGTTCCTGCTATCTTGGACGAGGGCGGCGAGGAGCTTGAAGGAGAAGCTGAAGGTTATCTGGTAAGCGGAAATGTTCCACTGAACAGACAGTCATATCTACTACTAATGTGCATAGTGTGCAATGGGTAGTTTATCATGTACATTAACATTGAGAGCCAGTCAAAATTTGAAGGGCATAAGCTTTGGTATCTGACAAAGCTCTTCAGTGTTCTGTGTCGCCTTCCTCTGCTCTGGGTTATAAATAATCACCAAACACCAGGGAAATCCAGTTCCTTCTGTACTCCTCCCTACCTTTTTAGTGTATGGTTTGTATAAAGATGACCTTATTGGGCAGTTTAGGAAGCCTTAAGCCTGGTACACACGGCTGAATATTGGGCGGTACCAGCCAGTTCAACAGAACCTGAACTACATCTCAGCCTGTATGTACACTGGCCTGTCCGACTGAACAGGCATGCTGGAAAACCAGCATCCGATTAGTGCTGGCAGTCAATGGCTGTGAGCACTGATCTGTGTGTTCTGGAGGGGGGGGGCATTCCCCCTGTCAGAAACACAATAGCTCAGTGGGGAGATTGCTGTACTAACATTGGATAGTTGGTACAACAAGCTCCTCCATTTTTTTTTTTTTTCAGCCCTCCAGGTTGAACAAAAAAACACAAACTGATAATGTTTACTAGGCTTAAGCCCTGGTTCACATTGATGTGATTTTCAGATGCATGGAATCGCACGACCTGTGAAATAACATGATTTTCTATGGAGTCCGTTCTTATATATGCAATCCGAATGCAATTTTAAAAAGGGTCTTCGCAGCTGAACCCACATCAAGTCGCGCTGGACGTGATCCTTGAAATCGCACTAGAAATCTCATTGATATCGCACCGCGTTAGAGTGAACTTAGCCTAATTGGCTCTTGGTGCTGACATTTCCCTCTCCCAGCCTGATTTCTGGAGTGCAGAGGATTGTGGGAGTTTAACATGAAAATAAATCTGGTAATAATTGAAGCAATATTAACAAATACTATACGGCGTGTATTTGAATAATGATGATTCATTTTTTTTTATTATTTGTGCAGAGTTTGTCTTTAATGTGATCTTATCTGTCCCTTCAAAGGTATTTAAACAGCCCTGGCCGGCATTAATGCGCACAGTATATGGGAACCATGAAAGATTTGAGACCACCTACTTTAAAAAGTTCCCAGGATATTATGTGACCGGCGATGGTGAGTACCTGACTTTTCCATGTAGCCATCTAAACCTCTTATGTGGGGATTTGTACTTCAGGTTATGTTGTGAGCAAAGATGCCCAAACCGCGACCTAGTCTACTGGGTTCCACCCACTTTTACAACTTGGTCTTAAACTAAAGACCACCCTTTAACCCACATTTTTGAATATCTATTTTTTTTTCCTTTCTTATCTTTTTAGAAGTACATAGTGTACTTCTGTCCTAGTTCGACCACGGAGCAGGGCGTCATGTCCTTTTCTGCAGCAAGCCCTCCTCCTTCTCCCCCGCTGCTTTCTGAGACGTGTGTGACGGGGGTATTCAGAAAGCACCACGTGACTCGTGCATACGCAGTAGTGAAGCTTCCACTGCTGGCTTCCCTTAGTTACAATGGCAGCGCCTGCACCTGATGCGATGGGTGGATCGGACTTGCGGGAGGGCGGCATCGCGGGCTCCCTGGGGAAAATGGTAGAACAAGAAATTGGATAGCCGCACTCCAACGAACTTCAAGAAAAGTGGTCTTTATTGGATAAAATTCAGCATAGATGCGAACCAACACAGCCACAGACTGTAAAACCGACGCGTTTCACACTATACCTATTAGTGCTTAGTCATGACTAAGCACTAATAGGTATAGTGTGAAACACGTCGGTTGTACAGTCTGTGGCTGTGTTGGTTCGCATCTATGCTGAATTTTATCCAATAAAGACCACTTTTCTTGAAGTTCGTTGGAGTGCGGCTATCCAATTTCTTGTTCTACCATTTTCCCCATTGCTACATGCATTGCCGGCACCCTGGTGATCCGAAGATTCCTCCTGTTTGAAGGTTTACAGTACCCACCTGGAGCGGTGATACCTGTCTTTATCGCGGGCTCCCTGGACAGGTAAGTGTCCTTATTAAAAAAAAAAATTTGGAGGGTGGAACTCTCTTTAATTCTCACATCCAATCGTCTCTCCAGCTTCTTTCTTCGCCAGTGGGGGATGACATAATGCCTGTGCATGCGCAGGAGTCAGGCATGTCCGTACACAGGGACCATGCTGGTGATGTAAACTGAGCTGTTAACTAAAACATTTTTTAATATGTACATCCTTTTTTTTATTTTTTTATTTCAGGCTGCAAAAGAGACAAAGATGGCTACTATTGGATTACCGGGCGGATTGATGACATGCTTAATGTTTCTGGTAAGAGCCAGTTATCTTCAAATGAAAATTGGGAGAGTTTTCTTTCAGCACACATTTTATCTTTTATCTGACCCCTTTCACACTTGTGCGACTTGTGACTGCAAAGTCGCATGACAAGTCGTACTCCATGATTTTCAATGAGTACCATTCATATCTGTGTGACTTCAAGTCGCAGGTGTTGTAGTATATGTAGTAATATGTTGGGTGTTACTTATATAATATATATATATAAATATTATATTATATAAGTCCAAGATTGACCAGGCCAGATCTTAGTAACCTGTAATTGCATGTTACACATCAAGACACTTGTCCATTGTCAAATGGACAAAGAGACAGAGATAGGAAGTCAATTTTACACATCAGACCATTTCCTACTGGGAGTGACAATTACCTGACACTCTGCAAGACAGGACAATAACAAAGAAAAGGAGATGGACAGCCGCACTCCAACACAATGCCAAAAATTTAAAAAATGGTGCCTTTAATACCAGTAAAAAAATGACACGTCACAGCAATAAAAAAGCAAGCAGTGGGGTAACAATACTGACGCGTTTCACATCAATAACTGATGCTTAGTCATAGCTGGTATTTTACTGGTATTAAAGGCACCGTTTTTTACATTTTTTACATCGTGTTGGAGTGCGGCTGTCCATCTCCTTCTTTTCTTTGTTATTGCCTTGTGCATTGCCCGCACCCACTGGGTTTTTGGATCGTAACTACCACTGGGGAGCTCCTGTCTTGAGCAGCGTCTCTTTCTTTCTTCTGCAAGACAGGACGTAGGATCATGTCTTTCAGATCAAAGACGAACAAACAAATTGCTCAGCTATTCGGTGAAAAGGATATTTATTCTGTGAATCAGTCTTGCCATTCAGAGAATATACTCCCGGTAGATTCTCTGTATGAATATAGCACAGGTCTAGGCAAAGATGGGATTCTGAATTACTCTGTTGGACTTTGTATCATCTGTGGACTTTGGACTTTATTCTGTATTGAAGTTGTTGAATTAAATTTGCGTTCTCTGGAGGATCTGTGAGTTGCTGCGAAACAACATCATTTATAATCATCATACTAATATCTATACATCAATTATCTAATCGGAGAGGACTGGACTATACATAATATACTTATTTATGAGATCACTACAGCAGGGACTTCAAAGTAGTCCCTGCGCTACTTTGGTCCAACTGAGGTGACTTGAGGTCCCTAGATGGGTTTCACAGCCTGTTTCCTACTGCTGAGTCGCACTGTGCTTTCTGAAAGGTCCTGCTGTCTTCTGGGGCATGTGTGTGTCTCCCAGTAGGCAGCGGGGGTGGGGAGGAGGAGGGGCTGTAAATGACGTAGATCGCCACAGCACCCTTCCGCGGAAATGGGAGTGAGTACCTGTTTTTGACAGGTATCTGCTGTAATTCTTCTTTGGATCACAGCAGTGGAATTCGTTTTGGACTCCTGTGACTCATTTTCAGCAGAGAAGGGCTGAGGTCCGCTCTCTGCTGATGTCACCAATGTCAGTCCAGGCACTACGTCATCCCGACCATGGAAGTCTGGATTGGCCAGTCACCTGGACTGACACCCGATGCTCCGCCCCTCCACAGCTCGGCGTTCCAATGAGCGAGAAGACCAGAGAGCTGTGACTGACAGTCTGCGGTAAGTCCACTCGGTAAGTATTAATCAGGATTTTTTTTTTCCTTTTACTTCTCTTTTAAAGACTTCTAATGTCCAATGGAAGCCTCTGTGTTTAGGATGCACAACAGGCATATACTGCATAACAAGGTAAAAAAGGGAGGCAGTGTTCTACATAAACCTTTCACTGTCCTGATTTCTGTTCATATATCTAGTGATTCTTAACATAACCAGTTTCTTCTTCCATCTCTGGCTGTCCAGGTCACTTGCTGAGCACGGCGGAGGTGGAATCTGCTCTTGTTGAACACTCCTCTGTAGCCGAGGCTGCCGCAGTGAGCCATCCACATCCGGTGAAAGGGGAATGTCTCTACTGTTTTGTCACTCTGCGGGATGGACACGAGTTCACCAAAACATTAATCGATCAGTTGAAGAAACTAGGTAACGCTCTTTAAGAACTGACTTTTTTTTTTTTTACGGGAGTTGAGGACTCGTAGCTCATTGTCGGTATGTTGTTGATGCAAGGTCATGGTTATTTCCCAGACTTCTGCTAGCTTTTAAAGAGCCAGTCCATCCAAAACTGATCTGTTCCCTAGGGAGTGATTCTAACTGTAGGGGGGAGGGGACTCACAAGGGGATGAGACCGATGTGTGTTCCTCTGTACTGGGAACACACATCGCTCTCCTCTGACAGGACATGGATCTGTGTGTTTACACACACAGATCCATGGTCCTGCCGTGATTGCGGCCGCCGGGCACGCGCATCGGGTCCTGAGCAATGCGGAGGGCGCGCGCCCCCTAGACCGCCCAGGACGTCCACCTGGAGGGAGGGTTCCCGCCGATTTCATTTTACAATAGCTCGGTAGGGAAGGGGTTAAAAAAGGTTAATATCACTTTAAGGATTAATGAAGAGACTTGCAGGAACAACACACTGTTTGCCATTTGGTTGTATTTGCGATATCCCTTTAATACATCCTTCCCAACTTCAAAGTGGGATAGATCCAAGACCCCAAAAGCCAGGCATACAAGATGTTTTTTATATTAAAAAGTTCTGTCTACCCAAATGTCCCTTACATTTTCTGTTCTTTTTCTCTCTTAGTAAGAGAAAAGATTGGACCAATTGCCACTCCAGATTATATACAGAATGCACCTGGATTGCCCAAAACACGCTCAGGTGAGAATATTTGTATTTATTCTTTTTACTTTGTCAGAATGTGTTCTCTGATAGACAAAAAGCATGATGATCATTCTATGAGCTAAACTCTCCACGCAGATGTCAAAGGGGATGTAAACCCTCCTGTTTTTTCACCTTAATGCATCCTATGCATTAAGGCAGGGCTCGACAAAATCCGGGCGCCAGGTCGCAATTGTGACAAGAAATAGTGACCTGGCGCCCGCCGGTAATCGAGGCCGCGGCCTCAATTATCGGCGGGCGCGCCGCAATCGTGCGGGGGGGGGGGGGGAAGAGCCACAGGATCCGGTGTCTCTGTGCACCCCCACTGCCACGCGATCGCGCAACACCCGGTAATTTAGGCCACGGCTTTGCAGCGCTGAGAAAGGCCCAAACTTCCTTCTGTGACCTGTGTCATCTGGTGGTGGCCGTTGGCATTACAAGTAAAACAGCAGATCTAATGTGTGGTTTTTTTTTTTACTGTTTTGACTGCCAACTCCTTAGAACCCCCAAACATTATGTATCTTTTTAGAGAATAAAATTACGATCGTTGCAATACTTTCTGTCACACCGTATTTGTGCAGCGGTCTTAGAAGCACACTTTTTTAGGGAAAAAATACACCTTTTTTAATAAAAAAAAATATAAGACAACAGTAAAGTTATCCCAATTTTTTTTTTATATTGTGAAAGATAATGTTGCGCCGGGTAAATTGATACCCAACATGTCACGCTTCAAAATTGAGTCCGCTCGTGGAATGGCAACAAACTTTTACCCTTTAAAATCTCCATAGGCGACGTTTAAAAAAATTCTACAAGTTGCATGTTTTGAGTTACAGAGGAGGTCTAGAGCTAGAATTATTGCTCTTGCGGCGATATCTCACATGTGTGGTTTGAATACTGTTTACATATGCGGGCGCTATTCACGTATGCGTTTGCTTCTGCGTGCGAGCTTGGTGGGACAGGGTGCGTTTTCTGTCTCCTAACTTTTTTTTAGCTGGCTCCTAGATTTCAAGCAAATTTGTCAAACCCTGCATTAAGGTGAAAAAACTTCTGGCAGTCAGAATGGCAAAGATACAAATTATGTGGTATTATTGAATACAGAGCTGCAATAAATTAGTGACTTTATCTGCCTGAAGTTCAGCTTTTACAGATCTTCATTTATGTTTTCAATTTAGGTAAAATAATGAGACGAGTGTTACGAAAAATTGCCAAAGACGACCATGACCTGGGAGACATTTCTACTCTCGCAGACACCACGGTCATCCAGCAGCTCTTCAGCGATCGATGTAAGACTGTTCTCTAGGACAGAACGGCAGAGTTCACCTAGACAGGAATGTTAACTGTGAATCCAAGAGACGAGTTAACGCACTTCGGATACTGCAGCCATATAATTCTGTGTATATTTTGTGAGAATTGCGTTTGTTGAATATTGTGACTATTTGAGCAACTGTTTCATATCTCATGTAAGTCAAATTGTGGTGTCGGTTTCAGGAGCCGATTTGGGAATCTGATGAATATCTTGAACTGTCAGGTCTTTTTTTGCTGTTTGGGACATTTTTACCTTACTTCCTGTTTTGGGACAGGAGGAAACCGCCATAAAAACTTTGTCAGACACTCTAATCCAGGGATCTTCAAACTAAGGCCCTCCAGCTGTTGCGGAACTACACATGCTATGAGGCATTGTAAGACATGACTAGGCATTATGGGAATTGTAGTTCCTGAACAACTGAGGGCCATACCCACGATCCAATCTAGTGCTGGTGAACCTTGGTACCCCAGATGTTTTGGAACTACATTTCCCATGATCCTCGCCTACACTGCAGAGTGCATGAGCATCATGGGAAATGTAGTTCCAAAAGATCTGAGGTGCCAAGGTTTCCCATCCCTGCATCCTTCTCACTATACTAATTCGATGTTTGTTGGTGGGATTCCTCATGTCTTGCCCTCACAGGAATTGAGGGGAAATCTGAAAAAACAGGGACATAGGCAGCCAAAGTGACAAAGGGAACTATCCCTGCCCTGCTTCTCTTAGAGGAGGAGGAGGAGGAGGAGGAGGAGGAGGAGGAGGAGGAGGAGGAGGAGGAGGAGGAGGAGGAGGAGGAGGTGGTGGTGGTGCAGGGAATAGACTTTTCAATGTGTGTGGCCAGCTCAGGTTTTAACACTATCTGCCGTTCTGGGTGCTGTTTCCTGGTCAGTTGTGTTTTGGGGGATGGCCACCATACCAGGAACATAAGCTGTAAAAATTATTTTGAAACTGTTTCATTTAAGTTAAGCTAAATACATTGGTTGTCTATGGAGCGCATAAGGCCCCTTTCATATTGATGGACCAATTGGGTCCGCCTGTCAGTTTTTCAGGCGGAACTGATTGGACAATCTATTGCTTTCTATGAAGTGGCAGATGTCAACAGACATGCATCTGTTGACACCCACTGAGATCCATTCTGTTCCCCATCCGTCCAGTGCAGGGGTAGGCAACCTGGGGTTCTTCAGCTGTTGCAGAACTACAAGTCCCATCACTGCCAGCCTTGCAACTCCTCATGGGAAATGTATTTCCACAACAGCTGGAGGGCCCCGGGTTGCCTACCCCTGGTCCAGTGGATCAGATTGGATGACAGTCGGATAGAAACAGACAGGTGGTCTGTTTCCATCTGACAGCCTGAGGACAGTGGGCTGTGTCCCTTCTGACACAGACCTGTCATCTATCTGCTCAGCAGGTATCAGTGGAGAGATCCCTTGCTGAGCTGGTGGACTCAAAGTGTGAAAGGAGCCTAAAGCCCGGTACACACAATGTTGGAAGACATTTGCCAGTACAAAAATACCAGCTGCCATTTCTGCCCATGTGTATGTCAGACATGCATGCTGGAAAACCAACAGCCAACCGCCTCCTGATCAGCACTCTCAGCCAATGGCAGAGAACACTGATCAAAGTGTTCTGGCGCAGGGAGGCTCCCTCCCCCCCCCCCCCCCCCCCCCCGTCAGAACACAACAGCTCAGTGGGGGAGATCGCTGGACTAACCTTGCATTGTTCGTACAGCGGCTCCTCACTGGAGCTGTCTGTTTTCTTGTACGAAAAAAAAAAACCTAGTGTGTACCCGGCTTAAAAAATGGAAAAGGTGGTGTTTATTAAAAGAATGTGTCTTGTTGCCAGTAGGAAGCAATTCTGTTTTCCTGTTGAGGTATGGCAAAAGTTAATGTAAGCCAAAATGGGTGGCTAAGTGGGTTACACTTTTTGCCTTGCAGTCCAGAGGTCCAAGGGTTTCGTTTTTAGCGCGGGCATTAATTGCATACAGTTTATGGGTTCTTTACTTGTTCAAATGGATTTTCTCCTGTTGCCCTCCACTTCTCAGACATACCGGTGAGTTAGCTGCTGTCTGGCCCGACTAACCTGATCCATGTACTCAGTAGGTCAGTGTATGAAAGAGACATTCTCATTTCCCCCCTACAGAGGAGTGTTTTGCTGATAGCATCTTCCGTCAGCCTTTGCCGATTGGCTTCAACCAAGTGGGCTTTGGGTTATGGAGGAGCATGTGACCTTTCCCACATGACAGATTGAAGCACTTTTAGAGTGGGAAGTGGAGTCACCCAGCCCAGGAGCTTACCCAGGGTGGACTTCTGCCACAGGTCAAACAGTAGACACTGGCACTTTGCTCTTATTGTAGTCCTGACTTTCTCAGTTTGTGAATGCCAAGCTTTTAAGAAACTTTCAGCAAGCATTTGCAAAGCTTCAAGCTGCTTTCTCCAAGCCTTTAAAGTGTCATTCAGAAATGTCCTAATGGGAGTGCTGATTGCCACTTTTAACAAGCTTCAAGCAGTGTTGAAGCCTGCTAGCAACTTGTATAAAGTGACAATCAGTGCTTCAATTAGGACCTGTGATCAGCAAGCTGATGTGTGAACAGGCCTGAGACAGCAAGGCTATGGTCATTACCAGAGCATCATTTGGTCAGTACAAAATAGTTTAATCCCTCAGGTAACCCTAGAGTTAAACGGCAGAATCTTTTCCCCCCACCAGCAGAGCTGACATTTTATTTTCAGGTATTTAACACTGTGGAATAGGCAGCAGCTGACTGCAAACAATGAAGTTGTCTAGTAATGAGAATCTCCATGAAATACAGAAAGAAAATGGATAGCTCATCCAATCAGACTTCTCCACTTTATGACGACTGGCCTGGTCGCATGGTGTAGACCATTTTGATTGTTTAAAATTCTCTTGTATCCTTGAAAACCACGTATGTATGTTGTGTCAAGTGATTTTTTTTTGGAACACTGGGAGAAAAGGGACGATATTTTTTAGTTGTAGAATGAAAAATAAAAAAATAGAAATACAAATTTGTGAATAGTTTTTGTATCTGACATATTACTGGCAGAACTATACATGTAATTTCGAGGAATATTTAACATTCATTGCTTTGCATATCACTAAATGTGTGAACAGAAGGTTTGTAAGTTCTGCAACTATTACTGAAAAAGGAACGGAGCTACTCCTCTGAAACACGTAGAATGAATATATACAAATATAAAAAGTACAAATTTTGACATCTTTTACCCATTTCTATACAGGCTATAATTGCCCCATCTATGTGTCAGCCGAGCCAGTGCCTGCCAGCGGGATTCCAGCACAATGACTTGGGTACTATCAGCTCTCATTGTACAGAAGATCCTCAGCCAGACCAGAGACTAATGGCGCGTACACACGATCACTTTATGTGATTGAAAAAAAAATTACGTTTTTAAAACCGTCAATTTCATTGACCGTGTGTAGGGGAAAACGTCGTTTTATGTCTTGTAAAAAACGACAAAAAAAAAAATTGAAGCATGCTTCAATTTTATGTGTCGTTTTTCAAAACGTCGTTTTTTGTTTCACAAAAAGTCACCGTGTGTAGCAAAAAGCGTTGTTGAAAACAACGTTTTTCAACCCGCGCATGCCCAGAAGCTAGTTATGAAGCGAGCTTCAATGGAAAAGAGTAGTGAACGTAACCTCGCTTTTTGTGAAAAAAACTATGGTGTGTATGCAACATCGTCTTTGAAAAGTGAAGTTTCAAAAACGTCGTTTTTTACTTCACAGAAAACTTTGTTTTTTTTCATCACATAAAGTGATCGTGTGTACGCGGCATGAGACACGGAATTAAAGGTTAGTTCTTTTAAGCTAGTGCATTGTTGGTTAACTTACCCTTTCCTTCCATTTCCCTTCTAAATGTTTTTTCTGAATTTCTCACTTCCTGTTCCTCCTCAGTAAGCTGTTCTAGCTAACTAACCCCCAGCCAGAATGGCTCAGATGATGGGGGAAAGCTTACTGAGGAGAAACAGGAAGTGAGAAATTCAGACAAAGAAAAAAACATTTAGAAGGGAAATAGAAGGAAAAGGTAAGTAAACCAACAATGCACTAGCTTAAAGGAACCCATTTAGAAAAAAAAAAAAAAAAAAAAAAACCTTTACACCCCCTATAAAGGGACCTTTCACACTGGCGGACTGATGAGGTAGACCTGTCAGTTTTTCAGGTGGAGTCTCCTCTATGGAGCGACAGGTTGTCTGACACCCACATCTTTACTGTAAAAACAGACTGATGGAGATCTGTTCCCCATCTGTCTGGTGGATTGGATGGCAGTTGGTGGATTGGATAGCAGTTGGGTGTAAACTAACAGGTAGTCCATTTACATCCGCCTCCCCATAGAGGAGAGTGGGCTGTGTCCTCTCTGCATAAGCAGACCAGCCATCTGCCTGCTCAACCTAGCAGGCTGAATGAGGAAAAAAAAAAAAAGCATGCCGACAGATCACTGTACTTGACAAAAGTGATGTTAGTACATCGATATCTGGCTGAGCTATTGTATTCCAACAGGGGGACCCCCACCAGGACATTGATCAGCACTCACAGCCACTGGCTTGCCAGCTCGATTAAAAGCTCATTAAACTGGCTTTAGTCAGGCAGACTCCTGTACACAACATTGTTCAATGTCAGTCAGTGTGTACCAGTCTTCAGAGGATCACTAAAGATTTTTTTTTTTTAAATAACAAACATGTTCTACTTACCTCCACTGTGCAGCTCGTTTTGCACAGAGTATCCCCGAACGTCGTCTTCTGGGGTCCCTCGGCTGTCTCGGCTCCCCCCCGCAAGGACTCAACACCTTCATGCGAGCGTGCTTGCATGGTGTTGCGTTCTTGTGGGAGCGCTTCCATGATATAGCCGCTCACTGTATTACTCAGCCCCGTGTCATTGGATGCGATTGACAGCATTGGCTTGCGCTGCTGTCAATCAACCAATGAATGAGCCAGGAAGATGGCAGAGAAGCCTGCGCATTCACGGCGCGGGACATTGGAGGGGTCAGGTAAGTAAATGGGGGGGGGGGGGGGGGGGGTTGGCCACCAATAGTCAGATGTTTTTTCACCTTCATGCATAGAATGCATGAAGGTGAAAAAACATTTACCTTTACAACCCCTTTAACCACTTCAGGCCCGCGCTACCGTCGAATGACGGCAACAGCGCGGGTCTGAATATCCAACATGCCATCATTTGACGGCATCTCCTTTGGGCGTTCCCAGCGCGCGCTGTAGAGCGCGCTGCGGGGAAGCCCTGTGTTGTCCGTGTCCCTTGGACACGGCCAATCGCAGATCACGGCCAATCAGAGTGGCCGTTTGCGATGCGATCTGTGGGCGAATGAGAGATGATCTCATAGATCATCTCTCATTGCTGTTTTACACAGAGACAGCGTCCTGTCTCTGGAGAGGAGGAGCCCGATCTGTGTTCCTTCCTACATAGGGACACAGATTGGTCGGTCACCCCCCCCCCCCCCCCCCCCCCCCCCCAGTTAGAACACACCTAGGATACACATTTAACCCCTTCCTCACCCCCTAGTGTTAACCCCTTCAATGCCAGTCACATTTATACTGTAATTAGTGCATATTTATAGCACTGATCGCAGTATAAATGTGAATGGCGCCAAAAATGTGTCAAAAGTGTCCCCCATAACGTGGCAGTACCAATAAAAATCGCAGATCGCCGCCATTTGTAGTAAAAAAAAAAAATAATTCTCTCCCCTATTTTGTAAGCGCTAGAACTTTTGCGCAAACCAGTCGCTTATTGCGATTTTTTTTTTTTTTTACCAAAAATATGTAGAAGAATACGTATCGCCCTAAACTGAGAAAAATACTTTTTTTTTTTTTTAATTGGGATATTTATTATAGCAACAAGTAAAAAATATTGTATTTTTCTTAAATTGTCGCTCTTTTTTGTTTATAGCGCAAAAAATAAAAACCGCACAGGCGATCAAATACCACCAAAAGAAAGCTCTACTTGTGGGGAAAAAAGGACGTAAATTTTGTTTGGAGCCACGTCGCCACGACCGCGCAAATTGTCAGTTAAAGCGACGCAGTGCCGGAAGCTGAAATTTCACCTGGGCAGGAGGGGGGTATATGTGCCCAGTAAGCAAGTGGTTAAGCTCATATTCTGTCCTATGCAATGACACCCAACCAAACAAGCGAGGAGATTACATTATTGTACTCCTGCATTCAGTGTAACTGGGTGCATGTCCAGCTTGCCATTGAAGGTCCATAAAACAAGATATTGGATGACCGCATTCCAGTAAAAAAAGAGATTTGCTGCACATCCATAAAACTAGTAGGGCATGAGTGAGATTTCAAATGCATTTCAAGCTAATAAGAGCTTATTACAAGCATATCCTATGGAGTACTAGTTTTATGGATGTACTTCTATAAAGGAATCTCTTTTTAACGGAGGGCAGTTATCCACAATTATTCCATTGTTTACTGGTATCCACATTTCATAAAAGAATGTAATACATACACTTTAATATAATAAATTTACATTTTATTTTTAGATCACATTTCTGCACACAGAATAATAATTTTAATATTAAACTATTGCAATATTAAAAGGGCCCCATTCAATGGTGTCATGAAAATGCACATTACATGCTGCCATTTACTTTTAATGGCACCCCACACGCATACCTAACTAGAACAGCCACAGCCTGCCCAATAGTTACATATACGACAGCGAAAATCTTTAGCACTGCCTGTGACTTTCCAGGTCGGCCCCTCTGCCTTACATAGTGGCATCTCCTGAGGCTGCAGAAGCTTAAAAAAAAACACATCTGCAAGATCACTACCAGGAGGTGAAGATTCCAGCCAGAGGACAAGGACATCAATAAGACACTGGAGAATATGGGGGGGTTAGTTTGGGTCAGGAGGACTAGGCAGGGTGGGTGGGTAAATGTACTATTTATTAAAACTCCAACCCTGACATGCCTATATTTCTACACATCAGAATAAATATAAAATGCCAAAAAAATGGGATACTTAATGGGCTACTTTGCCAAAAACATATAATCCAGTTTTTTTAGTTGGAACTTTAAATTGCCCAATAGCTATTTAGATCCCACAGTCTAAGTGAAAAAAAAAAAATCTGTGCCTCAGTTGCCAATGGCACTCAAACGACCAGTTTTTAAATGAACTAAGCAATATTGTCTTGCCCCAAAGATCCATTAAAGGGGTTGTAAAGGTAAAAGTTTTTTCACCATCCTCTTCGTCGCTCAGCCTGGCTAGAGCGGATGGATTGAAAGCAGCGCAGCCATTGGCTGGCGCTGCTGTCACTCACATCCAATGACGCTGAGGGGCGAGGCCGAGTGATACAGGACTCCACACCATGCAAGCTTTCTCGCATGACTGTGTGGAGTTCTTGTGGGGAGGACCAGAGACAGCCGCCGAGGGACCCCAAAAGATGTGGATCGGGGCCACACTGTGCAAAATGAGCTGCACAGTGGAGGTAAGTAGGACATGTTTGTTATTTATAAAAATATATTTAAATATTCTAATAAAATGACAGCAAAACTCCACAATTAGACATGGAGGCCACAAAATCTGTCTGATACCAATAACAGAACACTAAGGGGCGTATTTATAAAGCAACGAAGGTGACGTTTCCTGGCAGTGAACTAAGTCGCTGCTACAGTGAATGACACGTCTCCTTTATAAATATAACCCCAACATATAATCTGAAAAAAGTGTATGTATGTATATATATATATATATAATCTCTCTATCTGTGTGTGTGTGTATATTTTTTTTTTTTTTTATTTATTACACACACACACACAGTATGATTGTCAATGGAACGCATGCAAATTTTCTTCTCTGTTGCTATGGAATGTAGCACAATTAAGAACATACAAAGGAATGGCTTGGCTTAAATCTTAAAAAGTATACTCTAGTATAAATAAAGTCAAAACCTTTGCTTCACAAAGTCAGCTAACCAATCAGGAGGGGGGCAGCTCTGAATGTACACGGGGAGCTGTGACGTGGCTCAGGTACCCCCAGATTAAGCCGCTTGCTCTGGGGGCACCCAACAGTAGGGAGGGGCCAGTATCACAGAAGAGGGACCCGATAAGAGGAGGATCTGGGCTGCCCTGTACAAAACCATTACAACAGAGGAAGTATAACATTGTTATTTTTATAGAAATAAAACAGACTTTACAATCACTTTAAACTCATACGGTTTTGGTCTAGCTCTCCTTTCTGTTATTCTATGGTTTGACCTCACTTTTTGATACTTTTAGAGGCACAGCCATAGAATATATATATCTTGACCTGGGGGGGCACCACATTGAGATGCAAATTCAGCCATACAAGTATGTCTGAAATCGCATTGCATTCGCACCAGAATGGTGCAGGACCCTTTATTGGTCCACACTGGAATTGGATCGCATGGATGTTCACACCAATGCCATCCAATTTCACAGTTAGCACTGCAATCCGATCTGGGGGGGTGATTAACTTTACATTGACACCTGCAGCGGTTTGTAAACTCCTGCGATGCGGGAACCTGCACAGGAATCGCAGGGTTTCCTGCATCACACCAGTGTGAAAAGAGCCTTTATTATGGCTCCTGCTTTTGGAAGCATGGGTAAAGTCTTAACGCATGGGCCAAATATTAGCCGACATTTGGGCCGTGTGTATGGCAGCCGGTCTGACAGAGCCAGCCATTGGGCTGGCTTCTGTCAAAAGGGGAATGTCCGAAAAAAGGTCTGCCGACTGGCTCCTGAGCAGTGCTCTTAGCCAATGGCTGAGCGCACTAACCATAGTGTTATCTGGTGGATGTACCCCTGTCAGAAAACAATAGCACATGATTGTACAATGGCTCCGACCTGAGCTGTCAGATTATTTTTATTTTTGTCCATTCAACAAAAATAGTGGGTACCAGGCTTAAGGCACAGGAACACCCCTTTAATTTATACAGCTAGTTTTGACAAGTATCTGCCCCCCCTGATCAGTGATGGCGAACCTTGGCACCCCAGATGTTTTGGGACTACATTTCCCATGATGCTCAACTACACTGCAGAGTGCAGGAGCATCATGGGAAATGTAGTTCCAAAACATCTGGGGTGCCAAGGTTCGCCATCACTGCCCTAGATGATCAGAGTGGATCCCCCGCAGTCTTCTGGGATACGTCACAGTAGTTCTGTGGTTGGGATTTGAACCAACATCCCCAGTGCTACTAAATGGAAGTTTAGCATTTAGCAATTGTGCTGCTTATTATACCATATCTGTAAAAGCCCCATTACTAGACATGATTCTAGTACCTGGTGGTCAACTATCTGCATGTAACCAAGGGAGTATATAACTGTCCAGTCAGAAAGCAGCAATTAAGGGACATAGATCTTCACTGGAAGGCTGTAAGGGTGTATTCCTCCAATGACCAGCAGGAGGAAGTAGGCACATTGAGAACTTCTTGTTCCAGATTCCCATTGCTACACAAGATACGGGTTGTCCAAGACTGCTACCCCAGCCGCTACACCGCCATCTGCATGCTCTGTGGCTTTTGTCCTGAGGAGGTGACCGACTCGCTCATTGAGAACCATCTCTCCACCTTGCCTAGGATAACAGAGATAATATTCATACATTAGAAAGCAACTTGATTAAAATAGTCAAAACATCAGAGAAATGAAGGATCCAAAAATTACACTTTATTTAGGACTCACGAGATGCACCCAATATAGCAGTTAAAGATCTGTCTTGGAATCAACCTCCTGCAATACCTAAAAACACTATTGGGGGAGGGGGTCTGCATTACTCTTAACTACTTGTCCACCGCCCACCGTTAAATGACCGCGGGCGGAGGACTCCATTATCCTGACATCACGTCATATGACGTGATGTCTTTTTAAAGCCGCGGGCGGGCATGCGCGCGGGCACGCGCCGCTCTGCTGGGATCCCGGCGCGAGTGCCCGGCGGCAACGATCGGCGCCGGGCACACGCGATTGCCCAGTAACTGAGCGGGGACGTGGGGCTCTGTATGTAAACACAGAGCTCCACGTCCTGTCAGGGAGAAGGAGACCGTTGCTGTGTCCCTTGTACATAGGGACACAATCGGTCACCTCCCCCCACAGTTAGAACACTCATAGGACACACATTTAACCCCTTCCCCTCCCCCTAGTGGTTAACTCCTTCACTGCCAGTCACATTTATACAGTAATCAATACATATTTATAGCATTGTTCACTGTATAAATGTAAATGGTCAGAAAAGTGTCCGAAGTGTCCGCCATAACGTCGCAGTCCCAATAAAAATAAAATAAAAAAAATAAAAAAAAATCGCAGATCGCCGCCATTAATATTAAAAAAAAAAAAAATCCCCTATTTTGTAAACACTATAAATTTTGCGCAAACCAATCGATAAACGCTTATTGCATTTTTATTTTTTTACCAAAAATATGTAGAAGAATACGTATCGGCCTAAACTGAGGAAAAAAATATTTTTTTTATATATTTTTTGGGCATATTTATTATAGCAAAAAGTAAAAAATATTGAATTTTTTTCAAAATTGACGCTCTATTTTTGTTTATAGCGCAAAAAATAAAAACCGCAGAGGTGATCAAATATCACCAAAAGAAAGCTCTATTTGTGGGAAAAAAAGGACGCCAATTTTGTTTGGGAGCCACGTCGCACGACCGCGCAATTGTCAGTTAAAGCGACGCAGTGCCGGAAGCTTAAATTTTGTCTGGGCAGGAAGGGGGTATAAGTGCACAGTAGGCAAGTGGTTAAAGTACAAAATACGAGCGCCTAGTAAAAAAAAAATCCACACAGGGACTCGGAAGACAGCCGACATCAGTAGCATGCCTCCTACTCCCGTACGCATTACGTCCTGGGCAGGTCTTCGTCAGTGGGGCTGGAGCAACACTACCAACGTCACCCACTGGCAGAGACCATCCTTGCCTTTTGCATTACATAACAAAACATCTTCCTAAATGCTTGTAGCCCCCTTAAATGTCAGAGTTGGTAGGCAAGAGGCTAGCATTCAGTCACTTACAAAAGCCTCTGTCCCGGTGAGTCTATCATATAGAATACAAGAAGTCTCTTTGTTGGGTTTATATAAACTTTTAAAATTACAAGCCGACATTTAGGCTGGCCATACACTATACAACTTTCTTGTTCAACTCTACCAAAACGTTTTAATATAAAAAGGTCAAACCTAACCCTTTCCATTTGTATGCAATCAGGCAGGCCCTTGCACTACATAGTTGAAGGTAATTCTAAAGGAGGTTGAATAAGAAATTGTATAGTGCATGGGGTCTCCAAACTTTTTAAACAAAAAGGGCCAGTTTATTTTCCTTCAGACTTTAGGGGGGCCGGATTGTGGCCAACAGGGGCAGAAAATGTGGGATTTAATGAGAAACCACAGGAATATGGAGAAGGGTCAGAGGAGAGGAAGTAGGGTGGGTTGGGTTTCCCCACCCCCCCCCCCTTTCTTCTTCCTTCTCTCTCATGGATGTTTGGAAAGGGGAGAGATACATAAGAAGGAGATATAGGTTTGATTTTGACAACAAGGTAAAAGGGGATGTACAATAATAAGACCGTGACTGTTGTGTTGTAATAATGTTCTGTTATGTATTTTTATATTATACATATATATATATATATATATATATATATATATATACACACACATACACACACACACACACACACACACATACATATATGTTGAACTGATTTGTTTTAAATAAAAAATTATAATCGTAAAAAAAAAAAAAATATCAGGCCCATCATCGGTGAGAATAAATATGTCCTCAGGGTTGGTGGTCAATAGGAGGAGTGATGCCCCTATTGGTAGGAGGAATAGTATACCACCATTGGTATCCATAGAATAAATAATGCCCCATTGTTGGTGTCAGTGGGAGTAATAGTTCCTTATATCAGTGGAAGGAATAGTGCCCCAAGGGCCAGATCAAGGCTACCAAAGGGCCACATCTGGCCCTTGGGCCGCAGTTTGGAGACCCCTGGTATAGTGTATGCCCAGCCTAAGATTTCCTTTTTAGATTAGCCTGTAGGGCGCGTTCACACCAGATGCAGTGGGGCTACGCTGGCAGTTATTTTCAATGTAGCCCCCAATGCGTAGACAAGGCAAAATGCCTGGTTTCCTAAGGTGTCAGTTCACACACCAGTGTTGCTGTGGTATACGCTGAAAAAAGGTAGCACGTGCATTACTACCCAGTTGTGTTGTATAGAACTGCATTGAAATATAATGTAAATAGCACAACATTGGGTCGCACAGCACACAAGCTTTTACCATGGTGTGAATGATCCCATAGAAAAAAAGAATTCATAGGATTAGACGGACATGGAACACTTACCTGACATAGACCCCAAACATGCCCAGCTCACTGATACACTCGGAGATTTGAAGCTGGCCGTTTGCTTTCAGAAGACAATTCCTCACTGGCTTAGGCTTGATCTTGTCCATCAGTATAAAGGAGGTGCGCTCGCTGGTGTTTCTAACCTTTTCCAGGACTTCTCTTATCTCATCTCCATAGATATTGTTTCCTGAAACAAAACATGGTATAATTATGGTAAACTGCAGGCAGCACAGTGGCTTACTGGTAAGAACTATTGACTTGCAGCACTGGAGTCCTCAGTTCGAGGACCAGCAAGGATATTATCTGCATGGAGTTTGCATATTGTCTGTTCTTGTGTGGGGGTTCTGCGATTTCCTTCCGCATTCCAAAGATGTGTTGGTTGATTAATTGTCTCACGTTTAAGATTGGGCTTAGTATGATATTTTACTGAGCATGTCCAAGATGGCTACTACACTATCTACTCCAAAAGCAGATAAAGCACTTTGAGACCCCAGGGAGAAAAATCACTATAAAAAAAATGAAAGGAATTCAATTTATAAATGGGATAATCAGCCTTTTGGCAAAGGCAGCCAGGTGTTGATATTATATATATATATATATATATATATATATATTTATTATGGTGGTTAAAGGAGTTGTAAAGGAAAAATGACTGAAATGACTGTTTAGAGGGTATAGATTAACAGATTCCTTTTAAAAATGATTAAAAGTACATAAAAATCAATCATATAACCTGCAGTTCTAGTTTTGTTTTTGCATGCTTCCTGCTTCTGTGATGTACAGAGCCAATACAGGGCAGTGATAGTTTGGAAAACGAAACTGATTGGTGCTGAGGGGTTTTAGACACACAGTAATCACACCTCCTTGATTAGTGACCACAGAGAGAAAGCTCCCAGGACTGTGGTGATCAGGAAACAGACAACCAGGAAGTGTTGAGATCAGAGAAGAATTACAGCAACTTGAGAGTGAAAATTAACAATGAGGACATGAAAACAGCACTGCATTAAGGGAAAGGAAGCTATTAAGATAAAAAAAAAAAAAAATCCTTAACCACTTCATTACTGGGCACTTAAACCCCCTTCGTGCCAATTTTCAGCGCTGACGCATTTTGAATGACAATTGCGCTGTCATACAACCCTGCACTCAAATTATAGTTTTATTATTTTTTCCCCACAAATAGAGCTT
Source organism: Rana kukunoris (assembly GCA_029574335.1). Taxonomy (NCBI): domain Eukaryota; kingdom Metazoa; phylum Chordata; class Amphibia; order Anura; family Ranidae; genus Rana; species Rana kukunoris. The sequence continues at coordinate 134,092,466 of CM056060.1, read as the reverse complement.
TCTTTTGGTGGTATTTGATCATCTCTGCAATTTTAATTTTTTGCACTACAAACAAAAAAAGAACAAAGTTAAAAAAAAAAAAAACACAATATTTTTTACTTTTTGTTATAATAATATCCCATTTTTTTTTTATATATGTTTTTCCTCGGTTTAGGCCGATACGAATTCTTCTACATATTTTTGTTAAAAAAAAAATAATAATCGTATAGTGATTGGTTTGCGCAAAAGTTATAGCGCCTACAAAATAGGGGATAGATTTATGATTTATTTTTTATTGGCGGCGATCTGCGATTTTTATTGGGACTGCGATATTGCGGCGGACATATCGGACACTTTTCACACAATTTTGGGACCATTCACATTTATACAGCGATCAGTGCTATAAAAATGCACTAATTACTGTATAAATGTGACTGGCAGGGAAAGGGTTAACACTAGGGGGTGTATTCCCTGGGTGTGTTCTAACTGTGTGGGGGGAGGGGACTGACTGGGGGAGGTGACCGATGCTGTGTCCCTATGTACAAGGGACACAGATCCATCTCCCTGAGAGGACGTGGAGCTCTGTGTTTACACACAGAGCTCCACTTCCCTGCTGTCACCACCGATCACGTGTACCCGGCGGACATCGCGGCCGCCAGTCTCACGCATTGGCTCCTCAGGCGATGCACGGGACAGTGTTTACCCGCTGCGCACCCCCCAGCGGCGTGCACGGGTAGTGCACATAAAAGGACGTCCAAAGATGTCCACTCGGCACTTGAAAGCCGTGCTGTGGACGTCTTTCGTCTATAGTGCGGATCCCAAGTGGTTAACAAACCCTTTAAGTTATGTGAATGGGGAAATGTAACAAAGTAGGTGTTATCCAAAAATGCTAAATTGTAAATACAATTTAATTCAAATAACTATTGTTTTATAACATGCTCTGACATGGTGAGCCTCACAGCAGCCATCACTGGAAGTAAAAAAAAATAATAAAAAAAATCCATCATCACCTCCTCCTTCTCTTTGTGGTTTTAGCACATATTGCTCTGGGTTGGCAAGAGCAATTTTTACAGTCTGATCCCCTTCTTCACCCTGGGTATAAAGAGAAGAAAAAAAAATCTGACATAAGATAATGGAAAATAAAATATTCACGAATAAGTACACTTTATTATTTATTACAGGTACGGATATAGTTCCATCAATTTATGCAGCACTTTGCATTTATATTGTACATTTACGTCAGCCCCTGCCCTCAAGGAGCTTACAATCTAAGGTTCCCCAACTCACATTCATACAGTGCCCTGCGAAAGTATTCGGCCCCCTTGAACTTTGTGACCTTTTGCCACATTTCAGGCTTCAAACATAAAGATATAAAACTGTAATTTTTTGTGAAGAATCAACAAGTGGGACACAATCATGAAGTGGAACGAAATTTATTGGATATTTCAAACTTTTTTAACAAATAAAAAACTGAACAATTGGGCGTGCAAAATTATTCAGCCCCTTTACTTTCAGTGCAGCAAACTCTCTACAGGAAGTACAGTGAGGATCTCTGAATGATCCAATGTTGACCTAAATGACTAATGATGATAAATAGAATCCACCTGTGTGTAATCAAGTCTCCGTATAAATGCACCTGCACTGTGATAGTCTCAGAGGTCTGTTTAAAGTGCAGAGAGCATCATGAAGAACAAGGAACACACCAGGCAGGTCCGAGATACTGTTGTAGAGAAGTTTAAAGCCTGATTTGGATACAAAAAGATTTCCCAAGCTTTAAACATCCCAAGGAGCACTGTGCAAGCGATAATATAGAAATGGAAGGAGTATCAGACCACTGCAAATCTACGAAGACCTGGCCGTCCCTCTAAACTTTCAGCTCATACAAGGAGAAGACTGATCAGAGATGCAGCCAAGAGGCCCATGATCACTCTGGATGAACTGCAGAGATCTACAGCTGAGGTGGGAGACTCTGTCCATAGGACAACAATCGGTCGTATACTGCACAAATCTGGCCTTTATGGAAGAGTGGCAAGAAGAAAGCCATTTCTTAAAGATATCCATGAAAAGTGTTGTTTAAAGTTTGCCACAAGCCACCTGGGAGACTCACCAAACATGTGGAAGAAGGTGCTCTGGTCAGATGAAACCAAAATCAAACTTTTTGGCAACAATGCAAAAGTTATGTTTGGCGTAAAAGCAACACAGCTCATCACCCTGAACACACCATCCCCACTGTGAAACATGGTGGTGGCAGCATCGTGGTTTGGGCCTGCTTTTCTTCAGCAGGGACAGGGAAGATGGTTAAAATTGATGGGAAGATGGATGGAGCCAAATACAGGACCATTCTGGAAGAAAACCTGATGGAGTCTGCAAAAGACCTGAGACTGGGACGGAGATTTGTCTTCCAACAAGACAATGATCCAAAACATAAAGCAAAATCTACAATGGAATGGTTTACAAATAAACATATGTAGGTGTTAGAATGGCCAAGTCAAAGTCCAGACCTGAATCCAATCGAGAATCTGTGGAAAGAACTGAAAACTGCTGTTCACAAACGCTCTCCATCCAACCTCACTGAGCTCAAGCGGTTTTGCAAGGAGGAATGGGCAAACATTTCAGTCTCTCGTTGTGCAAAACTGATAGAGACATACCCCAAGCGACTTACAGCTGTAATCGCAGCAAAAAGGTGGAGCTACAAAGTATTAACTTAAGGGGGCTGAATAATTTTGCACGCCCAATTTTTCAGTTTTTTATTTGTTAAAGTTTGAAATATCCAATAAATTTCATTCCACTTCATGATTGTGTCCCACTTGTTGATTCTTCACAAAAAATTACAGTTTTATATCTTTATGTTTGAATCCTGAAATGTGGCAAAAGGTCGCAAAGTTCAAGGGGGCCCGAATACTTTCGCAAGGCACTGTATATAAACATATTAGGCGATTCAGTTCGCATGTGTTGCGCTATATAAGTTTTTCACTCACTCACTCACTCAGGGACAATTTAGACAGGATCCACTTAAAGGGTTTGTACAGGAAAAATGTATTTTCGTTTAAAATAACAAACATGTTATACTTACCTCCACTTTGCAGTTCCTTTTGCACAGAGTGTCCCCGATCCACATCTTCTGGGGTCCCTCGGTGGCTGTCTCGGTCCTCCCCACAATTAGACACCACAGTCATGTAAGAGCTTGCATGGGGATCACCAATTGCAGGCGCGCTCCCGTGATACAGCGAGTGGCCATAGCCGCTCACTGTATCACTCGGCCCCACCCATCGGTGCACCGCGTCACTGGATGTGATTGACAACACCTTAATGCATAGATTGCATTAAGGTGACATTTTTTTTTTCATTGACAACTCCTTTAACCTACCAGCATGTCTATAGAGTGAGGAAAGAAACCAGAGCACCTGGTCAGACTCCTGCTTTCCTCTATGGGGGGGGGGGGGGGGGGATCGTAAGGAAACGGACCACCTGATGATTTTCATCAGACTCGATCCTCCGGATGGATGGTAAACGTGCCGCCATCTGTCTGTTTTGAGAGGCTCTTGTTGGATTGGATGGCAGGCGGGTGTCAGCGGACACATCTCCGCTAACATCCGCCTGCCCATAGAAGTCAATGGGTGGCCCCGCTCAGATCTGCCTAAAAAAACGGACAGGTGGATCCGTTCAGGCCCATCATGTAAAAGGGGCCTTTGAGGCACCTCTCTATTTCTTCTCTCTTCACATGTCCTTGGAGTGCATTTCTGCTCCCCTGAAGGGGCCTGCCCTGAGTTGGACTATTTGAACCACGTTTAGAACGCGATAAGTGGATGGACCATTTCTTTATGGTTTTATGTCACTACCTCTGCACAGGACTAATTAGAAACTGATGCTTTCAGGTAACAGAGATCACTATAGTGCACCATTTATAAGTACGGTACTATAGTACACCATATAAGTACGGTACTATACTACACTATATAAGTACGGTACTATAGTACACCATATAAGTACAGTACTATAGTACACCATATAAGTACGGTACTATAGTACACCATATAAGTACGGTACCAGAAGATAATAAGGTTTAGTAACACAAACCGCCCCCCATCCCCACGTACGATATCCAAGGAGTACAAGCCCGTAAAGGTCTCCCGGATTCGGGTCACGGCCTCCGGAAAGTCAGGCAAAAGCTTCTCCAATATATGTGGGCGGCTCAGCTCCTGCTGGACCTTCTTGGTGCCGACAAGCTGGGTTGCTATATCTGGGCACTTCACAGCCACCGATCGTTCCATCATCAGACGAGCTTCCCAACCCTAAATGAGGCAAAGAGTTCATTAGAATAACATAAAGGGCACGGTCATATTACGTGCCTCAGACACTCAGGGCTACTTCAGAAGACGTTAATGGACTTGTATCTTTTTTTATAACTTTTACTATATTTAGTGGGGATTTTTATTTTTTTGTTTACAAACGATTTTATTGTAGAAAAGGTCAAGGTACAAAAGAAGAAAAAGATAACAATGATGGTACAGGAATGTATACAGGTATCATTGATAATTAACATTGTGTAGAAAGAAAGGGTTTATGGTCAGTAATATTTAAATTTAAACCAGAAGTGTGGCGTCCCAGAGCGACCATTTTTTTTGATACTGGGGCATAGAATCATATAGTGTATGGTGAATTCTCTCTGAGAGTTTGATGTTTGTCATACGGTTGAGAATCTGCGGCCAGGGTACCAATGTGGAGCGCCAATTAAAGGCTATGGCCCAATGAATGGAGGTGAGATATGTGTGGATAAGCCTTGTGCTTGATGTTGGAATATCCTTAATAGGGCAGAATAATAGGCAGATTAGGGGTGTGAGATGGATACTTCGGTCGGCAATTTTATCAATTACAATGCTGGCCTTGTGCCAAGTGTCCCTTAAATGGGGGCAGTCCCAAAATATATGCAATAGCGTTCCATGGGCGGGGCATCCCCTGAAGCAGAGTGGAGACAGTGAAGGGTAAAATGAATTAAGTTTAGCTGGTGTGAGATACCATCTATAGAGCAATGTTATAGCTGATTCTCTGATAGATGTTGTTTTGGTACATCTGTGGAGGTTAGTGAAAATGGTATCCCATTGCTCCAGAGTAAATGAAATGTTTAAATCCGATTCCCATTGTAACATGGGATGTGACTTCTCAGGCATGTTTGTTTCATTCAAGCTTTTGTATATTCTGGAGATCAAGCCTCTATCACGAGGGGAGGAGATGCAAATTTGTTCAAATTGAGTATAGGGGGGGTGAAGCGTAAGTGAGTAGAATGTTTGATAGAATTTTCTAATTTTTGTATAATTTTCAAATTCCCCAAGAGACAGGTCATATTTTGATTGCAGGTTGGAGAAAGTGCGGAATGAGTTAAGGTGAGAGAGCGATTTCAAATGGGTTAGGTTATGCGATTTCCAAAACGTTAGTAAGTTTGGGTTATGCGTTCTAACTAGAGGGGAAAAACGTGGGTCACCTAGGAATGATGCCAGGGGGGGAGTGTCAGAAGATAGTTTAAACTTTGGGGTCTGTCTGTTCCATAGTTGGAGAGAGTGGGCGACAATACGGTTTAATGCTCTTATTTTTTGTGGTGGGATGGTTTTGGACCAGAGGAGTCCTTGTAGGTTGTAAGGTAGGATAGACTCCTCCTCGAACTGGAGCCAAGGAATTTGGAGTGGAGGGGCATACCATTGGGCTAGTTGGGTAAATCTGACCGATAAGTAATAAAGCCACAGATTTGGGATACCTAGGCCGCCTTTTAAGTGAGGTCTAAACATGAGAGAATAACTAAATCTAGGTTTCCTGTTCTGCCAAATAAATCTGTTAGTCTCTCTTTGAAGTGAGTCTAGTGTTTTTTTAGGTAAAATAAGGGGGAGGGCTCTAAAAAAAAAAAAAAAAAGCTTGGGTAATATCATCATCTTTACAGCGACTATTCTGCCCGAGAATGAAATATGGTATGATGACCAGAGTTTAAGTAAATTTTTAATATTGTTAAATAAGGGGGGATAGTTTGCTTGGTATATAGTGTTATACAGGGGTGTAATCTGGATGCCCAAGTATCCAAACGAATCGAGCTGAGCACTTTGATAGATTTACACCTAGACCTGACAGGTCATGGAAGATGTCTAGGGTTTTAGTTAGATTGGGTAGGGAGATGAGAGGGTTAGTAATGAATAAGAGAACATCATCTGCATAGAGACTCAGTTTGTATTCCTTGAGACCTTTAGAATATCCTTTGATGTCAGCATTGTTTCTGATAGCACAGGCGAGGGGTTCGATTGCAAGGGCAAAGAGTAGGGGGGAGAGTGGACAACCCTGTCTAGTGCCTTTAGTCAGGGGGAAAAAGTCAGAGTTGTTTCCTGGGTAGTGGGGATTTTTAAAAGACAGAGAATAGCAGAAGCAGTTTTCTTTAAAACTCCAGTTTCTGATTGGAACTCCTCAAGACCTTGTCTGAACAGGCAAACAGAAAATGAGGAGGGGGTGAATCAATCAATTATTCAGCCAAGTGCAAATGTCAGCTTTGTAACGGGAGTCACTTTGGAACCCGTGGAACCCAGAATCCCATGGAGAGGTTGGGAAACCCATGGAGAAATTGGGAAACCCTTGTTTCAGCTCCCCAGGTCCCTCATATAAGTTACCCTGTGTCTATTAGGGGCACAGGGTGACTTAAAAAATGATAGACAGCTACTAATGGACATTGAGAATTTGGTTTAGATTACTTCAGATGGGACAGTAAAATGTATCCACAATATCTCTATTCAAAGACTATTCCTGGCGTTTTTGATTCTGAACTATACATGGACCAGTATATGGGCAGAGATCAGCATAGAATTTTTTTTACAATTGATATGGCATCAACATACCTACAAGATAAGGAAAATGTTGGGAGAAATGGGACTTTATGGGTGCATTTCACCTTAGAAAATCAGTCGGAAGTTTATATAAAAATATATACAAAATTTATTGAACAGCATCGTAAAACTGATGCATGCAATATAATCATAGCCATCGGTGTACACAAACATCCTATTTTTGACAATGATTCGCTGCATTCACATACATATTTTTCTACATGTTTCACCATGTGGCTTCTTCAAGAAAGAACGTGAAGATTTGTTTTCTTAACCACTTGCTTACTGGCCAATTAAACCCCCCTCCTGCCCAGACCAATTTTCAGCTTTCAGCACTCTCAATCTTTGAATGACAATTGCGCCGTCATACAACACTGTACCCAAATTACATTTCCCCCCCCCCCCACAAATAGAGCTTTCTTTTGGTGGTATTTGATCACCTCTAAAGGTTTTTATTTTTTGTTAATAAATTAAAAAAAGACAGAATAAAAAATAAAATACAAAACGGTTTTATATTTTGTTATAAAAAAAATTGAAAACCGGATTTTTTTTTCCTTCGTTGATGTATGCTGATGAGGCTGCACTGATGAGCATGGATAGGTGGCACTGATGGGCATCGAAAAGGCGGCACTGAATGGCATTGATAGGTGCCACTGGTGGGCACTGAAAATTGGCACTAATAGGTGGCATTGATAGGTGGCAGTCATGGGCACTGATCAGCACTGGTAGGTGACATTGATAGGCAGCACTGCTAGGTGGCACTGACTGGCACCACTGGTGGGCATTGCTAGGTGGCAGTGATGGGCATTGATAGGTGGTACCGATTAGCACTGGTGGTCACTGGCAGGGGGCACTGGCAAGCGGTACTTGTGTCCACTGATGAGGCAGAATTGTCTCTTCCACTTCCGATGTCCCTCACATAGCAGCCGGTGATTGGCTTTTTTATCCCCCTCACACTATCAGCGTGAGAAAATAAAAAATAAAGATTACCGAGCTTTGCTTTGATCACGTGATCAGCTGTCATTGGCTGACAGCTGATCACGTGGTAAGGGGTTGGGACCGGCCCCTTACTCGGATGCGTGATCACCTGAGTGTCAGTGACTCAGGGGCCCGCCCACAAAGGGGAGGACGTCTATTGACGTCCTCCCGGCAATTGGGGTCCGCGCTGTAGCCGTCATTCAACTATAGCACGGGCCCCTAGTGGTTAAATATGAAAGTCAATAAATCGATAAGCTCTTGGACTGAGTATAGAGAGCTGCTGGAATGGGCTTAAAAAAAAAAAAAAAAAAAAAAAAAAGGGAAAGGTGTGGGATCCTGCAATGAAGTACGTCTTCGCAGTCATAGACTGCCCAACCTACTGCCAGGTCTCTGGGAGCCTTGTGTCAACTGGACAGGAGAGCAGGTACGGGCATTGGTTCATAGGAGGTTTACCCTCCCCCTCCCCCTGTGTCCGTCTCCTCGTTTTCATTACATGGAATGCACAGTGACCCATGGATGGGTGTCACTGATTTAAATTGAGATAAATACAGATCCATGCAGAAGTTCTCCACACTATCATACCATATCACACCATACTAGCACATTATGACAGTGCTTTGCAGGATTTTTTTTTTAGGCACCAGCAGTTTATAACCGATGTAATGTCCAAAGCTTGGTAAAACCAGACATCACGGAAAGGCACAATGATAAACAATTTAATCCTATGTGAATGACAACAGAACAAACCTGTTCATCGTAATCCTGAGGCATGTAACCAGTTCTGAAATAAGCCACCGCAACCTCGTATCCATCCCTACAAATGACATTACACTCTTGTTAGCTAGTAGATATGAATACCCAATGACAAATACTCACACCAATCCATTCTAAAAGGCATTATTAAACACACAGGAGCTCATCCCTTTATTCCGAGTAGCAGAACTATAGAAATCCCAAGGGAATACCTAGGGGTGCCCAAAATATGCCCCCAGCAGTGGTGGTGCGTCTATAGAGGGCGCTGGAGCGCCGCCCCCTCTGGCTCTCGCACCACCACTGACTAATAACATAGATTCATTGCATTGCATGAATCGTGGTTATTGTCACCGCTGCCCTATTCAGATGGCCGGACATGAGCGCCGGCCACCTGAATAACGGCAGCTGGTTGGCTGCACGGAAGTGCCTATGAGAGCCAGAGTACAGCCCATAACATCCGGAAGCTTATCCAGGGAACATACGGGGGTGCGGTCTATGGATAAGACTGACAGGCGTCTCAGCCAATCAGGTTCACCGGTTCTGGCTATCGGTAACCTGATTGGCTGAAGCGTCACCGAGGGCGGGAGAAGACATTGAGGGACGTGAATGGCTGACTCCAGTAAAGGTAAGTGCCAGGCAGGGGGGGGGGGGCATTTTACAGGGCACAGTGACGACAATTAAAGGGCACAGTGGCCGCGTGTGGTGGCATGGCACAGTGGCCGCGTGTGGTGGCATGGCACAGTGGCCGCGTGTGGTGGCATGGCACAGTGGTGCGAATTGAGGTGCGTAGTGTTATTTGAATAACCAAATATTATTGAAACACAGATACTTACACATATAGGCGCTTCTTTTCATCTAAGGATCCCCTTTCATAGACATCTGTAAGACGCCTTCTGATGACTTTGATATTTCTAGAAAGCAAAAAAAAAAAATTTTTTTTTTTTTTCTTAAACATAAAAGAAAAAAGGGAAGAGGAAGGAAATTAGAGATTTGTCAAAGTATTTGTATTGCTGTGCATGCAGGCCTCAAATTCACGTAGCTCTGCAACACAACACAGACCTGGTTGGCAAGGAAGGAGACTCGTTTTTGCTCTGCTGCAGTTAAAAGCGGAGTTCCACATTTTTCACTCCTCACATGCAGCACTAATGTGCATCCTTAAAATGAATTGGCAATTTATTTTTTTCTGTTCACTTAGTCGATTTATGCCTATATCTAATTTCACTTCCTCCTCTAGGGAGATCTTTGTCAGCTTGGCATGGTGTCTATAAAAATTCTTGGCCAGATTGGCATCGCATGGCTTCAGTAACATTTAACATTGGCAGCTATGGAAAATCTTGGTCAGCTTGGCATGGTTGGGCCATGCCAAGCTGACCAAAATTGCACTGCATGTGCGCAAGATCAACAGGTGCATGCTGGGTAGCCAGCATGCTCGGAATCCAGGAAGGACGACACTGTGGCTTCAGATGCCCACAATGGAGATGGCGGCGCGATGCAGAAACTTCACAAAGTAAAAAAACAATGCTGCACAGATAGAAAACTGGGCATAGTTTACAGCATACCTTTGTTAGATTGCATGAGGCATGAGTATCCTAGGGGTATTTTTATCTTAAAAGTCATATTTCGGCCGGAACTCTCCTTTAACCACGTAAGCCCCAGACCATTTTGTTGCTAAATGACCGGGCCACTTTTTGTGATTCAGCACTGCGTCGCTTTAACTGACAATTACACGGTCATGCGACGTGGCTCCCAAACAAAATTGACGTCCTTTTTTTTCCCACAAATAGAGCTTTATTTTGGTGGTATTTGATCACCTCTGCGGTTTTTATTTTTTTGCGCTATAAACAAAAATAGAGCGACAATTTTGAAAAATAATTAAAAAATTTTTTACTTTATGCTATAATAAATTTCCCCCCAAAAAATATATAAAAAAACGTTTTAGGTCGATACGTATTCTTCTACATATTTTTGGTAAAAAAAAAAAACGCAATAAGCATTTATTAATTGGTTTGCGCTAAAGTTATAGCATCTAAAAAAATAGGGGATAGGTTTATGGCATTTTTATTAATTTTCTTTTTTACTAGTAATGGCGGCAATCAGCGATTTTTATCATGACTGCGACGTTATGGCAGACACATCCGGACACTTTTGACACATTTTTGGGACCACTGTCGTTTTTACAGCGATCAGAAAAATGAAGGGGTCAACCCCTACAGTGCCACCTAGTGGTTAAGTGTGTCCTAGTGAGCGTTTCTCACTGTAGGGGAGATCAGTGTCATTGTCACTAGGCAGAGCGGGGAGATGCTCGTTTACATTAGGATCTCCCCGCTCTATCTCTCCGTGAGACGATCGTGGGTATCCCCGTGGCGATCGAGTCCGCAGAACCCGCAGTCAGGTTTACGGAGCTCGCGGCCGGCGTGTGCACAATAGAGCTTCCTTAAAGGGGATGTATATATACACGTCCTTCTGCCCAGGAGTGCCATTGTGTCGATGTATATGTGCGTGCGGCGGTCGAGAAGCGGTTTAGTAACGCTTACAGGTCGCCGATCTCGCATGCATTTATACACATATTGGGGCCAATTTAGACATTAGCAGGTTACCCTACCATCATGAACTGGAAGGAAAGAAACTGGACTAACCAAAGGAAACCCACCCAGGATTTAAACCCAGGATTTGCAAGGCACAAAGCCACCTCTAAAGCATGCTGGGGGGTCCATGGTTTCTTACTGTATAGCATTAAAGGACTACCCCCCCCCCCCCCCCCCCCCCCCCATAGTTTTTATCCTGTAGTGTGGTGTCACTTCTGCTTTAATAAGGTAACATCCGGGTCTACAAAAGGCATTTGGTGCGCACCAAGAGGATTTAAAACCTCGGTGGCTATTGGGGGATATATTCTGTGACAGACTCACCCGGGATATCCCTGAACAATCTTATGTCTAAAATCATCCTATGTCCACTAGGGGCATAGGATGACTGAGAAATCTAATCTTGGACTACTTGAGATGGGATTATTATGTATTTATTATCCACAATATCTCTAGAGAACTAGTTAATGTTTGTTGATTCTGAACTCAAAGGGTTAATTGTAGAGCGACTCATTCATAGATGTTAATGTCCTCACCTCCAGCCATTTGTCTGTTCTCTGTGCTAATTGACCCTGCTATTGTGTGTAAAGATGTTCTGTGTTTACACTTAAGATAATGGGCCAGATTCAGGTAGATGGGCGCTTCTTTACTTTGGAGTAACGTTTCTCATTTACGTTACTCCGCCGTAACTTTAGGAGCAAGTACTGTTATTCACAAAGCACTTGCTCCTAAAGTTGCGGCGGCGTAACGAAAATGAGTCGGTGGAATTCAAATTGGGCGGGTAGGGGGCGTGTATTATGTTAACTATGCGCGATCCCGCGGCGAACGTACTGCCCATGCGTCGACTGTCAGTGCGCATGCTCCAAATTCTGTCAGGGAACGTCAATGACGTCAATCCCCATTCACGGACGTTTTACGCAAACGACGTGAAAATTTGTAAACTCGACGCGATGACGACGGCCATACTTAACATAGGATACTCCACTAGGGGGCTGGTTTTTCTTTACGCCGCGTATCGCTTACGGAAACATCGGAACGTCACTGCGTCGGGCCCGAATACGATCGTGAATTTCCGATTCCCGCTGATTAACATTCTCGGCGTTAATCAGCGGGAACGCCCTGAGCGCCATTTTTAAAATTGAAGTTTCGATACGACGGCGAAATACAATTACGCCGCTCGTATAGGAACTCCAACCCGGCGTTTGTTTTCTGGTTACAGAAAACAAAAACGCCGACTCAAAGTGACAGTTAGGCTGGAGTATCACTGATACTCCAGCCTAACTCTACCTGAATCTGGCCCAATGTGTATTGTATAGCAGGTGAATGAGGAAACGTGAAGTCTACTCACCTCGTCTGGATAACCTCCTCTTTACTGTATATAAGGCTCTATTCTTGGTTCTATTAAACACTCCATACTTAGCACACAAACAAGTCTCGTCTCGTGTGTTGAGGGCAGCTGGAATATCTGATATCTATATCCAGACTGATGGGAAGCGGTGTATGACGGAGGCACTCGGTCGGAGTGTGGGATGTTCCGTTACATATTCCAATGACTGTTTTGGTATCAATAGTGCAAATGAATATAAAAATAAATAAATCAGCTGTGAAATATTACCTGCTCCACAGTTCATTCTCAATGCATCGGTGATCAAAAATGTTCCTCTGCACATTTTCAACCAACAACATGACAACAGCCCTGTGAAAAAATAAAAAATAGAATTAAATCATTTAAATGCAACTTTTTTATGAATCGGTTTGTGATGAGGCTCCGATGGAAGCATTCACATGCTAGTTTTGGGGCAGAGAAACTAAACCTTCTCATATTGAGTCACTGCCCTAAATCCATTATGGATCACATGTGGGGGAAAAGCCTTCCATCACAGCCTAATCACACAATGACAGAACTGGGATGCAATTACTCACACATATTCTGCAGCCTGAGTGCAGGACAATACAATGAATTTATTCACAATACTCCTTCATGTGAACACAGCAATCCCCTAGATCTAGCCGGTGGATAGCGCACAGGGGCCTGGCCGGGGGCAGCAGAGGGAAACTGGATAGGAGGGGCGCAAAGGTGTAGGTGTACAGGGGTGCACTGGCCCCCTGAAGCATGTGTCTGGGTTGCAATTGCAACCCTTGCAACCCCCGTAGCTACGCCCTTGGCCATAATAGAGATCTCAGTTTTGGGTGGACAGGCCCCCTGAAGCATGTGTCTGGGTTGCAATTGCGACCCTTGCAACCCCTGTAGCTATGCCCCTGGCCATAATGGAGATCTCAGTTTTGGTTAGACAGATCCTTTAGCATTACAAGGCATAGAGAAGACACTTACTTCTGTGAGTCGTACAGTTCCCAGGCTTTTGCAATACCGCGGGATATCCCGAGGGACGGGTTGTTTGACAGAATTTTACAGGCTTCCTCCGACTTGCCCAGTGTCCTCAGGACATGTCTAGAAAAAAAAGAAAGAACTGTCACATTGTGCATAACAGCACATTATGGCTAAAAGCTCCAGGGGTCCATTTTTTTTTTTTTTGCACATCGTAGGAGGGATCTCTCGATGGGAGATACCATTTCATGGCCACAATTGAAACATATACAAACAGTGGGGAGAGACCGTAGTTCTCACGTTATGCCTCGCTGATGCGGGGCGGCTTTACAGTGTGCTGATGGTCTGGTTTCCCCGCTGTTTGTATAGGTTAAATTGTGGCTGTGAAACTGTATCTCCCATCGAGAGATCCCTTCTATGATGTGCCATGGTTACGTCAGCCCCGCTGATTGGCAAATCAGCAGTTGTGCTATGACGTACAGCGCTTGTGCAGTTAGTCTCGGGCACTATCGATGGAGGGGGGGGGGGGGGGCACTTTGACAGAACAGGAGCAAAAAAACAGTAGCCACTTCCCATGTACCCTCTATGCCCTTTCTTACTGATGAACAGCAGGTGTCCGCGAGGAGAGGCCTCCGAAACTAGCAGCGATGGTATTAATCTCAATCTGTTTCAGCGCCGTTGTCCCATCTTCTTTGCAGTCAAACATATAATCCGATCGATTGATGCCTAAAAACACAGACTAAGAAGCATAATAGAGACAAGATTTAGCTACACAAAGTGAGAAATAAATAGACTGCCTCATACGCAAGTTTTAGAAATTGGTAACATACCTGCGCCAGACCCTCGTCCAGCACGTGTCTGTAGACTTTAAAAAGCCGTTCGACAAAATCGTCCACTTTCATGGCACTGGAATACACAATGGATAAGAAAAATGTAAAAAGAAATAAATAAAATAAAATATAATAATAATAAAAAAAAAAAAAAAAACACAATATGCCTTTTATTCCATTTTATCCAGTAAGTAAGAGCAATGTACAAAAGATCAGCAGCCTTAGGCATCCAATCAGTATTAGGCTATAATTATTTTAACAAATGACTAAAAGGTGACAATGAAAAGATGTTATGTTAATTAAATACTTTCAATAAAAATCTATTGTTAAAAAATAAAAAAAATAATAATAAAAAAAATAAAAAAGCTATAATTATTTTGACTTTAGGTACTCATGATCTGTATGGATCTTTACAGGCTGCTGTACTGGGTATACAATATAATCATACAGTGGTGAGCTCCATTCATTTGTAAAATGAAAGCAAGACGCAACAAAGTCATATATGAAAAAAAAAAGTCACATTCCCAATAACAGATCACGTGTAGCGCGGTCACTGTTTAAATACATGTGCCCGCCCTAATGCTTGTGTTTGCATTTGTGGGTGAGTGCAGGACAGAGAGGTTGCTTTTCAACCCCCCCCCCCCCCACTACATTATAATTTTCTATATTTATTTTCTTACCAGTTAAAGTGTTACTAAACCCAAAAGGAGCCTGCATTCCCTATATCTGGTCTCCCTCAGTACATAGAAGTTCAATAGTTTTAGTAAATATTAAATATAGCACAGGCTATTCCTCTGGGGCACACGTTGCTATATTTATATGCAGTACTACCCTGGATGTATTGTCTTTGAGGGATTCTCAGTACACAAGTACCTGGATCCAGGTTTGATATACCTGGTTGTACTACACTGGGTGCCTATTTGCCTCCGTTGTTCCTCCCGTGGACTGCCCTGGAATTAATGTTCCTATATTCTTGAGCCAATGGAACTGGCTTGGTTTGTTTAATATATGGTGCCCCCCTGCAACTGACACTCTGGGTAGAGGGAGCATCTTTAAAATCTTTGGAGAGAATTCTGGCCATTTTCCATTATGGATCTCCTCTGATCTATGATCTTCCCGACATATTTATATGATCCAGACTATTTTAAGATAGTCCTGCTGTCCTGAAGAAGCCCAACGGCGAAACACGTAGAAGATGCACAGAGGATATTTTCCATACCTTATCATACAGGATATAAGGTATTGATCCATTTTGTAAATTTTCAATTTTTTTTTGATACTCCTGTCTTGCCTCCAAAGTCCGACCATTAATTACCTTTTTTCTAGTAATTTTCCTTTTTTGGTCTCTAGATATAAACTCCTAAATACCTTTTCTCATCAGCGGTGTATAGCAGTCTTGTGACTTCCATCAGTGTCTGGTTAAAGCTTGCAGAAGGAGTTTTCATTGTACTCCGACTGTTCTAGGGGGCTGTATGACCCCTGAACCTCTGGACAGTGCCGATTGGCCCTGTGCTGATCACATGTACTCTCTCAAAAAAAAAAACAAAAAAAAACACACAACAACAACTACTATAGCAATACAAACCAAACTGTGCATTGGCATCCAAGGCTCTGTTCTATCAGTAGATGGATTGGGGACAGTGAAAGAAGGGGAGAATCCGAGAAAGCAGGACCAAGCAGCACGATTAATGCCCATTTTCAGCCTCAATGCCCATCTGCAGGCTCACCATCTCTCATCAATGCAGCAAATCACAGACCTGTCATCTCCTGTGTACTCGGCTCTCAGTCGGCAGTCACACACAGTCCCTCCTCCGCCATCGGCACTGGACCAGCGCCTGTGATAGACAGAACTCTGGTACAGTCCTGGTGGAGGTGGGACTGTGTGTGTGACTGCCGAGTGAGAGCCAAGTAAACAGGAGATGACGGCTCGGTGAATTCTGGTGGTCCTCATTCCCCTCCTTGGTACACTATCAGCGTATAACAAGCACCCTCCTTCAAAGGAGGAAAAGTGTGCGTTATACGCCGATACATACGGTAATTGGTTGTCTGAGAGTGTCACGTGACTAGTCTGTCTGGCAAGACTGCTGCCCTCGTAGTTTAGTATAAGAGTTGTCACGCTGTGATGAAGATGGCTGCGAGATATAATAAAATAAAAAGGGGAGCACAGAACCTTTTTGAAGAACCCTTTGTGAATGGAGGAGCAATCCTGACCCGCAATAGTCCCCACACAGACCCTCCACTAACATTCATTATAAGAAGGTAGAACTTGATGTACCTGGTGAGCGTCTGTTCCAGGAATGTGGGGTTCTGACTGAGCCGATCCACCAGGAGATTAAAGTCTTCTTGTACAGACTTGGCTTGTTCAAAGAGAGATCTGGGCACTGGAGACGGGAGCAGAGTGAAAGGGGCAAAGTTCACAACCTAATAAAAAAAAAAAAAAAAAAAAACGATCAATAATTCAAAGAACATATCACAAACTCATTTGTATCCCAACCTACAGCAATCACATTCCAGCCCTTATGGTCAAAGCGTCATTTAGCTATAAAATAAAGATAAAAACCAGCAACAAATTATTTCTGTAACGAGGTTTGATATACAACGCGTTATGTTACTAGACACGACTTTCACACCAACTTAGACACGTGCAATTCGTTTCATTATAAATCAAAATTCGTACAAAATAATCGTTATTCAGATGTAGCCGAATTTCCAACTTTACAGCAAGTGGATGAATTGTAATAAATGTCAACTACTCCGAAAAAGAAAATGAAATTAAATAACGCACGGGAATAATAAATTGGAGAAATCTGAAAAAGAATTTGGATTCCAAATGGAAAGATGTTGCAATAAAAACAGTAAGGTATACAAGTGAAATAAGATAAGAATAGAATGTATGTTTGGGTGGTGATCCATTTGGCTACTGCACGACACGTGTAGGGCGGGGGTGACTGTCCAATACTCACAATTTGCACCAATTTCATTGGCGAGTTTTCACATATACCAATGTTGATTATGTTAATGTACACATTGTTGTAATTATTTATCTAACTGCGGAAGGTTTTCTTTTAAAATCTAGAAGCTCCTGAGGAAGCGATTTGTTCGATTGCGAAACATGTAGAGCCAATTTATAAATCCTTTCAAGGACCCCGTGGATATACACCCTGGAGACACTCTACTCAGCGTGGGCATCATTATTGCAAATACCCCCACAGCAAGTTTTCAATACAATCATAGAGTATTCTCTGGGATCATCCACGTGACCTACTTTCTATCTTTGTATTCTATTTATAGATGTATTTTTTGTACAACAGTTTATAGTTTGCGAAACATTAAAAAAAAAAAAAAAAATTTTATGTGCCTATAAAGTCATTTTTTTCTATATAAAATGTTTTAAACCCAAAAACTACTAGGATGTTGCACTTTTGTTAACTAGGGTGTTGATTACCACTAGGAATGTACCGATACTAGTATCGGTACCGATACCAAGCATTTCCCAAGTACTTGTACTCGAGGGAAATGGTCCGATGCTTCACCTGATACCTGGGCAGTCAGGTATAGCGTGGTGGGGGGGTTTACTAGTCTTCGCTGTGTTGTCTTCTCCCCCTCCGTGCCATCTTGTTCCCCCCCTGTGCCGCTTCCCCCAGTGCCGTCTTATTCCCGAGTGCCGTCTTGTTCCCCAGTGCCGCTCTCCCCTGTGACGCTTTCCCCCGGCCGTCTTGTCCCCCCCCGTGCAGAACTCCCCCACCCCCCCCCCCGTGCCGTCTTGTCCCCTAGAGCCATCTTGTCCCCCTCTGTGCAGCTCCCCCCCCCCCCCAATGCCGTCTTGTCCCCCTCCGTGCAGCTCTCCCCCCACAATCTGTCAGGATGGAGAGCGGAGGTAGGAGCCGCTAAACCCGGCACCTACCTTTTCTGAATGGACAGAGTCAGCGATTGTCCATTAACATAACTGAGCATCGTAACTTACGATGCTTCAGTTTATGAATGGAGAGGAGCTTCTCTCCATTCATTTCAGCCGAGTCTGCTGAGAAAGGGACTGGGGAATCTGTGTCCCTAGTTCTCTTTCTTAAAGGGGAGATGTCAGTGGTCTGTTAAAACCCCTGATATCTCACCAAAGCCCCCCAACAGGGCTGATTAAAAAAAAAAAAAAAAATTGCAATAAATAATTAAAAAAATAAAATGTAAATAATAATAATAATAATAAAAAAGATAAAAATAAAACACTGACAATCCACTACCCCTCCTTTAAAAAAATAAAAATAAAAAAAGTCACATGACATTAAAAAAAAAAAAAGTATCGGTGCTCGGTATCGGCGAGCACTTGAAAAAAAGTATCGGTACTTGTACTCGGTCTCAAAAAAGTGGTATCGGGACAACCCCAATTACCACCCAAGGGCACCTGTAATCAATACACACTCTAGAATAGAATGTAGCCATCTTCTGAAATTCAAATCAATAAAAAGAAAAAAAAAGAAGAAGAATGTACTAACCGTATTAGAATATTCTAAACTAATTTCGGAAAAAATTAATAAAAAACACCACCACACATTCTAACGTAACAAATATGACAAAACAAGATTAGTTATTTACAAACAAATCCGAAACTAAACTAAAATTTTTCCATCATGCATATGTCAATTTGTTCTAATACAGGCTAGAGATGTCACTTACATCAGAAGAGTTCGGACTCTCCTTTGTCCTCATAAGAACGCCCTGCATCAAGGCGGAATCCACAGCGATGGGCGCCACCTCCTCTAGCAGCTGCGCGTTGCTGAATACATCTTCCCATAAACCAGACATTTTGGAACTGCAAACCACAAAATAAAATTATATTATATTATATTATAAATAAAATAAAAAAATCAATGAATAGTTAATGGCAACAAGATACAGTGGGGATCGAAAGTTTGGGCACCCCAGGTAAAAATTTGTATTAATGTGCATAACGAAGCCAAGGAAAGATGGAAAATTCTCCAAAAGGCATCAAATTACAGATTAGACATTCTTATAATATGTCAAAAAAAGTTAGATTTTCTTTCCATCATTTACACTTTCAAAATGACAGAAAACAAAAAAATGGCATCTGCAAAAGTTTGGGCACCCTGCAGAATGTATAGCATGCACTGCCCCCTTTGCAAAGCTGAGACCTGCCAGTGTCATGGATTGTTCTCAATCATCGTCTGGGAAGACCAGGTGATGGGAATCTCAAAAATTTTAAATGCCCAGACTCATCTGACCTTGCCCCAACAATCAGCACCATGGGTTCTTCTAAGCAGTTGTCTAGAAAACTGAAACTGAAAATAGTTGACGCTCACAAAGCTGGAGAAGGCTATAAGAAGATTGCAAAGCGTTTTCAGATGTCAATATCCTCTGTTCGGAATGTAATTAAGAAATGGCAGTCATCAGGAACAGTGTAAGTTAAAGCAAGATCTGGAAGACCAAGAACAGCTTGCAGGATTGTGAGAAAAGCAATTCAAAGCCCATGTTTGACTGCACGATCCCTCCACAAAGATCTGGCAGACACTGGAGTTGTGGTATACTATTCATCTATAAAGAGATACTTGTACAAATATTGTCTTCATGGAAGAGTCATCAGAAGAAAACCTCTTCTATGTCCTCACCACAAAAATCAGCGTTTGAACTTTGCAAATGAACTTATAGACAAGCCTGATGCATTTTGGAAACAAATTCTGTGGACCGATGAGGTTAAAATACAACTTTTTGGCCGGAATGAGCAAAGGTACGTTTGGAGAAGAAAGGGCACAGAATTTAATGAAAAGAACCTCTGTCCAACTGTTAAGCATGGGGGTGGATCAATCATGCTTTGGGGTTGTATTGCAGCCAGTGGCACAGGGAACATTTCACGAGTAGAAGAAAAAATTGATTCAATAACATTTCAGCAAATTTTGGATGGTAACTTGATGCCACTTGTGAAAAAGCTGAAGTTAAAGAGAGGATGGCTTCTACAAATGGATAATGATCCTAAACACACCTCAAAATCCACAGGGGGATAACATCAAGAGGCGTAAACTGAAGGTTTTGCCATGGCCTTCACAATCTCCTGACCTCAACATAACTGAAAATCTATGGATAGACCTTAAAAGAGCAGCGCGTGACAGACATCCCAGAGATTTTAAAGAACTGGAAGATTTTTGTAAGGACGAATGGGCAGAGAATACCTCAAACAAGGATTGAAAAACTCTTGGCTGGCTACAAAAAGAGTTTACAAGCTGTGATACTTGCCAAAGGGGGCAGTACAAAATATTAACTCTGCAGGTTGCCCAAACTTTTGCAGACGCCATTTTTTTGTTTTCTGTCATTTTAAAAGTGTAAATGATGGAAATAAAATCTAACTTTTTTTGACATATTATAAGAATGTCTAATCTGTAATTTGATGCATTTGAGAATTTTCCATCTTTCTTTGGCTTCGTTATGCACATTAATACAAATTTTTACCTGGGGTGCCCAAACTTTCGATCCCCACTGTTACTTGTACAGAATAAAAAAAAAAAAAACAGACAACATGGTTATTCCTCCCTCAGTTTAATCTGCACTATGATTTGGGGGGGGGGTTGATTATGAGCTAAAGCAAAAGTGCCTTCAAGAAAGCGGTTTGAAGTAGGGTTGTCCAGATACCGATACTAGTATCGGTATCGGGACCGATACCGAGTATTTGTGGGAGTACTTGTACTCGCGCAAATGCTCCCGATGCCTAAATAGAATACTTTTTTTGTATTTATCAACATGTTCTGTGAAAATTCTTTGAGTTTTTTACTACTGCGTGACAAGCAAATAAAACATTTTTATTCATTTTTACTCTTTTATAATGTCTTGAGTTAGAGTTCTTCATAATTCTAAAGAAAATATCCTTAGTCTGTATTGTGGTTTGAAAACTGTCACATGACATTTAAAAAAAAGTATCGGTATTCGGTATCGGCGAGTACATGAAAAAAAGTATCGGTACTTGTACTCAGTCCTAAAAAAGTGGTATCGGGACAACCCTAGTTTGAACGTTGTCAAATGCGGTGTAAATGCTTGAAGTTGAAGATTTTACAAGCAAGGATCAGACAACGGCCCCATGTGTAAAATTTCCAGCCTTGGCAAGGAAGCTGATGGAAAGTATGACCAGTACTACGGAGACTGACAGCTAGCCAACATATGACGTTCCACCAATGTCCCCCCCCAAACCCGGACATTATCGGATTTATGTTGCAAGCTTATACCTTTAGTTTTGGTAAGCGGATAGTGAATATCAGAAAGCAAAATATTAGACTGTTTTTATAACCTTTTTGCACAAAGCCGCTGTTCACAAAATTGAATATGAGCTTTAACCACTTAAGACCCGGACCATTATGCAGGTAAAGGACCTAACCAGTTTTTGCAATTCGGCACTGCGTCACTTTCACTGACAATTGCGCGGTCGTGCGACGTGGCTCCCAAACAAAATTGGCGTCCTTTTTCCCCCACAAATAGAGCTTTCTTTTGGTGGTTTTTGATCACCTCTGCGGTTTTTTTTTTTTTTGCGCTATAAACAAAAAAAAAATTTTTTTTTAAAATGCAATATTTTTTACTTTTTGCTAGAATATATTTAAAATTATATATATATATATATATATATAAAACTTTTTTTCCTCAGGTTTAGGCAGATACGTATTCTTCTACTTTTTTTTTGGTAAAAAAAAAAGCGCAATAAGTGTTTGATTGGTTTGCGCAAAAGTCATAGCGTTTACAAACTAGGGGATAGTTTTATGGTACTTTTATTAATAATATTTTTATTTTTACTAGTAATGGTGACGATCAGCGATTTTTTTCGTGACTGCGACATTATAGCGGACACATTGTAATTTTCACAGCGAAAAGTGCACTGGTTACTGTGAAAATGACAATGGCAGTGAAGGGGTTAACCACTAGGGGGCGCTAAGGGGTTAAGTGTGCCCAAGGGAGTGATTCTTATTGGCTGTACGTGCGACGTCACTGATCGTCGTTCCGTATATCAGGGAACAGACGATTAGTGACACTGCCACAGAGAAAAACGGGGAAGGTGTGTTTACAATCACCCCCCTTGCTCTTCAGCTCCTGTGACCGATTGCGGGGACACTTGCGGTGATCGGGTCCATCCAGCGATAGGATTAAATCAGCACAGCTCTGCTTAAGACCTGACTTATTTCTACTGCAATTATGCAACACAGACTGGTCACCTCCCCACCCCCTGCCTGTGAATGGACAGTGAAAGAACAGCAGGCAACTGCCAAGGTCATTACTCTGCTCTCTCTTCCTGGCAGTATATAAGCACAGCCTGGCTGTCTGGAAAACGAGACACAAAAGGGGTCCATTTATAAACATTCCTTGGATAAAAGGTCACAGACGTGAGTGCAGGCTGGACACATTTTGCCCATATTTTTTGTAATAGATGAATTCCTATGGTCATCAGCTCCATCTAGTGCAGTGGTTCTCAACCCTTCTTGTGCCATGGCCCCTTGACAAAATTTCCCAAGTTGTGGGGACCCCCAACGGTAAAATTACCTTGCCTTGAGTTGTCAGCACCCAAGGCAAGACAAGTAATTTGCGCCCCTAACCCGCGGACATTTAGCGCTCCCCGAGTCCGTTCCACCCATACAATATTAAAACCCCTTATGGTACATTTTAGGATGTCTCTCTCTATGTCCACCTTTCTTTCCCTTTATCTCTCTCTCTATCCTCATTTTTTTTTTCATCCCTCTCTTTAGCCGTCTTTCTTGTTCTCTCTCTTATTCTTCTCTCCCTTTTTCTTTGTTCCTCCCACTCTTTTCCTCTCCCTTCCACGTATTTTCAATTTTTTTCCTGCTCTTACTCCTTGGTTGGGAGGTGGGTGGAATGGGATGAGTTCTGATCGGCCAACTTGGGTGCTCTTGATCAAGTTCCTCTGCTGATCTGAGAACTGTAGTGGGGACTTTTAATGGCAACCCTAATCACAGGTAGTTACTCACTGTGTCTCCAGCTCTTTGGTGTCTCGCAGTAGTGACTCCAATGCCAAAATCAAAAGATGGGGTCTCCCCTGGCCCCTCCCACTTCACATTTCTCACCAGTCAGCTGACCTCTAGTCTCTGCCCCCCAGCCATGCTGTGAACTGAATAGGCGGCTGCGAAGAGGCTGAGTGTGCGGTTGCGGGCTCCAGGAAGAGCTGCAAAAAGGCAGGGAGAGTGGTACGGGCTTCACGAACAGCCCAAGATTTGGTGACCCCTGGCAAATTGTGATTTGACCCCCAGGTTGAGAACCACTGATCTAGTGGCTAAAACGCAATGTCGTTTTCTGAAACACCTCAATGAAAAAAGTTATACCAGATTTTTGCCATGAGATGGAGTAGACAGACAATCGTAGTAATCTAGTACAGAATTATTATTATTTTTTTAAAGTGAAATGGAGAAACCCTTGTTGGCAGAGTGCTGTGAACAAGGCTCTTCGCCAAAAACAATGTAATTTGTACTTGGTGATCACCGAATAAAGAATTTGGATGGATTCCAGAGTGCAGTTTTTTTCCATATAGCCATATTCCGAGTTTCTGATGAGTGGGAGGTCACCTGAACCCGGCACCGGGAGTACCAATAACCAACACGTATATTTGGAGGTTTTCACAATAATGCCGCGAACAGACAATCAGAAATTTCGACAACAAAATTCTGACGGATGATGGCTCAAACTTGTCTTGCATACACACGGTCGCACAAATGTTGTCGGAAATTCCGAACGCCGAGAATGCGGTCTCGAACAATGGCACTATTAAAGAGAAGTTCAATACCAGTCGTGTTAGTAGAATTTTGGTGAGAGAAGATTTGCGCTTTTCGGTCGGTTACAGCTTGACGAATGAGCTATCTCCGTTACGAACACTAGTTTTACCAGACCAAACGCTTCCGTCTCGTACTTCAGTGCGTCGGGATTGTCTATACACAATCGGAATTTACTAGAACGGATTTTGTTGTCAGGAAATTCTCAATTTTTGTTGTCGGAAGTTCCGACAGCAAATGTCCGATGGAGCTTACACACGGTCGGAATTTCCAACAACAAGCTTTTGTTGTCGGAAATTCCGAACGTGTGTACGCGGCATTGGAATGGTGCTACCCTGTGTGGGCAAGCACAGAGGTAAGACGTTTTTTATAGTTGATTGCCAGGTTTGCACACATCTCAGGAGGGATTTTGATCCACTCTTTACAGATCTTCTCTAAATCCTTAAAGTGGAGTTCCACCCATTGTATTATGTTTGTCTGTGCTGCATGCCCTAATCTCAGTGTTCAGAATGGACAATTTTTATTTATTTTGTTGCTTGTAAATACCTTTATTTTGTAGTCCTTAATTACTTCATCCTCCTTATTAGCCTAGGCTATTAAGTCACAAGGCTAGTTGCAAGGGTTTCTGGGATAGGCATCATGTTTCCCAGTAGTCCTTGCAAACCTGACTGAAACCTATTACATTGCTTGTGCAGCACTGAGCATGTGCGAGATATGCAAAGCTGAAATCCAGGAAGTCATACAGTCTGGCTTCATGATGCCCACACTTAAGATGGCCACGGTCTATTTCTAGAATCTAAATGCTGTAACAACCTAACAAAATGGACCTTCGTTTACAGACTAACTTTACTAGAATACATTAAGCTGGTGTATTACAGGGGTATTTATATTTAAAAAGTGAAATTTGGGGTGGAACTCCCCTTTAAGGTTTCTTGGCTGGCACTTGGTAACTTGCAGTTTCAGCTCCCTATATACATTTTCTATAAGATTAAAGCAGTTGTATACCCGCAATGTGTTTTTTTTTTCACCTGAAAGGCAAAAGCCATAATGAGCTAGTATACACTGCATACTAGCTCATTATGAAATACTTACCACGGAACGAGGTGAAGAGAACTTACCTGGTCCACGCTGAGCGAGATGTCATCTTGACTCGGTGTGTCTTCCGGATATTGCCGCTCCAGCGCTGTAATTGGCTGGAGCGGCGATGTCGTCACTCCCGCACATGCACGTGGGAGACTTCAAACCGGCCGAGGATCCCCGCTGCGCATGCGCCGCTGCAATCATTGCGAGGAGAATTTCTCCTAAACCGTACAGGTTTAGGAGATATTATTTATACCTACAGGTAAGCCTTATTATAGGTAAAAGTGGTAGTAAAGACTTTACTACCACTTTAAGATCTGGAGACTGGCTAGGCCACTCCATGACCTTAATGTGCTTCTTATTGAGCCACTCCTTTGTTGCCTTGGCGGTATGTTGTCATGCTGAAGGACCCATCCATGACCCCTCTTCAGTGGTCTGGCTGAGGGAAGAAGGTTCTCATCCAAGATTTTACAATACATGGGCCCCGTCCATTGGCCCCTCAATGCAGCAAAGTCGGCCTGTACATTTAGCAGAGAAACAGCCCCAAAGTATAATGTTTCCACCCATAGGTGTGCGCACAGGGTGTGCCCAGGCACACCCTAATCACCCTTTACAGCACAGATTCTCCCTACTTCCCTGGCTCCCTCCTTCCCCCTGCAGTGCTCCCGCCAGCTGTTGCTGCAAGGATGTTTTAGGATGAGTGGAGGAAGGGACCTGTAAATATGTAATTGACTATTCCCTTCCCATTCTGAATGAACATCGTGAGTGATCAGTAGTGTGTGTTTGAGCTTTGGGGTGCACACCCTAATGGAATAGACTGCGCACACCTATGTTTCCACCTCTGTGGTTGACTGTAGGGATGGGGGTTCGTAGGGTCACAGTCAGCATTTTTCTTCTTCCTCCAAACACGGCGAGTTGAGTTCATGCCAAAGAGCTCATTTTTGGTCTCATCTGACCACAACACTTTCTCCCAATCCTTCTCTAAATCATTTAGATGTCCATTGGCAAACTTCAGCCTGAACATGTGCATTCATGAGGGGGACCCTTGCGTGTGCTGCAGGATTTCAATCCATGGCGGTGTATTGTGTTACCAATGGTTTGTTTGGTGACTGTGGTCCCAACTGCCTTGAGATCATTCACAAGATCCTCCCGTGTAGTTCTGGGCTGATCCCTCACTTTTCTCATGATCATCCTCACCCCATGAGGCAAAATCTTGCATGGAGCTCCACCGAGGGAGATTGATGGTTATTTTTTATTTCTTTCATTTGCGAATAATCGCTCCAGCGGTTGTCTCCTTGTCACCAAGCTTCTTGCTGATGGTCTTGTAGCCCATTCCAGTCCTTTGCAGGTCTACAATCTTGTCCCCGACTTCCTCTTTGACAGCTCTTTGGCCTTGCTCATGATGGTGAGAGTTAAATGGAAGAAAGATTCTGTGGACAGGTGTCATATACCAAGTTGTCGTTGGGAGCACTTTCCTAAACTGACAGGACTAATCTGTGTACCATATAGTGTAACCAGTCTGTGGGGGCCAGAATTATTGTTGGTAGGGGATCAAATACTTATTTTATTCACTGAACTGCAACTCAATTTATAAGATTTGTACCGTGTTTTTTTTTTTTTTTTTGGTTGATATTCTACCTCTATTATTTAAAACAAACCTATGATAAAAATACCGTAAAGAGACAAGACAAATCCTTCTCTATTAGAATGCCCACCCTGCTGTCTAGGTCATGGATGCACCACCCTGTATTACAAGCACACGACTGGAGTTGGTCTTTAACTGCTTGCCGACCGGCCACCATCATAATACTGCGGCAGGTTGGCTCTCCTGGGCAAATCACCATAGCTGTACGGCGGCCCTTTTAATAGCATTAGCTGACGCATGACAGAAGAGCCAATTTGCGCGGCTGTGATGTCCGCCAGGCACCTGCGATCGCTTCTGAAAGAGACAGAATGAGGATCTGTCAATGTAAACAGACAGATCCCCCTTTCTGTCAAGGTAGGAGAGAGAGATCTGCAGTACCTAGTTATTAGGAACAGCGATCAGTCTCCTCCTCCAGGCAGTGCCATCTCCCCCTACAGTTATGCCCTGTACACACGATCGGTTCGTCTGATGAAAACGAACCGATGGATTTTTTCATCAGATATCCGATGAAGCTGACTTTCATCAGTCGTGCCTACACACCATCGGTTAAAAATCCCATCGTGTCCAACGCGGTGACGTAAAACACAATAGCGTGCTGAGAAAAATGAAGTTCAATGCATCGACTTGATTCTGAGCATGCGTGGATTTTTGACCAATGGATTTCCCCACAGACGATCGTTTTTTTCCTATTGGTTTTTAACCACTTAAAGGACCACCTTCCGCACATTTACGTCGGCAGAATGGCACGGCTGGGCACATCAACGTGTATATATACGTTGATTTTTGTACCCAGCCGTGGGTCGCGGGCGCGCGCCCGCGACCCGGTCCGAAGCTCCGGGACCGCGGGACTCGCGGACCCGATCACCGCTGGAGTGCGGCGATCGGTCCCCGGAGCTGAAGAACGGGGAGAGCCGTGTGTACACACGGCTTCCCCGTGCTTCACTGTGGCCGCAGCATCGATCACGTCATCCCTGTTATAGGGGGACGTGATCGATGACGTCACACCTACAGCCACACCCTCGATCACGTCATCCCTGTTATAGGGGGACGTGATCGATGACGTCACACCTACAGCCACACCCTACAGTTGTAAACACACACATAGGTCACACATCCCCTACAGCGCCCCCTTGTGGTTAACTCCCAAACTGCAACTGTCATTTTCACAGTAAACAATGCAATTTAAATGCATTTTTTGCTGTGAAAATGACAATTGTCCCAAATATGTGCCAAAATTGTCCGAAGTATCAGCCATAATGTCGCAGTCACGAGAAAAAAAAAAAAAAAAAAAAAAAAAAAAAAAAAAATCGCTGATCTCCGCTATTAGTATTAAAAAAAAAAAATTATGAAAATGCAATAAAACTATCTCTTATTTTGTAAACGCTATAAATTTTGCAAAAACCAACCGATAAACGCTTATTGCGATGTTTTTTTATATATTTTTGGGGGATATTTATTATAGCAAAAAGTAAAAAATATTGAATTTTTTTCAAAATTGTGGCTCTATTTTTGTTTATAGCGCAAAAAATAAAAACCGCAGAGGTGATCAAATACCACCAAAAAAGAGCTCTATTTGTGGGGAAAAAAGGACGCCAATTTTGTTTGGGAGCCACGTCGCACGACCGCGCAATTGTTAGTTAAAACGACGCAGTGCCGAATCGCAAAAAGGGGCCAGGTCCTTTGGCAGCATTTTGGTCCGGGTCTTAAGTGGTTAACCATACGAAAAAAACAGGTTCTATTTATTTATTTTTTTCACTGATGGGGCCCACACACGATCGGTTTGTCTGATGAAAATGGTCCTTCGGTCCGTTTTTATCAGACGAACCGATCGTCTGTACAGGGCATTAGAAACACACACTAGGTAACACATTTAACCCCTTAATCGCCCCCTAGCGTTAACCCCCTTATCTGCCAGTGACATTTATACAGTAATAAGTGGCTTTTAACTCTAACCGATGTATAAATGTCAATGGTATGAAAAGTGTCAAGAGTCCGATCTGTTCGTCACAATCCCGAAAAAAAAAAAAAAAAAAAGCAGATGCCCGCCATTAGTAGTAAAAAAGAAAAATAATAAATGCCATAAATATATTTCCGATTTTGTAGATGCTATAACCAATCAATATACACATATTGCAATTTTTTTCCAAAAATATGTAGAAGGATACATATTGGCCTAAACTGATGAAAACATTTTTTTTTATTTAAATGTTGGATATGTATTAT
This sequence comes from Rana kukunoris, assembly GCA_029574335.1. Classification (NCBI taxonomy): domain Eukaryota; kingdom Metazoa; phylum Chordata; class Amphibia; order Anura; family Ranidae; genus Rana; species Rana kukunoris. The sequence continues at coordinate 134,063,458 of CM056060.1, read as the reverse complement.
AGCAAAAAGTTTAAAAAAATATCGATTTTTTTCTAAAATTGGCAGGGTTTTTTTTTTTTTTATAGCACAAACCGCAGAGGTCATCAAATACGGCCAAAAAAAAAGCTCCATTTGTAGGGGAAAAATGGGCACAAATTTTGTTTGGCTACAACGTCGCACAATTGTCGGTTAAAGCGACGCAGTGCCGTATCGCAAAAAATGGCCTGGTCATTAAGAGGGCAAATCCTTCTGGGGCAGAAGTGGTTAAGAATTGTCTGTAATCATTAACTCGCATAACACTGCGCTGGGCCAGAGTTTATTGTTACAATACTATGTAATCCAGGAATATATTTCAGCTTAACTCCAAGCAACGACCCAAAGCGGTGTCGGAGTCCAAGTATGCCATAGTGCAAAGGGGGGAGTCATTATGATTGGCCGCATCCGGGTGGAGGGGGCTGGGATTACAACAGACTCCATAAAAGGAAGAACAATGGCCTCATATCTGGGGATTAGCAGTTGGCAAGACACCCGCCGTGTCCAAAATTTAAATTACCTGTTTTTTTGTTTTTTTAATGCTGCTGCATAAAGAAAACATATACGGCGTATGCCTATACTCTCGAGATGCTGAACATTAAAGAAGTTAGAACAAAAAAAAAAAAAAAAAAAAACACACTTTAACCACTACTACAGGGTACTTTCAACCCCCTCCTACCCGGGCTAATTTTCAGCTTTCGCACTTTGAATGACAATTGCGCGGTCATGCAACGCTGCACCCAAACTATTTCTGTTTTATTTTTTGAGACAGACAGAGCTTTCTTTTGGTGGTATTTAATCACCCCTGGGTTTTTTTGTTGTTGTTTGCTCTGTTTTTCCCCCTTCTGATCCGTGGTCAGTTTATGTGCCACTGTCAAATCGCAGTCTCTCCTCTTTCCCACTTTTTCCTGCCTGTCAGCTCCTGTGTGTAAGCGATCTACTCCCCTCCCACCTCCATTAGCTGCTGGCAGTAAATTCAGCGCTGCCAAATACCCGTTCCGAAGTCTGACGGTCTCGGGAAAACGCTCTGCCACCTCCCGTGCCCCGTCTGCAGTCCCTGACCACCTCCCTTTGCCCCCTCTGCAGTCCCTGACCACTTCCCTTTGCCCCCTCTGCAGTCCCTGACCACCTCCCTTTACCCCCTCCGCAGTCCCTGACCACCTCCCTTTACCCCCTCCGCAGTCCCTGACCACCTCACATGCCCACTCCGCAGTCCCTGACCACCTCACATGCCCACTCCGCAGTCCCTGACCACCTCACATGCCCACTCCGCAGTCCCTGACCACCTCACATGCCCCCTCTGCAGTCCCTGACCACCTCACATGCCCCCTCTGCAGTCCCTGACCACCTCACATGCCCCCTCTGCAGTCCCTGACCACCTCACATGCCCCCTCTGCAGTCCCTGACCATCTCCCTTGCCCCCTCTGCAGTCCCTGACCACCTCCCTTGCCCCCTCTGCAGTCCCTGACCACCTCCCTTGCCCCCTCTGCAGTCCCTGACCACCTCACATGCCCCCTCTGCAGTCCCTGACCACCTCACATGCCCCCTCTGCAGTCCCTGTCCACCTCACATGCCCCCTTCTGCAGTCCCTGACCACCTCACATGCCCCCTTCTGCAGTCCCTGACCACCTCACATGCCCCCTTCTGCAGTCCCTGACCACCTCACATGCCCCCTTCTGCAGTCCCTGTCCACCTCACAATGCCCCCTTCTGCAGTCCCTGACCACCTCACATGCCCCCTTCTGCAGTCCCTGACCACCTCACATGCCCCCTTCTGCAGTCCCTGACCACCTCACATGCCCCCTTCTGCAGTCCCTGACCACCTCACATGCCCCCTTCTGCAGTCCCTGTCCACCTCACATGCCCCCTTCTGCAGTCCCTGACCACCTCACATGCCCCCTTCTGCAGTCCCTGACAACCTCACATGCCCCCTTCTGACGTCCCTGACAACCTCACATGCCCCCTTCTGACGTCCCTGACAACCTCACATGCCCCCTTCTGACGTCCCTGACCACCTCACATGCCCCCTTCTGACGTCCCTGACCACCTCACATGCCCCCTTCTGACGTCCCTGACCACCTCACATGCCCCCTTCTGACGTCCCTGACCACCTCACATGCCCCCTCTGACGTCCCTGACCACCTCACATGCCCCCTCTGACGTCCCTGACCACCTCACATGCCCCCTCTGACGTCCCTGACCACCTCACATGCCCCCTCTGACGTCCCTGACCACCTCACATGCCCCCTCTGACGTCCCTGACCACCTCCCTTGCCCCCTCTGCAGTCCCTGACCACCTCCCGTGCCCCCTCTGCAGTTTTTGCCAACCTCACGTGCTGCCATAGAAACATTCGTAAAGGGGAGGGGTTAGTAAGATGACCGCGTCCTTGTGGGGGGGGGGGAACCAGAAATATTTCTGCACCCAGGCGTCTGTGTCCTAGGATCAGCCCTGAGCTGCCCCCCCCCCCCCCCCCCTTAAGCCCCAAAAATGTATGCGGTCCTGTGGGAGAAGGCGGAGCCTGTCACCCTGGTAATCTGATGTTATGCACAAAGAGGATCAGGTACCTTTCCGCATTCCTCACACATACAGCAGCCCAGTTAAAATGAGGTTGCGCCTGTGACTGCGTTCTCGCTATAGCAATCCGTGAGCGTGTACAAAGCGGTGCGATTTTTTTGCATGCCTTTACAAAATGCTAAAAAAGTGTGATGCCATTCATTGTCAACGATCCCCCCAAACGCAACAACACTTTTTTTTATTTTAAGCCCCCCAAAAAAAGTGCAGTTAAAACATGCAAAGCTCAAACAGACGCATGACATGTAGGGCTGCCATTGGAAGGAATGAGTGACAAGGCGCAGAAAACGCATAATGCAATTTTGTGCGCATTCACAAAACACTGCAGTGTGAATACAGCCGAATATATACATGCAACATTCATTGAGCCATACATATATATATTTATATATATACACACACATTGGTGATCACCCAATGAAATACACCAACAAGTTCTTGTCATTTATAAACAGTGAGAGGGGCAGTGCTGTGCACTGGGGAAGGAAATGTCATATACAGTGCACAGCCACAGCACTGCATTGTGTGTCACCGCTATCTTAGAATTATTAATCTTAGAGGTTAGAACTCACCTTCCGATCTTCAGATCTCTTACCCCGCAGCTCAGCTCACATGCACAGCCTCAAAGCACCTGGGCGGAGCTCAACTCACCCTCACTTCCTGATTACACGTGAAAGGGAGGCTTGGAACGCACGTTGCCGAGACAAGGAAAGGTAACTGATTGGCTGATCGAGAACGCTCTTTCATCATGACTGTGCAGTAACCAGCCCGAGCCGCTGGGTGGGTGTGGTTAGAATGTGACAGGCGGCCAATCAGGGGAGGACATTCTCCTATGAACAGGGAAAGAGATTGTCCCATCATGTGTGCAGATTATTATTTATTTGGGGAGATTCTTATCTCTGGCAGTAGAGGAAGAAAACGGTGTACAATTTAGATTGTTTGGCAAATCTTTATGAAAGCTGGATAAGAATCACTTGTGCAAACAGTGCGCTATAAATCCTGTATAATAATATAAATCCTGTATAATAATATAAATCCTGTATAATAATATAAACCTTGTATAATAATATAAATAAAATAATGTATAATATTATAAATCCTGTATACTAATATAAATCCTGTATAATAATATAGATTCTGTATAATAATATAAATCCTGTATAATAATATAAACCTTGTATAATAATATAAATTCTGTATAATAATATAAATAATGTATAATAATATAAATCCTGTATAATAATATAAATCTGTATAATAATATAAATAATGTATAATAATATAAATTCTGTATAATAATATAAACCTTGTATAATAATATAAATCCTGTATAATAATATAAATAATGTATAATAATATAAATAATGTATAATAATATAAATTATGTATAATAATATAAACCTTGTATAATAATAAAAATCCTTTGTACGTTTTCTTCTTCAATTACAGACACTGATATGGCGGCACTGATGGGCACCGATGAGGTAGCACAGATGAGATGGCACTGATGGACACTGATAGGCGGCACTGATGGGCACTGATATGCGGCGCTGGTATGCGGCACTGATGGGCACTAATAGGCGGCACTGATGGGCACTCATAGGCGGCACTGATGGGCACTCATGGGTGGCACTGATGGGTACTTATGGGTGGCACAGATGGGCACTGATAGGTGGGCACTGGGCATGGATGGGTACTGAGCGGTGGCACTGATGGACACTGAGAGGTGGCACTGATGGACACTGAGGGGTGGCACTGATGGCATTGCTGGGCATCACTTTTTTATCCCATATTATGCCAGTCAGTGCCCATGTTGCCAGTCAGTGCCCATTTGTGGGCACTGATTGGCATCTATTGTTCTCTTTTTTTCTTGTTTTTATATTGTTGCCCCCTTCCCTGGTGGTCCAGTGTGGGCATCCGAGGGTGGGCTGCTCTAATAAACAATCAGCACGAACCCCCCTGTCAGGAGAGCCGCCGATCGGCTCTCCTCTACTCGCGTCTATATATATACCAAACCAATATACAGTTATTGGGATTTTGTTTTTACCAAAAATACATAGCAGAATACGTATTGGCCTAAATTAATGAAGAAATTCGCTTTTTTTTTTTCAATTTTGGGGACGGGGCTAGACGTCATTGATCGTCTTTCCCTATATCAGGGAACAGACAATCACTGACACAGTGAAGAACAGGGGCTGGGCTTAAAGAGACACGTATAGGTATGTGATTGTGCCCAGCCGTGCCATTCTGCCGACGTATATCGGCGTGAAGGGGTCCTTAAGTGGTTAAAATAACCCAGTACCATATCGCAAATAATGCCCAGGTCAGGAAGGTGGGGGTAAATCTTTCGGAGGTCAAGTGGTTAATACAATCGCGCAAAAACAAAAAATGCAGGGGTGTTGTTTATGTAGCGGTGGGATATAATGAAAGTGTTTAACCCCTTACGGACCACTCGCCATCATTATAGGGCGGCACTTTGAAGAGGAATATCGTTGTTATGGTAGCAGCTTGCTGCCATAACCCCGGTATCCTTTTCTTCAGTGAGCGGTCCGCTTTCAGATAAAAGTGGTCTCTTCGGCAGATTCGCCGCAAGATCACTTTTAACGGCGACAGGTGCCCTCCGCTGCCTACCGGAACCGCCCACAGAGGAGATTGGGTCCTGTCCCCTCTGTGGACCCCCACCTGCCTCCATACCATTGTAAGGTGGATGCATCTTTAACCACTTAACGCCCACCGCACGCCTATTTACGTCCACAGAAGGGCTCGGACAGGCAGATGGCCTTTACGTCCCTGCCTACTAGCGGTTCGGGGGTCCGATCGGGACCCCCTCCGCTGCATGCGGCGGGCGGCTTACCTCCGGGAGCGATCCGACTCGAGGGGGCGGCTGTTCGTTTCTGTCCGCCGCCTCGTGATCGCTCCCAGCCAATCCTGTGCGCCGACGCCGTGTCACTTCCTCTGCCTGTAAAATGTAAACATAGGCAGAGGAAGTGATGCAGCGCTCATCTCGGCGGTATTTTCAAACCGCCGAGATGAGAGAAGAGGCACAGTAAGTCGCACCAACACTACACTGACACCAGTACACGCAGGCACATTTAACCCCTTGTGATCACACCCCCCACCCCCTGTCACACTGTCACTGAATGCAGTGATCATATATTTACTGATCACTGCATTTAGTGTCAGTGTGACAGTTAGTGTGACAGGCAGTTAGTGTTAGGTTTAGGGTAGCCCCCCGTACCCCCCCCCCTAATAAAGTTTTAACCCCTTGATCACCGCCCTAGTTAACCCTTTCACTCCCTATTGCCAGTGTCGCTAAGCGATCATTTTTCTGATCGCTGTATTAGTGTCACTGTTGCTGCTAGGTAGCTAATTATTTTATTTTTTATTGCAATTTTTTTTTACCAAAGACATGTGGCTGAATAAATTTTGGCCTAAATGTTTGACTAAAATTTAGTTTATTCAATTTTTCAAAAATGTCGCTCTATTTTTGTTTATAGCGCAAAAAAAAAATCGCAGAGGCAATCAAATACCATCAAAAGAAAGCTCTATTTTTGAGAAGAAAAGGACGCAAATTTTGTTTGGGAGCCACGTCGCACGACCGCGCAATTGTCTGTTAAAGCGACGCAGTGCCGAATTGTAAAAACGCCTCTGGGCATTTAGCAGCATATTGGTCCAGGGCTTAAGTGGTTAAAACATATCTTCCATCCATAGTTCCCTTTTTTTTTTTTTGTGATATTATTTAGTAAATCCGCTTCACCCTGTGTACTGAAAACCATTGATTAGCATGATTAGTGCAATAAAAAATGTGACCAGTAGATGGCAGTAAAAACAAATCAGATTGGCATATGACAACAGGCTACATTTACAAAGTGTCCTAGACCAGTGGTCATCAACCTTGTCCTGCAGGGCCCACTAACAGGCCAGGTTTTTTGTATTACCTTGGGGAGATGCAGACTAGAATACTGCAAACACTAGATCAGCAAATGATACCATCTGTCATGTATTTCAGTTATCTTGCAAACCTGTTAGTGGGCCCTGCAGGAATGGTTGATGACCACTGTCCTAGACCACCCCGCTGTACTTGGAAATATCATTTGTATGAACAATCTTTCCATTAACTTTAAAGCCTAACTGAACTTTTTGTTTAAATCAACCAAGACTTTCAGGTATGTAAAATAAAAAGGTGTGCAAACTCTGATGCCCCGCACACACGAGCGGTTTTCCCGTCGGGGAAAAAAACTGATGTTTTTTTCCGACGGATTACCTCTCAAGCCTGCCTTGCATACACACGGTCACACAATATTCCAGTGAGCTTTTGACTGCCAAGAATGTGGTGATGTAAACCAATCCGCTAGGATTTTTTCCTGACAGGGGAAAAAAGAGATCTTGCTTCTTTTTTTTTTTTTGGCAGTTTTCCTGTGGGAAAAAGTCAGATGGAGCATACACACGGTCGGGATTCCCGGCGAAAAGCTCTCATCGGAGTTTTTCCAATGGGAAAACCGGTCGTGTGTACGGGGCATTACAGTTTCTTTCCTTTAGAAAGCAGCCACACCCTGAGTATATATAGCCTGTCCCCTGCCACCATGCTGTAGAGAAGGACCCTTGTTTTTTGTGTGGAAATAGTGGTCCCTATGCAGAAATCTAACGCACCCCTTGCTGAGTCTAAGGCTGCATTCACATCTAGGCGTCGGCGGCAGCAGGCGTATTCGGGCGACATGCAATAGGCGTTTTGTCCCCGCGATTTGCGGCGACAAAACGCCTATTGCTTTTTTGCTGGAGGGCAGAATTTACACTGTCGGCTATGGCCGAACGCCTGATACGCCTGAAAAAAAGGGTCCGGGACTTGTTTCAGGCTTCACGCTTCAGGCGTATCGGCGTTCGGCGTAGAGATGTGAACCATCTCCATAGCCGACAATGTAAATTCCCCCCTCCAGCGTATGTCAGGCTGCTTCAGCGTCGGGCTTCAGGCGACAAAACGCCTAGATGTGAATGGAGCCTAAATCTTAGCCTGAAAAGTAAAACGAATGCAGCCATCACGTGTAAGAACTAAGCTGCAATAAAGTACTGTGCAAACGTTTTAGACTATTGTGAAACATGCTTTAAAGATGTTTAAAAAAAACAATGCAGTGAATTGTTTTTGTTTATTAACAACATACAAAGGGCCAGATTCTCAAAAGAGATGCGACAGTGTATCGCAGGAAACACCGTCGTATCTCTGTTTTTTTCCCCGGGTATCTATGCGTCTGATTCCTAGAATCACTTACGCATAGATACGGCGCAGATCCGACAGGTGTAAGACACTTACACCGCCGGATCTTAGATGTAATTCCTTCGCTGGCCGCTAGGTGGCCTTTACGTTGATTTCTCATTTGCCTATGCAAATGAGCCTAATACGCCGATTCCCGAACGTTTTTACGCCGCCGCGTCGTTGTTTACGTCGTTTCCGTAAGCGTAAACCTACCCCTGCTATATGAGGGGTAGGCTTACGAAGTTCCGTCGTATGCCATGTTAAGTATGGCGTCGGGTCAGCGTCTTTTTCCGTCGTTTACGTCGTTTTACTAAGTCGTTCGCGAATAGGACTTTACGTCAATGACGCTCACGTCGGCTTCATTGACGTTTTCCGTTGTGAGCTGGAGCATGCGCACTGGGCTATTTTTACGGCCAGGGAATGCGCAGTTCGATCGGCGCGGGGGCGCGCTTAATTTAAATACAAGCCGCCCCCTTTGAATTACGCCGGGATACGCCAGGCCATTTACACTACGCCGCCGCAAACTACGGAGCAAGTGCTTGGAGAATACGGCACTTGCTCCAGTAAGGCGCGTACACACGTCCGAGAACCTCGTCGGGCTAAACTCATCGTTCCGCCCGACGAGGTTCCCGATGAGCGGTCGAAAAGGTCGTCGAGCCAAATTTCCTCATTGAACAACAAGGAAAAAGAGAGCATGCTCTCTATTTTGGCTCGACGAGCTTCCCGACGGGACGCTCGTCGAAAGTGTACACACGACCGAGAACCTCGGCAGAATATGTCTTCCAGCGAGCTTCTCGCTGGATTCTGCCGAGAAGCTTGGTCGTGTGTACGGGGCCTAAGTTGCGGCGGCATAGTGTAAATGGCTTACGCTACGCCGCCGCGGATTCTACGAGAATCTGGCCCAAAGTGCATTAATAGAAAAAAATAAAATAATATTTGGTGTCCAATGCTTGCCTTTTAGGGCTCCTTCACACATGTGGCCAACAGGGCATTAAATAAGGTGACTGATCTGTGGTTTTACTGCCCCCAAACTGTCCGCATAATCAATGAAATGCAGAGGCACAGATGCCAGTGCTGCGATTATTTTTTTTTCGTGGCTGCCGCAAAAATAAACAGGATGTTCCTTCATACCAGGCCCATCGAGTCTGAAAGCAGTAGGTGTTGCAACCCAGTGGCGGCTGGTGGTATATTTTTTTTGGGGGGTGTCAGCAAACAATCCAATCGTCATCAAACCCCCCACCCGGTCGGTCTGTCACCAACCCTGCACAGTGCAGGCACTTACCGCTTCTATGTAATGGGAAGCGCTTCCTCTGGGCAGCGGGCAGAGTCTCCTCCTCCTGGTGCTTCATGGTGTATTGCCCTGTGTCTCCTCCCTCCTCCTCCTCGGCGGCCAATAGGATCGCTTCTCCTCTCGGCCAATGGGGTGACGGGTCTCAGGATTGGCAGGGAGGAGAATCAGGAAGACAATAGTGAATATTAATTTGCTATTTTCACACAACAGGGTATGCTCAGGGCACAGTGATCTGCGCCCCGAGCACACACTTTTTTTAATAATGTGCTTCTAAAAAAAAAAAAAACATTGGAATTCATGCATTCAGCACCCTGCAAGTAGATTAGGGGGCCGGACACATGAATTAGGGGGGCGGCGGCCCTGCGCCCTGCATTACAGGCCACAACTGAGCTGAAGAATTGTCTGCTTCCCCCTGATTAGTCCAGAAAACTCTGTAAATGAGTGGGCCAAAAGAGTCTAATCAGCAGCTAAATATTCATACAGCCCTGGACAATCCCTAAGGAGGGTCATCCAGATGGTATCTGGGAGTCTGTATAAATACCCTGGGACCGAGACCAATGAGGTATTTTTCCATAGAAGGAGATCAAAGCCTAAGGTTTTATTTTATTTTTTATACTGGCTTTTTATATTTATCTTGGTATTTTGAGCTGGAGTTCTGCTTTAATGTGGCCACAGCTGATCTTTAATGTAATACTTATAAGAAAGAACTTCATTTCCTTTACCCCACTCAGCTGCTTGTCTTTTCAGACATGTGCCACAATCCAGTTCATTCCTATAGACTATATGAGTATGAGCTTTGTTTTATCTTTAATGACAGGTTCTCTTTTAGAAGGTTACATATAATATTTTGTATGCCTAATGATACAAATTCTTCTATTCTATACTGTCCACCAGTAAGCTCTCCCTGTGTTTCAGCTTTGTCGCTTCTTCCAGGGACTGGTGGCGGACCACCTGCACCGTCCAGAACAAAGAAGCATGGCATTTGCACTTGCCAGGCTACCATCAGAATGTCAGTGCAGCTATGTCAGGCATGTGTCCCTCAGCCCTCAGTTGTTCTATAGTCTTGATTTACTCCCAAAGCTTTTAAAAGAGATAAGGCCCTTGTTATAGGTCAGATTTTAAAACCCCCAGCATGGAAAAAAAAAAAAAGAAAGCCAGATAAGATGCCAACACTTTGTCCGTGTTGTTCTTTAGCAGCATAATCCAAGGAGATCAAAGCCACATAGGTTACCCATGAGCTCTATGGAAATACATCATCGAGGGAGATTTAGGGATTGGTGGAGAGGGAGGCTGACAGGTGAGATGTGACAGCTGAGAGGAGGATATGAACAAGGGCGATTCACATTGGTGTTCTTGTTAGAATAAGGATCGCTTCGTAGCAGACATGCTGCTAATAGCTCCTAAATCTGGCAGTCTGTCACCATATAGTGGCTTAGTGGTTAACACTTCTGCCTTGCAGCACTAGGGTCAGGGCCGCCATCAGGGGGTTACAGGCATTACACCTGTAAGGGGCCCGGGGGTCCCCAGGGGCCCGGATGGGAACCACCCTAAAAAAAAAACAAAAAAAAAAAATGTTTTTTTTTTTTTTTTTTTTTTAGGGGTCCGAAGGTCCCCAGGGGCCCGGAGGCCACTAAGGGCCCCAGATGGCAAGCCCTTTTTTTTATAAAAAAATATATATTTTAAAACATATATATATTTTTTTTATATATTTTTATTTTATTTTTTATTAAAGGGCCAATTTTTTTTCTTTTATTTTTTTAGAGGTCCGGAGGTCCACAGGGACCTGGAGATCTCCAGGGCCCCAGATGACAACCCCCCTTTTTTTATAAAATAAATATATTTTTTATATATTTTTTTATTTCTTTTATTTTCATATTATATATATATATATATATATATATATATATATATATATATTATTATTATTAAAGGGCCCTGAGGTCCCCAGGGCCCCATGTGTCAAACCCCCTTTTTTTTATAATTGTTTTTTTTTTTTATACATTTTATTTATATTTTTATTTTTTATTAAAGGGCCCAGAGGTCCCCAGGGCCCTGGAAGGCAACCCCCTTGTTTTTTTTTTTTTTTAGATAAATCTTATATTTAAAAAAAATATATATATATTTTCTCTCTTTTTTCTTTTTATTTTATAAAGGGCACAGAGGTCCCCAGGGCCCCGGATGGCTACCCCCCTTTTTTATATATATTCAATTCGTGGCAGCACCCCCCGCTTCTCAATTTCATGCGGCAGCACCCCCCCCCCCGGTTCTCTGCTCCAGGGGGCCCATGCCTGAAGCTGTGTAAGGGGCCCCAAAATTCCTGATGGCGGCCCTGACTAGGGTCATAGGTGTGCGCAGACTATAATATTAGGGTGTGCACCCCAAAGCTCAAACACATATGCATACATGTGTATGTATACTAACAGTGTCAGTAGAGAAATGGACAGTGTTAGTAGGGCAGAGATTGGTGTCAGTAGCGCAGTGGACAGTGTAAGTAGATTTAATTTTTATTATTTTATTTTGTATTATTTAAAAAAAAAAAAAAATTGTTTTGTTAATTTTTTTTATAATAATTTTTATTTTATTATTATTATTATTATTATTATTTTTTTTTTTAGGAGACCCACTAGGGAGCTTTGTTGAAATATCATGGGTCTAAACAGAGGCAGTCTTCCCCATATGGGGTGATTAGGGTGTGCCCAGGCACACCTAGCACACCCTGTGCGCACGCCTATGACTAGGGTTCATGGTCCAAATCCTGGCCAGGACACTATCTGCATGGAGTTTGCATGCTCTTCATGTGCTTGCATGGATTTCCTTCCCCACTCCAATGACATGTTGGCAGCTCAGTCTCAGTGCCAGTGTTCTGCCGAGATGTGTGCCCCTGGCGGATTATGCCCCCCCTGGACTGCGCAGGGCATGAGCTGTAGACTGCGCCTGCACAATGAATAGGGCATGGTGACAGTCAATGCTGCATGCTGCGGATGCTCGCTCCACTCTGCAAGGGGGGGCATGTATATTACAACTATATCGTGTAAGGGGCTGATGCCACAAAGTCGCCTATCAACAGTGCAAAACACGCCCTACTTTTCATACACCCGCCCACCCTATCAGACGATATAATAGTAATAAACAGGCCACGGGGTTGTGGCATGTGTATGCAGAGTGGAGTGAGCATCGGCAGCGTGTGGCACAATATTGTGCTCAATGCGCATGTTCAGTGTCCAGGCGATTAAGAGGTGTGTTGAGGTTCGGCAATTTCCGTAGGTCCGCTGCGCCTGCGCAGGACAGAGCGGGCAAAATCCACAGGGGGACAATTCTCGGCAGGACACCGGCTCTACTGCAGGAGGGAGAAGAAAGCTGAACCATCACTCCAGACTTCTGATAGGACTGACATTGCAGTTACTCCTGTCGAGGAGTTGCATGAGCGGCCAAATTGCCATTGCACCCCCCAACACAGCGCCTGCCCCTCCTTTTCCTGGCCCTTATCATGGGGCCCCCATGCACTTGGGGCCCCTGGGCAGTGCCCAGGTGTGCCCATTCATTAAGATAGCCCTGTGTGAAGTAGTATCCAACATGTTCTTGGGGGTCCAAAACCACTCCCTTCCGGGTTTGCCAACTGTCAATAAATTTACGAACAGTTTGTAAAATCTGTATTTTTGCATCTGTCCATGAATTGTTTGTTAGGGACATGCAGGCTGCATGTCTATAGTAGGTATTCATGGACAAATGAGAAAAATTATGGATTTTACAAATTGTTCATAAATTTGCTGACCGTTGGCAACCCTGCCCCCTTTATCAGGACTATAAAAAAACATATGGTCAACTCCATGTCACTACAATATCATTATAGTATCCCCTCCTTCAGGTCATAGTTAAAGTTTCATCATTGTGCTTATTAGACCTAAAAAGGAAAATAATTTATTTTTTTTACTCATCTGGAAATGCCTGTTGCTATGCTGTCCCAAGAAATCTGCCTTTGAAATCACCTAGGATTCTGACATCATCTCCCTCTAATGCTCCTGGGAAATGTGTGTCATCATTTCCCAGGATGCAGTGCGCTGTCCAATTATCACTCCCCATCCAAGACTTCCAGGAAGTAAGTGCTTGTTGGCTTCACAATGCCCACAAGCAAAATGACAACTGTGTGGACCTAGTTTTATACACTATGGGCCAGATTCAGATACACTTAATATTGCGCTGCGTAATCGAAATATTCTACGCTGCCGTATTTTACCAGGCTCTACACCGAATCCTGGTAGATTTTTGCCCGTACGCTACGGCGGCGTAGTCTATTTCTCGCCGCGTAATCGAAATACGCGATTAGGGGGCGTGAAGCATTTAAATTAAGCGCGTCCCCGCGGCGATCGAACTGCGCATGCTCCGTTCAGAAATTTCCCGCCGTGCATTGCGCGAAATCACGTCGTTACGACATTCGTCATTCGACTTACGTAAAAAACAATAAAAGACGTCGGAAAACGTAGAAATTCGACGCGGGAACGATGGCCATACTTAACATGGGCTGTCAAATATTAGAGCAGCAAAAAGCTGGTATAGTTTTACGCAGCGAAAAGATGACTAAAGATGCCGTAAGAGATTGCGATTGAAGATCGTAATTTCGGGATCGCCGGCAAAAGCTCATTTGCATACCCCGACGCGGAAAACGACAGGAAGTCCACCCAGTGGCCGCAATTTTATTGCAGCGTAGATCCGAAGGCGTACGAACATGTAATCCAGTCGAATTGAAGCCCGCAGCCGTCTATTCATGGTTTGAGGTTTTCGACTAGCTAGAAAACGCGCGTAATTTGAAATTACTCCATTCTAACACCAGTTAGACAGGCGTAATGGCTCTCTGAATCTGGCCCTATCTTTTTTAAATAACTATGCGGAGCGGCGGCGGTTTTGTAAAATAGTAAGTGACCGGATTTATAGTATAAAAACCCATGATGAAAGGACATACATTTAAAAAATGCTAATTGTGGTTGGAAGCCGGCTTTAAAACCAAAAACCCAACAGCGAAAAGCGTTAGATGTAAAACAAGGGGGGTAACATTCAATAAAAAAAAACATTATACAAATCCTCGGACAAATATGCGAATCTGGATAATAAAACATATCATTTCAGTGTTAATAAATAGTAATAGTAGTACTAATTTAATACTGAAATTTCCTTAGGCAATGCAACGGGAAAGGTTAAAACAATTCCTTTGTCTCCTCCAGAGAAAATATCATTGTCTGGAACAAGATGAAGGGAGGAAACGTGATCTGAGCCATTGTCATCAGCATCCCTGTGTTAGTATAACGGGGACCTCTCTGGAAAGGGTAAGCCACAATTCATGTTCTGGATGACTTACATAACACCCTCAATTAGGACCTCTAGAACAATGTATGCTGTTCACGGCACCCCTGCCGTACTCTAATTCAACCTTTAGCTGCCACAAGATCTTGCAGTGACCTCTTTTAAAGGTAATAATCTTCTCTCAGTCAGTTTACATCCACTTGTCAAGGTCTACCAGAGCGTCTGTTGAACTTTCCGATTATGAAGTCTACATAGGAACATTCCACCAGGATGGCCAAAAAATGCTGCAATGTTGATGACCATTTAGACCGGTCTTCCAGTGTATTTCCTGGATTAAAGCTTGCCATGCACTACCGTGTTTCCCCAAAAATAAGCCCGGGTCTTATATTAATTTTGGTAACAAAAGACACAGTAGGGCTTATTTTCGGGGTAGGTCTTATCATGCCATGTGCTGTCTTCTCTCCCTGCCTGTCAGGAATCCCCTGTGTAAAAGTGGTTGTAAAAATACTAAAATCCACTCCATTACAGAATCACACAATGCAAATAGTGTATGTTTCTGCAATCGAACCGTGCCACATACCTTCTTATAGCACCGCTGGGCGCTTCCGTGACCGGCCGGAGCTCTGCAGAGGGAAGGGGGCCCAAGATCCCCCCTGCTGATAGCTTGGAGAAGGGGAGATCATCTGAACGCAGCTTGCCAATTTCTTAGCCCACGAAAGCTCTGCAGAAGGAGGGGGGCCTCAGATCAGCTGAGCACAGCTCGCCACTTTCTTAGCCTGCTGCTTCCTTAGCCTGCCAGACCTCTCTTCCCCGCTCCAAATACTGCGCGGGGGGGGGGGGGAATCCCCCCAGTTGACAGCTGGGAGGAGAGCAGCAGAAGATCAGCTGATTGCCGAGCGGCTATTCCGAAGGTATTTGGCACAATTAGATCCAAACCCATGAATCAATTGTTAGCCTCTTAAGTAAAGAATATATCAAAAATTAAATAGTAGTACCATCACCCAAAACTAGATTAGATAGAAATAGGGCTAAGAGAGAACAGGGGGGGAAAATGGACTATTCCGGTACAAGATAAATAGATAATTTCAAAACAAGAATATATAAAAAAATTGGGTAGATTTATTAACATAGTATCAAAACATATAAAAAACATCAAACATCACAGACAAATATAACAATACAAGTATTGTGACAACAATACGTGTCACCGAAACTAAGTCCTGTGGGGGAATCCCGGTGAAAGTAGAGGTCATGATACACAAAGTCTTTACTAGTTTTGTGACATACGTCGCTTCGTCAGGAGAGGTTCTTAGAGCAAATTATCCCATCAGTTCAAAAACGCCCAAACCACCGGAGAGGATGTCTCTTACGGTGGCCATGCGGGTGGATGCGGAGATGGACCTGACAACTGTGTGGGGTACCAGACAGGAATCAAAGAGGGGTCCCGGGATCACAGTCCCGGTAGGTACAGTCAGGGCCGCCATCAGGGGGGTACAGGCATTACACCTGTAAGGGGCCCGGGGGTCCCCAGGGGCCCGGATGGGAACCACCCTAAAAACAACAAAAAAAATGTTTTTTTTTTTTTTAGGGGTCCGAAGGTCCCCAGGGGCCCGGAGGCCACTAAGGGCCCCAGATGGCAAGCCCTTTTTTTTATAAAAAAAATAGATATTTTTAAAAAAATATATATATTTTTTTTATATATTTTTCTTTTATTTTTTATTAAAGGGCCATTTTTTTTTCTTTTATTTTTTTTAGAGGTCCGGAGGTCCACAGGGACCTGGAGATCTCCAGGGCCCCAGATGACAACCCCCCTTTTTTTTTATAAAATAAATATATTTTTTATATATTTTTTTATTTCTTTTATTTTCATATATATATATATATATATATATATATATATATATATATATATATATATATATATATATATATTATTATTATTATTATTATTAAAGGGCCCAGAGGTCCCCAGGGCCCCATGTGTCAAACCCCCTTTTTTTATAATTATTATTTTTTTTTTATATATATTTTTTATATTTTTATTTTTTATTAAAGGGCCCAGAGGTCCCCAGTGCCCTGGAAGGCAACCCCCTTGTTTTTTTTTATTTTTATATAAATGTTATATTTAAAAAATGATCCAATTCCCCCATCTACACATTATAGGTGGATGGGGGAATCCTCCCAGTGTGGACCAGTGCTGGAATAACCAGAGTTGCTGTCCTGTCCCGGCTATTCACAGCGCTGGTCTCTGGCTCCTAGGCAGCGGCGGCAGCACATTGGAACCCAGTGCTGGTTACTTTATGGGGCTAATGTACAGGAGGGCCAGCACAATTTGTTGTTAGAGATGGGCTGGGCATGTTCAAAAATCCACATGCCAGAGCCTGCCAGGAAGCCCACACTGCACAGCGCTAATCACAGGCAGTGAGAGATTTCCCGGTCCGCAGCTCTGCACAGATCAGGAGTTTGGATCAGAGCCAATCAGAATAACTCGAATATTCGGCAAAAGGAATATTGCACGATTTTCTTCTTCGCCCTTCTTTTGCATCAGAGCCAATCAGAATAACTCGAATATTCGGCAAAAGGAATATCGCGCAATATTCCTTTTGCCGAATATTCAAGTTATTCTGATTGGCTCTGATGCAAAAGAAGGGCGGAGAAGATAATCGCGCAATAGGAATATTGCGCGATTATCTTCTCCGCCCTTCTTTTGCCCCCTTATTCTCCTTTCTTTTAAGTAGCGTTAGTGTAGAGTTAGTGTTTAGTGCATATTAGTTTAGTAATACAGGAAATGATCTCCGTTTATGAGAATTTCGCAATCATTTTCGCATTAGCGAAATTTCGCATTAGCAAAATTTCGCAAAATTTTTTTTGGATAAAATATCACGAATATTCGATATTAGCGAATATTCGCAAATATTCTTCTATATATTCGCGCAATATCGTGAAATCGAATATGGCGTATTCCGCTCAACACTAGATCAGATGAATGTGTGGAGGATTTCTTTATATCAGCCTCTGCAAACACCCTCATATGGTTCTATCTTCTACCTTCCATCCCATAACTTATGAAGGAAGTCGAAAAATCTATTCCCTGTCTCTCACCCTATCACCAAAGCTAAAAGGAGCCTCCAATACTTCTATATATTCGCGCAATATCGTGAAATCGAATATGGCGTATTCCGCTCAACACTAGATCAGATGAGTGTGTGGAGGATTTCTTTATATCAGCCTCTGCAAACACCCTCATATGGTTCTATCTTCTACCTTCCATCCCATAACTTATGAAGGAAGTCGAAAAATCTATTCCCTGTCTCTCACCCTATCACCAAAGCTGAAAGGAGCCTCCAATACAATGGTGGAGGCTATTTTCCAATCCCCTCATACCTTTTGAAGGTAAGCACGATGAGGCCCCACTTTAGGGTGAACGGCTGTTTTCTGATCAACTATAAATATAGACCAGGGTTCTCCAAACTTTCTAAGCAAAGGGCCAGTTTACTGTCCTTCAGACTTTAGGGTGCTGGACGATGGCCATTGGGAGTAGAAAATGTCCCAGCATCAGTGGGGGAAAAATATTGCCCCATCGTTTGATGCAGTGGGAGTAATTGTACCCCATTGTTGGTGCCAGTGGGAGGAACTGTACCCCATCATTGGTGTTTTTAGGCTCCATTGTTGGCATTATTGGGAGGAATTGTGCCCCATCATTAGTGTCATTGGGAGGAATTGTACTCCTACATGGGTATTAGTTGGCGGGGAATTAAGCCTGATTGTTGGTATCAATGCATAAAATAGTGCCCCAAGGGCCAGATAAAAGCATGCAAAGAGCCGCATCAGACCCCCGGGCCGCAGTTTGGAGACCACTGTTAAAGCACCATCAAAAGTTGACATTGAGCAGTCTCACCTCTCAGGCCTCGTACACACGACCGAGGAACTCGTTGGGCGAAACACATTGTTTTCCTCGACGAGTTCCTTGTTAGGCTTGTCGAGGAACTCGACAAGCTGTCTTTGCTTACACACTGTCAAGACCAAATCTCTTCGTTCTCAAAACGCGGTGACTTCAACACATACTACGGCAGGGGAAGTTCTATTCCACTGGCACAACCCTTGGGGCTGCTTTTGCTATGTTACTGAAAAGTTTGGTAAGAGACATTTTCAATTTTCAGTCTGTTACAGCGTGACAAATGTGCTATTTCCATTACAAACGCTACTTATACAGAAGGTGCACAGGTTTCTTAGCATACACACGCTCGAGTTTCTCGTCGAAAAGCAGCCTGAGGAGGAACAGGACGAGCCAATTTGGACTCCCGTCGAGGAAAAAGAGAACTTGCTCTCTTTTTTGCTCGTTGAGTTCCTCGACAGTTTCCTCGATGAAAAGCGTACACACGACCGGTTTCCTCGGGAAAAAAGCTCTCCCACCAAGTATCTCGATAGATTCTGTTCGAGGAAACCGGTCGTGTGTACGAGGCCTCAGAGTAGTACCTTAAATAGGAAAGACTGTTACAAGAGAGACACTGCTGGTAAATGGGAGGCTCTTGTTAGCAGTGCCCAACTTTTAAAAGGTTCAATCAGTGGGAAAAGGGGGGTTTGAAGAAGCAGAGATAATAAATATTTCAGACTTACTGAAAGTTTTGGGGGACAGCTACTCCACAAATGAATCACAGCAATAACAATGGTCTAGGGCTACTACTTTGGTAGGGCATCCAAAAGCTCAACTTCTTCCTATACTGATGGCAAGAAGCTCTTTCCATCTAATGGCAAGCCTTATTAGCAAAGTAATGTAAAGTTTATCAACTTTACAGTACTGTGCTAATAATAATAATGATGACTGTAATCTATCAGAAGAGAACAATGAGATCATAGCTATGTTGTTTCAGATGGCTTTGTCATTTCTCTTTATAAAGACTTTCTTGTTTCGAAGATTTGTAGAGATACTATTTGTAGCAGGACAGAGAATTGAAGATTATGCTTGGATTTATAAATAGTCGGCCAGCTGGTGCTGTCCGTAGCCTGAGACAATGCTATTGTCTTTTTATAAGCACTTACCACTGTGTTAGGACTACATAGTCATTTTGGTATCATTTGTATAGTATTTGTGTCTGCTCTGTTCATGGAATAGTAAAACTATAGCAATGGAGGTGATATGGTGCACGGTTTCTTGGAAAAACTGGCCTAATGGTATCACGTTTGCCACCATTTTAAAGTTGTTTCCAGTGATACACTTTTGTTCTGATAGAAAAATGTATTTGGACATTTTTTCAAGTTACATAGGGGGTAGGAAAGCATGGGATGCAGTTAGTTGTGGTCTAAACAGGAAGCCCTTTTTAATGGCCCCCACAATGCATTGTGGGAGGCCCAGGGTACTAACCTTACTGTAGCTGCTAAGCTAACGCTAACCATACACTGTAATGCCGCATAAACACGATTGGATTTTCCGTCGGAAAAACCTTGGATGTTTTTTCCGTCGGAATTCCACTCAAGCTTGGCTTGCATACACACAATCACACAAAAGTTCTCTGAACCTTTGTCCGTCAATAACACGGTGATGTACAACACTACAACAAGCCAAGAAAATTAAGTTCAATGCTTCCGAGCATGCGTCAAATTTTTTCCAAGCATGCGGCGGAACTTTGCATGTCGGAATTGCTACAGGCGATAGGAATTTTTTCCGTCCGAAAATTTAAGAACCAGCACTTAATCTTTTGTTGGCGGAAATTCCGACAGCAAAAGTCCGATGGAGCATACACCCGGTCGGAATTTCCATTCATAAGCTGACATCGGAC
Source organism: Rana kukunoris (assembly GCA_029574335.1). Classification (NCBI taxonomy): domain Eukaryota; kingdom Metazoa; phylum Chordata; class Amphibia; order Anura; family Ranidae; genus Rana; species Rana kukunoris. The sequence continues at coordinate 134,043,264 of CM056060.1, read as the reverse complement.
TTTTGCTGTCAGAATTTCCACTAACAAAAGATTAAGTGCTGGTTCTCAAATTTTCCGACAGAAAAAAATCGTATGTAGCAATTTCGACGTGCAAAATTCTGACGCATGCTTGGAAAAAATTCCTATTGTGTGTGTGGGGCATTCTAATTCTCTTGCAGGGCTGAATGAAATAACTCATTTCGTTTCGCCTACTGTGCTAAACAGCATAGATAGACCAATCTCTCCTGTCGGGCTATCAAAATCTGACAGCTGTCAGTACATCTATCTGGACAATGGGTGCATCTGATTGGAGGCAGCTGCTGTTTGCGCGCTAATTTTCCGCCCAGCTTTTTTAATTTTCAGATTGAAGACAGGAGGGTGTCGTCAGGGCCATTCATGGCTCGAGTTTATCAGGAACCAGCCCAAATTCGCTCTGTGTATATTTGTCCGATTTTCGGGTATTTTCGTTATCGTTTTAACAAACAAAAACGAACGCACAGAATCCGAAAGATCCGACATAAAAAAAAAAGCTTTATTTTAATTTTCATTACTACAACAGTTTGATATAGATAGGAGATTCGACATGACGCTGACAATAGCAATCTGTGTCTATCGAACCTGTGGTCGAATGTGCCTAACCTAACTCTATTAGTCCGAGATTATTCTACAAAGAGAGGAAAGATTTGACATTATAGAGACAGTGTTGAGGTAGACCATTGGACATGAAGAACGAAGATTTGATGAAGTAGCAAAAAACATACAAACGTTGAATCTGTCATTGAAAGCTTATGGTGTCTGTCGAAAGTTCTAAGAAGATTCGACAAGCAGCTAAACTGTACGACGCCGCAATCGTACATTTTCCAGTCAAATGCTCGGCCCATAGGCTATAGAAGAATTTGAATGTTGGTCGACTAATAATAATAGTTTATAAATACAATTATTACTAGTGTCATACAACATTAGAATTCTTCTAGCTTGTGAGAGGAACATTTGACCGGAAATGTACGATTGCGGCGTCGTACAGTTTAGCTGCTCCGTCGGATCTTCTTAGAACATTCGACGGACACCATAAGCCTTCAATGACAGATTCGACCTTAATCAATTTGGATTTTTGGACTAATGCATTTTTTAACAAAACAAAATAAATGAAAACAAATTTTGGGAGTAACGAAATAAATGTATTTTTCGGACGAAAACAAAAATTCCGAAACAAAATATTTCAGTGTGCACATTTCTATTGAACTCACGTATGTATAGATAATTTTTGGGGGGATTAAGTAGGTAAGACTTAGAACCCCTTTTAAGCTTTTACTGCCGTCTATATCTCTGTTGGTAGATTGATCCCGAGAACCATTGTCCCTGAACAGAAAGTGATGGGAAATCCAAAATACTGGAGTTGCCACCAGACTAAGAGGTAAGAGAAAATCTTTCAAAATCTGTTCAAGTGACAGCTGTCTCTTCTATGTTTTAAACCTCCAAGTCAGATTTGAATCTGAGAACGTAGTCAGTACTGACATTTGGTTTAATTTTAGGACTTCTGTTCAACAAGGAGTCTGAAGTAGGCGAGCTTGGGATTTTCCATTCTGCATGATAACATGATAAACATGCGTTCTCATTATTCGATTAGGTCTAGATGTCAGTGGAGTGTATTGGTGCCTGGGTGAGAAACCTAAATACAGCTCTGTTTTCTGTATGTAGTTCAAAGTTTGACTTTTAATGCAGAGTGGAGTGTACCCTTACATATCTGGTTTGGTAAAAGTTGGGAATGAGTGCCTGTGGTTTCTTCTGCTGAACTCCGAGTAATTTCTTTGTCCTGTAGTGATGTAGAGGTCGGAGGTTGAAACCACAGTACACAGCGGGGGACACTAGCCTCCATTTCTCCCAGAAGTGTCAGGTGCTGAAATGTCTGATGCCAGGTGTAGTGCTTCAAAGGAGAAAAATTGGAGATACAAGCTGCCGGAGAGGTAAGTATAACAACTTTTTGTTTTGTTTTGTTACTATGATGAGCATCTCTTACATCTGAGTCCCCCTTACCTTAGCAAACTCACTTACTTGGGGGCAGGATAAAAAAGGGGGGATGGGGGCCTATGCACTTGGCTTTTATGGTACTTGGTTAGTTGGGGAGCACAGGTGTGTGCAACTTGGGCAGCAGGGGGAATCTGTGCCACACTAGGTAATTAGGATATACCTAGGTAGCACAATCTGGTCTGAATATGGGGCCGGATTCAGAAACGCTTTACGTTGGCGTATCTTCAGATACGCCAACGTAAGTCCAAATGTGCGCCGTCACATCTTTGCGCCGATTCACAAAGCGAGATACGTCGAAAAACATGGCTTCAGCTGTCCGACGTAACTTACCTACGCCAGCGTAGCATTTGGCGTTCCCATTATAAATATGCAAATGAGTAAGATACGCCGATTCACGAACGTAGATGCGCCCGGCCGCTTCATATACGCGATAAGGCTTACGTCCGGCGTAAAGTTACCCCTCATATAGCAGGCGCAGCTAATGCAAAGGTATGGGCCAGGGAACAACAAATTTTACGTTGCGTACGCTGTTTATGTAGTACTACGTGAATAGGGCAGTGCGTAGGTTACATTCACGTCATAGGCATTGCGCGAACGTATATCTAAGGCCTCGTACACACGAGGGGATATGTCCGCTGAAAACGGTCCGATGGACCGTTTCAGCAGACATCTCCGCTCGTGTGTATGGGCTAGCGGACAGATTTCTCCACCCGACAGATTTCAAAGCAAGCTTTGAAATCTATCCGGTGGGAATCTGTCCACCCGACATGTCTGCTGGTTAGTACACTTACCAGCAGACATGTCGGCCCCCACCGCCGCCGCGCCGCTGCCGAATGGATTCGGCGCATGCGTGGAAGTGTTTTACTTCCTGGTGCGGTGACGTGGCGTCAACGTCACCGCCGCGTCACCACTACGTCACCGCGCCGTCCGGCGGGGAATTTGATCCGATGGTGTGTACACGCCATCGGATCAAACTCCCGATCGGACATATCCGATGGAAATGGTCCGCGGACCGTTTTCATCGGATATACCCGATCGTGTGTACGCCGCCTTAGTGAGTACATGCGACATGATTCTGAGAATGCGCGTGCATGCCCAGTTCGACCAGCCATTCATTTGCATAGGGTCATGCTTAATTTAAATAGATGACGCCCACCTCCTTTCTACTTTGAATTAGGCGGGCTTACGCCGGCCAATTTACGCTATGCCACCGCAACTTACTGAGCAAGTGCTTTGTGAATACTGCACTTGCCTCTTTAAGTTGCGGCGGCGTAGTGTAAAGAAGATACGCTACGCCCGCACAAAGATACGCCAATGTATCTGAATCCCGGCCATTGTGTCCAGATTTCAGGAGGTCTGAAACTTGAACACACAATTCAAAACCCAGACTGTCCGGGTGGGGCGGGGCCGGCAATCAAACCCCCCCCTGGTCCGCACTCACCCATCCACTCCATAGTAACTCTGGAAGAGCTGCAGAGATCCACAGCCCAGGTGGGAGAATCGGTCCACAGGACAACTATTAGTTGGTTGTGTACTCCACATATTTAACCTTTATGGAAGAGTGGCAAAAAGAAAGCCATTGTTGAAAGAAAGCCATAAGAAGTTCCATTTGCAGTTTGTGAGAAGCCATGTGGGGAACACAGCAAACATGTGGAAGAAGGTGCTCTGGTCAGATGAGACGGATGAAACTATATGGCCTAAAAGCAAAACGCTATGTGTGGGGGAAAACTAAACACTGCACATCACCTTGAACATATTATTCTCACCGTGAAACATGGTGGTGGCAGCATCATGTTGTGGGGATACTTTTCTTTAGCAGGGACAGGGAAGCTGGTCAGAGTTGATGGGAAGATGGATGAAGCCAAATACAGGGCAATCTTAGTAGAAAACCTATTAGAGTCTGCAAAAGACTTGAGACTGGAGCGGAGGTTTGCTGTGCACAGACGTTCTCCATCCAATCTGATAGAGTTTGAGCTACATTGCAAAGCAGAATGGGCAAAAATGACACACTCTAGATGTGCAAAGCTGGTAGAGACATCCCCAAAAAGACTTGCAGCTGTAATTGCAGAGAAAGGAGGTTCTACAAAGTATTGACTCCGGGGGGCGCCATACAAATGCACGCCACACTTTTCAGGTATTTATTTGTTAAAAAAATTTAAAACTATTTATGATTTTCCTTCCACGTCACAATTATGTGCCACTTTGTGTTGATCTATAACATAAAATCACAATAAAACAAATTTAAGTTTTTGGTTGTAACGTGACAAAATGTGAAAAATGTCAAGGGATATGAATATTTTTTCAAGGCACTGTATGTAGCGGCAGATTGCAATGACAGCTGGTTATGCAGTGTGGAGTCCTCCAGAGTATGAGGTCACACAGAATATAGTTCCTGATGACGAGGGAGTACCTGAACCCCTAAAATGTGTTGGCTATTTTCCTTACATTTTAGTGTTAGCTGATTAAAAACCATGACTCACCGTCACCACTCTCTGCTCAGAGCAGAGGGGAGAACTGAGCGATCAGTGGGGTTTGATTGCTCTGTTCTTAGTGCAGAGGCAACGGGGGACAGATGCAGCATTGGATCGATGCTGATTAAAAAATGTTTATTCTTTAAAATCCCATACTTCTCTTTAAAAAACAGTAAAAGACATTTTTTAGGCTACAAATTATATTGTAAAAGGCAAGGGATTTTCAAACAAATGTCATTGAGTGCTGGGCACTGCCCTATAGGACATGTACCAAAGCATGAAATATTTTTTTTTTAAATTCTGTTTAACCACTTGTCATCTGCCCACCGTCAAATGACGGCGGGCAGACGACTCCATTGTTCTGACATCACGTCATATGACGTGATGTCCCTTTAAAGCCGCGGGCGGGCGCGCGCGTCGCCGGCGGCGCGCGCGCGCGCACCCGCCGCTCCGCGGGGATCCCGTGCGAGTGCCCGGCGGCAACGATCGCCGCCGGGCACACGCGATTGCTCAGAAACTGAGCTGGGACGTGCAGCTCTGTGTGTAAACACAGAGCTGCACGTCCCTGTCAGGGAGAGAGGAGAGCGGTTGTGTCCCTTGTACATAGGGACACAATCGGTCACCTCCCCCAGTCACCCCCCCCCTCCCCCTACAGTTAGAACACTGGCTAGGACATACATTTAACCCCTTCCCCGCCCCCTAGTGGTTAACCTCTTCACTGCCAGTCACATTTATACAGTAATCAATGCATATTTATAGCATTTTTCACTGTATAAATGTAAATGGTCCCAAAAATGTCAGAAAAGTGTCCGAAATGTCCGCCATAACGTCGCAGTCCCAATAAAAAAATCGCAGATCGCCACCATTAATAGTAAAAAAAAAAAAAAAAAAAATTCCATAAACTATCCCCTATTTTGTAAACGCTATAGATTTTGCGCAAACCAATCGATAAACGCTTATTGCATTTTTTTACCAAAAATATGTAGAAGAATACGTATCGGCCTAAACTGAGGGAAAAAATATTTTTTTTATATATTTTTTGGGGTTATTTATTATAGCAAAAAGGAAAAAATATTGCATTTTTTTAAAAATTGACGCTCTATTTTTGTTTATAGCGCAAAAAATAAAAACCGCAGAGGTGATCAAATACCACCAAAAGAAAGCTCTATTTGTGGGAAAAAAAGGACGCCAATTTTGTTTGGGAGCCACGTCGCTCGACCGCGCAATTGTCAGTTAAAGCGATGCAGTGCCGGAAGCTTATGCTGCTAAATGCCCAAAGGCGTTTTTACAATTCGGCACTGCGTCACTTTAACAGACAATTGCGCGGTCGTGCTACGTGGCTCCCAAACAAAATTTGCGTCCTTTTCTTCCCACAAATAGAGCTTTCTTTTGATGGCATTTGATTGCCTCTGCGATTTTTATTTTTTGCACTATAAACAAAAATAGAGTGACATTTTTGAAAAAAAAACAATATTTTTTACTTTTTGTTATAAGAAAAATCGAATAAACTAAATTTTAATCAAAGATTTAGGCCAAAATGTATTCAGCCACATGTCTTTAGTAAAAAAAAAAAAATTGTAATCTAAAAAAAAAATTAGCTACCTAGCAGGAAGAGTGAAAACCGATCGCTTAGTGACACTGGCAATAGGGGGTGAAAGGGTTAACTAGGGCGGTGATCAAGGGGTTAAACCTCTATTAGAGGGGGTACGGGGCTACCCTGGACCTAAAACTAACTGCCTGTCACACTAACTGTCACACTGACTATGCCTATGTGTACTGGTGTCAGTGTAGTATTGGTGCGACTTACTTGTGATGTCTCCTCTCCTCTCGGCGGATTGAAAATACTGCCGAGAGGAGAGCTGACATCACTTCCTCTGCCTGTGTTTACATTACACAGGCAGAGGAAGTCACACGACGGAGGCTTGGCGGATTGGCTGGGAGCGATCACGAGGGGGCGGACAAAAACGAACAGCCGCCCCCTCATCCCGGATCGCTCCCACAGGTAAGATGCCCGCCGCATGTAGCGGGGAGGTCTCGATCGGACACCCGACCCGCAAGAAGGCAGGGACGTATATGTACGCCCATCTGCCTGTACGTACCATTCTGTGGATGTACATGTAAATGCGGCGGGCGTTAAGTGGTTAATAGGGAGCAGCAATTTTGGTGATGTCCTTAACCATGTAAGGACCGCCTAATGCCGATAAACGTTGGCAGAATGGCACGACTGGGCACAATCACGTACCTGTACGTGATTGTTAAATGCCCAGCGACCCGGTCCGAAGCTCCTTGACCGCGACCACGGGCCCCTGCAGACTCCGTGATCGTGATCGGTCCCCGGAGCTGAAGAACGAGGAGAGCTGTGTGTAAACACAGCTTCCCCGTTCTTCACAGTGGCGCTGTCATTGATCGTCTGTTCCCTGATATAGGGAAAGGCGATCAATGATGTCACATGTCCAGCCCCGCCCCCCTAGAAACACATACAAGGTCACACTTAACCCCTTCAGCACCCCCTAGTGGTTAACTCCCAAACTGCAATTGTCATTTTCACAGTAAACAATGCATTTATATAGCATTTTTTGCTGTGAAAATGATCCCAAAAATGTGTCAAAATTGTCCGATGTGTCCGCCATAATGTCACAGTCACGAAAAAAAAATCGCTAATCGCCGCCATTAGTAGTAAAAAAAAAAAAAATATTAATAAAAATGCAATAAAACTATCCCCTTTTTTGTAAATGCTATAAAATTTGCGCAGACCAATTAATAAATGCTTATTGCGATTAGTTTTTTTTTTTTTTTTACCAAAAATATGTAGAAGAATATGTATCGGCCTAAACTGAGAAAAAATTTTTTTTAGATATTTTTGGGGGATATTTATTAATACTAATAGTAAAAAATATTGCATTTTTTTTTCAAAATTGTCGCTCTATTTTCGTTTATACCGCGCAAAAAATAAAAACCGCAGAAGTGATCAAATACCACCAAAAGAAAGCTCTATTTGTGGGAAAAAAAGGACGCCAATTTTGTTTGGGAGCCACGTCGCACGACCGCGCAATTGTCAGTTAAAGCGACGCGGTGCCGAATAGCAAAAAGGGGCCAGGTCCTTTACCTGCATTTTGGTCCGGGTCTTAAAGAGGAGTTCCACTCAAATTTGGAACTTCCTCTTGTTCCACTCCTCACCCCCATACATGCCACATTTGGCATGTAATTTTTTTTGGGGGGGAGTGGGGGCTTCAGTAGGAGTGGGACTTCCTTAATCGCCTACACCAGCCCCTCCCTGTAGGCGATCACATGGGACACTGACAGGTCCCATGCGATCGCCTCTCCAATCAGCGGCGAGCCGTACCGCGCGCGCATGCGCAGAGCGGCTCGCGCATGCGCAGTGGGTGCCCGGCCATGAAGCCGAAGGCTGTCACGGCTGGGTGCCCACAGTCGAGATGGAGATGCCGGCTGGGGAGGGGGGAGAGGAGCGGAGCCCCGGTCGGCGCGTCGCTGGAACGCAGGAGCAGGTAAGTGAATGTTTATTAAAAGCCAGCAGCTACACTTTTTGTAGCTGCTGATATTTAATAAACACAATTTTGGCTGGAACACCCCTTTAAGTGGTTAACATATATAAAAAATTTAAAACAAGCTGCGCAAATGAACGTGAAAATATCCAAGAAAACCAATATAACCAAATAAGTGAATGCATATATTGTCGATATTCCTGATATCATAACACAAAACAGGTTTCCCTATTTACAATAAATTCTAATGTGTCCAAATACAAAATGAACATGTGAATGTTCCGTTTTCAAAAACATACATCAGATGATGATCAAAAAAGGCTAAAGATGTACAGTCCTCCCACAGGTAAGTTGGTGATGATTGATCCCCAACCAATGCATGAATGGTGTCTGAGCCGCATGTAGATTTAGTAATAGAGCCAGCAGATCGCTCTGTATACTTCACTCTACACTCAGTGTGTAACTAGAGTTGCCACCTCATCCCTTTAAAACCGAACACATATTAATTACACAGGTTCTGTGGCTAATTAAGGTGGTAATTAAACTCACTTGGTGCTTTACCTGCATTAAATTAGCCTCAGAACCTGTGTAATTCATATGTGTTCGGGTTTAAAGGGATGAGGTGGCAACCCTATGTGTAACCTGGAAGTCCACGAGTCATGTGACACAGTAACCCAGAAGTCCACGAGTCATGTGACACGGTAACCCGGAAGTCCACGAATCGTGGATTTCCGGGTTACTGTGTCACATGACTCGTGGACTTCCGGGTTACTGTGTCACATGACTCGTGGACTTCCGGGTTACTGTGTCACATGACTCATGGACTTCCGGGTTACTGTGTCACATGACTCGTGGACTTCCGGGTTACTGTGTCACATGACTCATGGACTTCCAGGTTACACACTGAGTGCAGAGTGAAGTATACAGAGCGATCTGCTGGCTCTATTACCAAATCTACATGCGGCTCAGACACCATTCATGCAGTGGTTGGGGAACAATCATCGCCGAAGAAACGACATCCAGTCGCATAAACCCTTAGGCCGGGTTATAGGCCATACATCTACAGAAGATCTCTAGTTGGAATCTTCATCTTCATCTTCATCAGGCAGTTATATAGAAGGTGGAGGATTTCTTTCCTATTACATCACTTTTCCTTGGTTTGCTCTGGTTTGAATTCACCAACTTACCTATGGGAGGACTGTACATCTTTAGGGCCAGATTCTCAGCTGCGATACGATGGTGTATCTCAGATACACCGTCATATCTCTGTTTTTTTCAATGGGTATCAATGCCTGTGATTCCTAGAATCACTTACGCATAGATACACTAAAGTTCCGACAGGTGTAAAACAATTACACTGTTGGATCGTAGATGTAATGACAACGCCGGCTGCTAGGTGGCCTTTACGTTGTTTTCTCATTTGCCTATGCAAATGAGCCTAATACGCCGATTCCTGAACGTTTTTACGCCGCCCCGTCGTCGTTTACGTCGTTTCCGTAAGGTTTTTCCGGCGTAAAGATAACGCAGGTCAAAGATGGCGCATCCTATGTTAAGTATGGACACCGTTATAATTTGGAGCATGCGCACTGCAATTTTACTATGGCCGGCGCATGCGCAGTACGTTTGGCGCGGGGGCGCGCTTAATTTAAATACAAGCCGCCCCCTTCGATTTACGCTGGGAAACGCCGGGCCATTTACACTACGCCGCCGCAAACTACGGAGCAAGTGCTTTGAGAATACAGCACTTGCTCTAGTAAGTTGCGGTGGCGTAGTGTAAATGCCTTACTCTACGCCGCCACAGATTCGTAGAGAATCTAGCCCTATGTCTTTTTTGATCATCATCTGATGTGTATTTTTGAAAAACGGAACATTCACTTGTTCATTTTGTATTTGGACACATTAGAACATGGGTCTTCAAACTATGGCCCTCCAGTTGTTCATGAACTACAATTCCCATCATGCCTAGTCATGTCTGTGAATGTCAGAGTTTTACAATGCCTCATGGGATGTGTAGTTCCGCAACAGCTGGAGGGCCGTAGTTTGAGGATCCCTGCATTAGAATGTATTGCAAATAGGGATACCTGTTGTGTGTTATGATTTTAGGAATATCGACAATATATGCATTCACTTATTTATCTTGGATATTTTCACGTTCATTTGCGCAGATTGTTTTTTATATATGTCTATTTTTTGTGTGTGTCTTACATTTTAAGTTGCAGCATTATTGTTAATTGTTCACATTTATTGTAAACAGACAGCGCAGTATCACCCATTTTTTGATGATGTCCTTAACCTGCCTTTGAAGTGGTTCATCTGTACATTGTGTACAACATAGTACAGCAAACTTCTATTTGTAAACCAACAGCTGGGGGGGAGGGGGTTACACACACACACACAACAAAAATAGAAATGTTGTGGGGTTCCCCCTTAAAATACATACCTTGAAATTTCCTTGAAAATAAGCCCTACCACGAAAATAAGTCCTAACGTTATTTTCAAGGAGGGCTGCAATATAAGCCCTACCCCGAAAATAAGCCCTAGTTTAAAATGCTTTTAAAATCCTATAATTCACTCTATTACAGTATTATACAATGTACAATGTGTGTGTTTCTGTAATATAATTGCAGGGAAGAAAGCTGCGGCGGGTCACTGAAGCTCAGAGCAGTGCTATAATGAAGGTAATTGGCACAAATATATTACAGAAACGCACACATTGTATATTATATAATACTGTAATAGAGTAGATTATAGGACTTTACAAGCATTTTAACTCGGTTTACACTGGGGATTCCTGTCAGGCAGAGAGAGAGGGGGAGAGAAGACAGCACATTACATGGTAAGATCTACCCCGAAAATAAACCCTACTATGTCGTTTGTTATGAATGAAAATGCAATAAAACTATCCCCTAATTTGTAAACGCTATACATTTTGCGCAAACCAATCGATAAACGCTTATTACGTATTCTTCTACATATTTTTGAAAAAAAATAAAAAATCTCATCGGCCTAAACTGAGTAAAAAAAAAAGTATTTTTTATAAATTTTTGGGGGATATTTATAAATACCAATAGTAAAAAATATTGAATTTTTTTCCAAAATTATCGCTCTATTTTCGTTTATAGCGCAAAAAAATTAAATGATGTCCTTTGTTGCCAAAGTTAAAATAAGACCCGGGTTTATTTTCAGGGAAACGCGGTACTAAACTGTTATCCTTAATGAGGATCTGGCATCAATGTCAAGGAGGACTCCACACAAGAGGGTGGGGTCTCCCAGGTGAATTCATTGATCAAATATGGCCACAGCTACATGGAGATATTCGGTCAGTGATGTCACGCTATTTCAGCAATATTTTTAAATTATAAACTTGATTTATTTATTGAATGCAATTCCTTACAGCGAACTTACCTTCTGAGGAAGACCCCGACGGGTCGAAACGCGCCAAGATTTACGTGTTTAGCGGCATGTTTGTCTCATAATGCTGTGTTTTACATTGTGTTCGCATTGTATGTATTGATTTTTTAGCCCTTTGTACCAGAGTTCATATTTTAATTGTCAACGTCCATGCTACGTTTGTCATCAATAACATTTCATATTTTTACATATCACAATTATCATTATTTTCTCAACCTCTGCTGCTGAGAAAACCATTATTGGGGGAAACTTCACTTTTGTAATGTCGCGATATTCCCACCCCTTTGTTTCCATGGCTGGCGCTGGCCATTAAATGAATGGAGCCTGGATGTCGTTACTGGATGTTGAGGCACCTGCCGCTTCCTAAACAACATTTAACAGGAAACTGTAGTAGAAATAGTGCTAACACGTATGATGTTTGACTCTTGTTTAACCACTTCTCCACCTGGCCTATTCTGGCACTTCTCTCCTTCATGTAAAAAATCATAATTTTTTTTGCTAGAAAATGAATCAGAACCCCCAAACATAATATATTTTTTTTAGCAGACACCCTAGGGAATAAAATGGTGGTCATTGCACGGTATTTGCACAATCGTTTTTCAAACGCCTTTTTGGGAAAAAAAAAACGATTTCATGAATTAAAAAATAACAAAACAGTAAAGTTAGCCCGGGTAAATAGATACCTAACATGTCACGATTTAAAATTGTGCAAACTCATGGAATGGCGCCAAACTTCGGAAATTAAAAATCTCCATAGGCAACAGAGGAGGTCTAGTGCTAGAATTGTTGCACACGCTCTAACACACGCGGTGATACCTCACATGTGGGGTTTGAACGGCGTTTACATATGTGGGCGGGACTTACATGTGTGTTCGCTTCTGAGCGCGAGCTACCAGGGACAGGGGTGTTTTCCTTTTCTTTTCTTTTTTTTTTACTTCTTTTTTTTCTTTTTACACTTTTGTTTTACATTTTTTTATTTTTTTAAACACTTTTATTCCTATTACAAGGAATGTAAACATCCCTTGTAATAGGAATCATTGTGACATGTCCTCTTTTTGGAGAGATGTGGGGTCAATAAGACCCCACATCTCTCCTCCACACCGAGCTCATGCGATTGCGGCTTTGTTTACTTCCGGGTACCCGGGCGTGACATCACAACATCGCGCCCGGGCCTCCGACGGTCATAGAGATGACTGGGGACCATCTGGTCCCCAGTCATCTCTATCGTCGTGAGCCAGCTCCGGCCGATTCGTTCTCCGGGCCCCCGATGGCACGGGAGAGCCCAGAGAAGCACCAGATGGCGGCGGGAGGACGTCCCCTTCCGCCACCTATAAGAGCGTTTAAGCGGCGGAACTGTCGCTATGATTGTTCTTATCGTGCACAGAATCTCCGGCTGAAAATAGTGATATCTGAATGATGCCTCTAGCTGCACCCATCATTCAGATATCACTGCACAAAGTCGAGGACGTCATATGACGTCCTCTGTGAATAAAGTGGTTAATGGGCCAAAAGTCTGGCAATCGGACAAATGCCCAAACAGCCAAAGTTCCATTCAAACTTGTGTAGCGCCCATGTATTTTATAGTACTGGTGCGAGTCAAATTTTAATATAGATCAGAGTATAGTTAGACTCTGATCATGATTGTTAGGTGTGACAATAGGGCCTCTGTCTCAGCTTGGCTGTGCTGTGGGTCATTCTGCTGTACCGGGGTGTTCTGCCAACCCCGGTGCTGCAGGTGGCAGCGGTGGAGTCGAGGTTTGGGTGCTCTTCCCAGCAGCCAATCAAGAGGATTTGTCCTTGCTGTGCATGCTGGGAAGGGGTATTGTTCTGGGTCCTTCTTCGTCCAGTGTGGCACCCACCTTTAGGGTGGCCACATCACGGCGCCACAGCGTTATGGCCTTCCTGGCCGGAGTGTGTGTGCCACGCAGTGTTCCTGGCTCTGGGACCATTTTGGCCCGGAGCATCTCAATCAGTGATGGGGGATCCAGTGAGTGACTGGGTTCCCTCCTTTGAAGATCCCAAGCTGTATTGCTGTTTGGTGTGGAGTCGGTCAGAGGAACGCCATTGAGAGGCTGGCGGTCCAATAGGGCTTGTACGAAACCACCGGGGATTGAGGTAAGCGGCCCTTGCGGGACTGATCACCTGTCAGTTGGTACCTGGGTGACAAGTTGAAGGAGATCCGACGTAACTCAACCAAGGAGGAATATGTCCAAGAATTCTACCCAGAGGGGACCTTTGGCAGAGGTATCTTCTGAGGATCTTTCAGAGGGGTCTGTGGCAGAGACTATTTTTCCCAAGTTCAAGTTTACTAAGGAGAGTCTGTGGCAGAGACTTATTCCTACTCCGGCTCCAGTGATACTCCGGCTGCCAGGTCAGTGAGAGAGGCCTGTCCGGGTACACTAGACCCACTCCGGCGGGAGTGGCGCAGAGAAGTGTTACGTTTGAATCTGCTGTTCTTCTTACTTTCAACTTTACTTTCCTCACCACAAGTTTTATTGTTTTTACCCTGCTGGGTAATAAAGAGCACAGCAAAAGAGCACCTGTCGTGGATATTCCTTTACTTCTGTTTATGCACATACGCATCATCCACCCCTAGAGAATTCGGAGGAGCCACAAGGTAACACGCCACCAGGGGCGGACTGACAACTCGTGGGGCCCCCGGGCAAAAGAAGATTATGGGGCCCCTGGGCTTACAGATGGCCACCACGCCAGGAGGCAGTGCAGAGGCGGGGCAGGTAAAATATCAGGATTTTCACATCAAAAGCATGTTGGTTTCGGACATATCAGGGACAGATGTAATAAAAACATAGATTTATACATACTTTCCCTGGTTTTACTGGGCCTTGCAACCCTGATGGGGCCCCCTGGTGGCATGGGGCCCTCGGGCAGTGCCCGAGTGACTCAATGGTCAGTCCGCCCCTGCACGCCACCCAAAAATCCAGCAGCTCCAATGGGGGTAATGCTACACTTGTATATGAAGAGAAACTTCCCTCAACATACTTGGACCATGAGAGATTGTATTGGTGTCTTTAACTGTCCAGCATCCACCAAATTCTAAAGTATCATTTCTGAGTGTCCTAAAAGGAGCACCTAAAGACATTACGCCCTTTTGCTGCACTGCTAGATAGATGATGAGACCTCATCCCCAGTAATATCCCTTAACATGTCTGAGTCTATTTTAAGATAATCGGAAGAAAAACAAACCTAAACCGGTGGATTAGAGTAGAATTTTTCTTCCTAGGCCTCGGCCTGCACAATTAGCAGCACCTCTGTATCGGCCTGGCCCCCTGGTATCCCACGCATGCTAATCTACAACAACTGAACCTTTTGTACTGATGCTGCCACCGGCCTGTGGAATCCGGACATGTGCTGACTCTTGTCAAAATAACTCCTGGACGATGGCAAGGGATTTGACTCCTGTCAAGGCCGCCTCAGAAGACTTTAGACTGAGCCCCTCCTGTTACATCTTCTCTGCATTGTCACCGAGAAGCGGGAGGGATTAACGAAGTGGCTCTTCGCCAGCCTTTGAAGTGGCAAGGAACCATATGAAGCGGTGCGATCAACCCTGCCCTCTCCCCCCCACGGTGGGTGGATGGAGGGCTACGTTTGTGGAGTATGAATGAAAAGTGAAGTAAATTGCGGTTATTTCTGTCAGCAGTTCACAGTCATTAATATTTCTAATAAATCGCACCAAGCCGCAGATGGCTGCCTCCTAATTGGGGTTTTAGGCACTCTAACCTCAAACATTTTCATTGTCTAATCATGTTACAGAAAATGAAGACTGTATACACTGTGAATTATTGTTGCAATTTTTCTCTAAAGCCCAACTCCAGAAAAATAAAAAAGCAGTTCAGGCTGCAATACTAACCTTCAATCTGGAGTTTTCCCCTACTTACTGTATTTCTTTTCGGTCACAAGATGCCCTCAATTTTCAAGGTTAAAGTGGATGTAAACCCTCTATATACCCAGTGAAGTGAACAGCCTCAGATGATACATAGAGATGAACCAAATCACCCTACATACATTTTACATGTATATCTGCTGTCTTCACATTTATATACTGTTTAGAAAGTTGAGATCGTGTTAGGAGATTTTCTCTTCCTGGTGTGATGTCACACACGGTGTGATGTCTGGGCATACAGCCAAGATAGCTAAAATTGCTGATTGGACGAAAGGCACACACCCCCTCCTCTCCACATAGGCAGAGACTCTCAGAGGTGTTTTGTAACAGGGCTAGCTCCCTGCTAATCTATTTTACCAACCTCCCCTGACAGAAATTTCAGGCTGCTTTTATCTGATGTGTCAGAGAATTTGTCAGGAGTTATCAGGCTGATAACAGAGGAATGGTTAGAGAGAGCTACGGGACATAGCTCTTTGAAGAGAGATTACAAAATACTGCAGATATGTGTGCCCAGCTCAAATTTCATGAATCGGGTTTACATCCTCTTTAAGGCCCCTTTCACGCCAGTGGACTAATTGGGACCCCCTGTCTGTTTTCAGGCGTACAGTGGGGATCGAAAGTTTGAGCATCCCAGGTAAGAAATTGTATTAATGTGCATAACGAAGCCAAGGAAAGATGGAAAAATCTCCAAAAGGCTTCAAATTACAGAATAGACTTTCTTATAATATGTCAAAAAAAGTTAGATTTTATTTCCTTCATTTACACTTTCAAAATTACAGAAAACAAAAAAATGGCGTCTGCAAAAGTTTGGGCATCCTGCAGAATTTATAGCATGCACTGCCCCCTTTGCAAAGCTGAGACCTGCCAGTGTCATTGATTGTTCTCAATCATCGTCTGGGAAGACCAGGTGATGCCAATCTCAAAGGTTTTAAATGCCCAGACTCATCTGACCTTGCCCCAACAATCAGCACCATGGGTTCTTCTAAGCAGAAAATAGTTGACGCTCACAAAGCTGGAGAATGCTATAAAGAAGATAGCAAAGCGTTTTCAGATGTCAATATCCTCTGTTCGGAATGTAATTAACAAATGGCAGTCATCAGGAACAGTGGAAGTTAAAGCAAGATCTGGATAACCAATAAAAATATTAGACAGAACAGCTCGCAGGATTGTAAGAAAAGCAATTCCAAAACCCACGTTTGACTGCATGATCCCTCCAGAAAGATCTGGCAGACACTGGAGTTGTGGTACAGATCAACCATTGTTCTCTATGGGGTGTCCGCTGTCATCTGCTGACATTCAATCCAATATGCTAAAAACTGACGTTTGGCAATACGTTCACCATCCATTCAGGGGAGCAGATTGGATGACAGTCAGACGGAAATGGACATGCAGTCCGTTTCCATCCGACTGCTCCATAGAGAACAGCAAGCATGTCATCCCCCTGCTCCAGAGAAAACCCCCTGCTGAGCAGGTGGATCCGCTTAGATGGATTCTTAGATTGGATTCTTCCCCATGATAAAAGGGCCCAACTGACACCCAGTTCAACCTGGAAGACACAAATTAAAAAGCACGTTAAGGAAACAATTAAACGGCACATTACTATCAATGGGTAGTGCCACTAAACGTGACCCATTAAAGTGTATAGGGCTGTGCTGAACCCGTGGGTAATGCTTGCAGTTGTAGCGTGGTGATGCAGCATTTATAGAGTTAAAACAGAAGGGGAGGAGGTAACATAGAGACTGTCAAATGCCTCTGAGAAGTGATCCACAGTGGATCGCATTTCAGAGGGGCGGCTAGGGTAACTCAACTGGCTGGAAGTACAGTAATAACTGCACTATCTAGAATGAATCATACACTACAGAACAACAATCCAAATATGGCATAAACCTCCTTGAGGCCGCGTACACACGATCGGTCAAAACCGATGAAAATGGACTGAAGGACCGTTTCATCGGTCCAAACCGATCGTGTGTGGGCCCCATCGGTCAGTTATCCTTCGGTCAAAAAAAAGAGAACTTGCTTTGCAAATTGACCGATGGACGCCTGACCGATGGGTCAAAACCGATCGTTAGTATGCAAAAGCATCGGTTAAAAGGCAGCGCATGCTCAGAATCAAGTCGACGCATGCAAAGCAACAGTCAAAAACAAGAAGTGGACAAATGGCTGATGTGTTTCACATCTAAAATTGATGCTTACTCATGAGTAAGCATCAATTTTAGATGTGAAACGCGTCAGACATTTGTCCCTGAATGTCCACTTCTTGTTTTTGACTGTTGCTTTGCATGATTTTTTGGATCATTTTGTATTTTTTGTATTTTATTCCCTGTCTTTTCTGCAATAAACTCGCCTAATCAGAGTGCGGCAGTCTAGGATGATTTTCTCTTTCTATGGATCATTGCAGAGCCTGCACCTGGTGGTGTAACAGGGCGGGAGCGCGTTACCGACCATGTGTACACGGGGAAAAACAACCAAGCAGGTTCTCGGTTTTCCCGGCGGACTTTTGACCGCCGGGAAAACCGATCGTGTGTACGAGGCATGAGAATGCCCTCTTGTTGTTTTGGACTCGTCAATGGGGACAGAGAGAAACAGGGCCGGGACGAGGGGTGGGCAGGAGGGTCGGCTGCCCCTGGCGCAATGGTTTATTGCAGGGATGGGGGGGCACCCTGATCCTAGCCCTAATGGAAAGGGGGGCACAGTTTGGCATCTTTTCCCTGGGCGCTGGATGACCTTGTCCCGCCACTGGAGAGAAAGCAACTAAATCATAATGTTTAATACAGTAGGGAAGGGTTAGAACCCCAGTGTGTATGCCCTTTTTTTCCCTAGTGAACCTCAATTAATTGCTTCCCTAGGGTCCTGGGGTTGTCATTAAGGCACACAGAAAGAGGAGTTTCCCCAATGAAGTCACAGACATCTAAAAACATCTGTCTGAATTTGGTCCTAGAAGGTTTTACATCTATAAAACATTTGTGATTGTGGATGAATATTCGCATTGACTTACTGTAATAAGCAGAATATAGGAGATTTACTTGGATTGGGTGGACTGGGGTATAAGATAGTGGGACACTACTAAGGGCGTCATTGTGACTTGACATAAAGTTGTTTATGTTTTATACATACGATCAATGAAGGATGGTGAGTTACTGCCTGGTGGAGAGCTTAGTACAGTGATGGGGAACCTTGGAACTACATTTCCCATGATGCTCATGCACTCTGCAGTGTAGTTGAGCATAATGGGAAATGTAGTTCCAAAACATCTGGGGCAGTGGGGTGCCAAGGTTCGCCATCACTGGCTTAGTATGTCAATTGATGTCTACTTACATAATGCATAAATCCACCCATAGCAGAACGGCTACTCCTGATTTTAAGAATAGTTCTTCAATCCCAGAAAATGGACAATAGAGAACATTTTGAGTCACATCGAGGCTTGTTTTTTTTTCCCATGTCAAATATGTCAATCAGATGTTAATTTATCACAAGATGGCGGCTAAGTGAAAAATGAGGCTTGGTTTCCATGCTGTGGTATATAAGGTGATGGCTCAACATGTTACCCGTGCCCCAGGAAGACGTCTTGTATGACAAAACATGTCGGGCGGAGCTACGCGCTACTGTCATCACGCCCCACGTGAGCCCAGAAGTGATGTGTAATTTTTTTTGTTTTATGGACATCGAGGAGGATATCTAGTGAGTGCCAGGGAGCTCTGGGATGAGGAAAATCATGTGACCCTGCAGAGAGCTATATCTGCAAGCGCATATGACCTTGCTCATAAAGAGATCTAAAGTTTCTGGTAAATGGTTTTTCACACGAAAAAAATAAATTTGGAGATTTGGAGGAGGCTTAGAGCAATATAAGGGACTTTTATAAGAATATATACTTGAATAGATTTTTTTTTTTCAAAAACCAATTTATAATGGGGGAGCTCTTGAAATATCTATCTGATCTCAAGGAACCCCTGTAAATATTATAGCTACAGCCAGGGCTGCTGTTAGAAATCATGGGGCCCTGTACAGCCTACCTGACCCGCTCTCCATCTTGAATCGATACCCCATACCCTGCAGTAGCCAGTAGGAGGAAGAACAGAAAAAGTTCTCAGAGTCACACGAGGGGGTGCGGAGCAGGAGAAAAGAGGTTATCTACAGGAGGGGTGATTGATGGGGCAGGGGGTAATTACTAGAACAGATCCCCTGTAGTTCCCCCCTGCAGCATCTGAAAGCTGGTAGGAGGGAGCGGAGAAGCCGACTTTCAGCTATTGCATAGAGAACCATAGAGGGGATCTGTTCCTGTAGTTTCCCCATCCCTCTCTCCACCGCCCTGGTCACCCCCTTCTGTCCATGGTCCAATTCCTTCTTATGTCTGTGCCCCCCCTGCTAAACTGATGGATACTGGGACGCATACAGGAGGACCAGTGGTGGCTACAGCTCACTGTACATTAGTGTGATCATAGGCAAGCGCAAGGGGTGTGCCAAGTGTTCCTGGGCACACCCTAATCCTGGGGTTGGCAACCTGTCAATGGTGGGCACGTGATGAGTAAACCGCAACCCTTCCTTGTTGACCCTCAGAACCTGGACAGGAGAGGTGGCGTAGGAGGAATTTAGTGGGAACCGATCCGTAGATTCCTCCTGCAGCAGCTGGAAGTAGGCTTCTCCTCCTCTCCCTTTTGTCAATATTCAGCTGCCACAGGAGTTAAATATAGGGGATCGGTACTAATATATGCCACCGCTTCTTTCCCTGTTCCTCTCCCTTCTGTTTGGATCCCCCATGTGCTTCCTTGCTCCCCCTCCCCCCCATTGTTTCAGGATGGAGAGCAGGAAAGAGGCCAGTAAATAAGTCAAACGCTTATGTGTTGGAGCTTTGGGGTGCACACCCTAATGCAATAGGCTGCGCACACCTATGAGTGTGATGTTAATAGGAAGAATGTTCTTAACATTTGGGGTCAGTAGGAAGAATTCTCACCTTACAGATAGCTAAAAAGATCAATGGTATATGTGGTTACTTATCTGAGGGGCAGAAATTGGTCATTGCTCAAGGAACCCCTAGAAAATTCTGGAGGAACCTTGGGGTTCCGCAAAATCCTTCTTTAGAAAGGCTGACCTAAACTATCCAATTTATTTATATCCAATTAGACAGACCCTGGTACAACATACTAGATCTAAGCCCTAGTACACACAAGTGCGGCTTTGAAATCTGGGGTGCCAAGGTTCACCATCACTGGCTTAGTATGTCAATGATGTCTACTTATAAATTGTATAAGACCACCCATAGACCTGAGATGGCATTGGCATGTCTGTGGTAACAGCAGAACGGCTACTCCTGACGTTAGAATAGTTCTTCGATCCCAGAAAATGGACAATGGAGAACATTTTAAGTCACATCGAGGCTTGTTTTTTCAAGCCGTTTCCCATGTCAAATATGTCAATCAGATGTTAATTTATCGCAAGATGGAAGGTAAGTGAAAATGAGGCTTGGTTTCCATGCTGTGATATATAAGGTGGTGGCTCAGCACATCGCCGTGCCCCAGGAAGACGTCTTGTATGACGAAACATGTCGGGCAGAGCTAGGCGCTGATATCATCACGCCCCACATGAGCCCAGAAGTGATTTACTTTAGTTTTATGCTACATGAGTTTTAAGTAATAAACCCCAATTTTTAGGTAGTACACTATTGGAGCCTTTTTTCTACATACTAATAAACCTTGGGGTTCCAAAAAATCCTTCTTTAGAAGGGCTGACCTAAACCATCCAATTTATTTGTATCCAATTAAACAGACCCTGGTACAACATACTAGATCTAAGCCCTGGTACACACAGGTGCGGCTTTGAAATCGCATGAATTCAGCACAATTTCAAAGCCGCCGATTAGTGCAATTTGCACCACCAATTTCATTGCGGCTTGTGACTACATTTAACAGAAGTCTATGCAAGTCGCTATGAAATCAGCAAAAAGTTGTGCGACATAAGTCGTGGCAATATGAACGGTTGCATTGCCAGCAAAGGAGTGCGCTTGTCATGCAATTTGGAACTATCAAATCTCATGACAAATCGCACCGGTGTGAATGGGGGCTAAAGGATACTCTTAGGCCTCGTACACACGAGGGGATATGTCCGCTGAAAACGGTCCGATGGACCGTTTCAGCAGACATCTCCGCTCGTGTGTATGGGCTAGCGGACAGATTTGTCCACCCGACAGATTTCAAAGCATGCTTTGAAATCTATCCGGTGGGAATCTGTCCGCCCGACATGTCTGCTGGTTAGTACACTTACCAGCAGACATGTCGTCCCCCACCGCCGCCGCGCCGCCGCCGAATGGATTCGGCGCATGCGCGGAAGTGTTTTACTTCCTGGTGCGTGACGTAGCGGTGACGTGGCGGCGTCAACGTCACCGCCGCGTCACCGACACGTCACCGCGCCGTCCGCCGGCGGGGAATTTGATCCGATGGTGTGTACACGCCATCGGATCAAACTCCAGATCGGACATATCCGATGGAAATGGTCCGCGGACCGTTTTCATCGGATATGTCCGATCGTGTGTACGAGGCCTTAGATTGTAATGTGTGTGTGTGATACGTTTTGGAGTTGTTACAGCAGACAGTCCCACTGCCGCAGAGGGATACATTGTCTGGAATGTTCCCCAGTTGCAGTAACACGAGTCATTATTCAATAAACTAACTTAACAAAGACCTCGATGGAAGCTTGCTCAACGTTTTTCGCCTCTTAGAATCACACAAAGCAGAACTTCATTTATCTGAACAAGCAGACTTGGCACCTGTCGGGAGCATGACAGCTACACAAACATGATCTCACCCGTGACTTTAATGTATTCCCCTTAGGCTGGCTCTTATTCTAAGGCAGATTGTACTTGTTTCATAGTGTTCATGTCCCCAGCTGCTGTGGGACTACATGTCTCAGCCTTGCAGTACAGTTGGAATGATTAGCTCTGCGGCTAGCCATATGTGGGTAAATTTTGGATTTTATTTATTTTAATTTCTCAATTTTATGTCGGTTACAGACTATAAACTAGATGATAATATTCCATAAAATGCTAAGTGGCAGGAGCTGCCTGCGTCCTAGCCACCAAGTACACTAGGCGCCAGGGGCTACCTGCTTCCTAACAGCCTAGGGTGCAGGAGCCACCTGCATCCTAGCAACCTAGAAGTCACCTGCATCCTAGCCAGCAACAATGATAGGTATCAGGGGCTGCCTGCATTCAAGCAACCTACGGTGCTTGGTGGCAGGAGTCACCTGCATCCTAGCAAACAAGGACGCTAGGTGGCAGGGGTCCTCTCTTTCTTGGCAACCCTGGATGCTAAACCGCAAGTGCCACCTGCATTCTACCAACCTAGGATGCTAAGCGTCAGGAGTTGCCTGCGGCCTAGTATGCAAGGATGACAGGAATCAGGGGCTGACTGCATTCTAGCAACCTATTGTGTTTAGTGGCAGGAGCCACCAGTCTCCTAGCAACTAAGGATGCTAGATGTCAATGGCCAGCTGCGTCTTAGCAACCTAGGTTGCCAAGCAGCAGGACCCTCCTGCATTCTACCAAACTAGGATGCTAAGTGGCAGGAGTCAACTGAGTCCTAGCCACCAACAATGATAGGTATCATGGGCTGCCTGCATTCTAGCAACCAACGGCGCTTGGTGGCAGGAGTCACCTGCATCCTAGCAAACAAGGACCCCAAGTGGCAGGGGTCCTCTCTTTCTTGGCAACCCTGGATGCTAAACCGCAAGTGCCACCTGCATTCTACCAACCTAGGGTGCTAAGCGTCAGGAGTTGCCTGCGGCCTAGTATGCAAGGATGACAGGAATCAGGGGCTGACTGCATTCTAGCAACCTATTGTGTTTAGTGGCAGGAGTCACCAGTCTCCTAGCAACTAAGGATGCTAGATGTCAATGGCCAGCTGCGTCTTAGCAACCTAGGTTGCCAAGCAGCAGGACCCACCTGCATTCTAGCAAACTAGGATGCTAAGTGGCAGGAGTCAACTGAGTCCTAGCCACCAACAATGATAGGTATCATGGGCTGCTTGCAATCTAGCAACCTACGGTGCTTGGTGGCAGGAGTCGTCTGCATCCTAGCAAACAAGGACCCTAGGTGGCAGGGGTCCTCTCTTTCTTGGCAACCCTGGATGCTAAACCGCAAGTGCCACCTGCATTCTACCAACCTAGGATGCTAAGCGTCAGGAGTTGCCTATGGCCTAGCATGCAAGGATGACAGGAATCAGGGGCTGACTGCATTCTAGCAACCTATTGTGTTTAGTGGCAGGAGCCACCAGTGTCCTAGCAACTAAGGATGCCAAATGTCAAGGGCCAGCTGCGTCTTAAAAACCTGGGTTGCTAAGCAGCAGGATCCACCTGCATTCCAGCAACCTAATATGCTAAGCAGCAGGAGTCAACTGTATCATAGCCGTACGTAATAGGTGGCAAGAGCTGCCTGTGTCCTAGCAACCCATAAAGCTAGATGGCAAGAGCCAACTGCTTCATAGCCAGCAGTGATGCTAGGCAGCAGGGGTTGTTTGCAGCTCAGCAACCTAGCACGCTAAGCAGAAGGAGCCACCGGCATCCTAGCAACCAGACATGCTCAGCAGCCAGAGTCTATCAATACTGTGTAATCAAGGGCGCAGGCACAGCTGACTATACATTGTTGATCTTGTCAGTAGGCCAATATGGCCCATTTACGCTGTACCACTAGACACATGCAAACTTTACACAAATGTTACATACATACAGCGTATAGATAGCTAGAAATGCAGGATCTTGCTTGGCATTTCTGTCAGCAAGATTCTACATTTTACATTATAAAATAGTTACTCTATAACCTGAACAGGTGTCCCCACTGGACAATTTACCCTCTATTCCTATTCTAGGGTCATCCTAAACGTATCAGATTTTCTCTCACTTTCTTCCCTTATGACACTAGACCCCAGAACAAATAGAGATTGGGCCAGATTCATGTACAGTTACGCCGGCGTATCAGTAGATACGCCGTCGTAACTCAGAATCTGAGCCGTCGTATCTTTAAGCGTATTCTCGAAACGAGATACGCGTAAATCTTACAAAGATACGGCCGGCGTAAGTCTCTTACGCCCTCGTATCTTAACTGCATATTTACGCTGGCCGCTAGGGTGTTTACGACGAAAATATGCAAATTATCTAGATACGCCGATCCACGAACGTACGCCCGGCCGTCGCAGTACAGATACGCCGTTTACGTAAGGCTTTTTCCGGCGTAAAGATATTCCAACAAAAAGATGGCACAGCCAATGTTAAGTTTGGACGTCGGGACCGCATCAAATTTTTCAAATTTTACGTTGTTTGCGTAACTTGTCCGTGAATGGGGCTGGACGTCAATTACGTTCACGTAGTTTTCAATGACTCTTTTCGACATCACAGCATGCGCACTGGGATACGTTCACGGCCGGCGCATGCGCAATTTAAAAAACCGTGGGGTCACACTTCATTTATATAAAACACGCCCACATGAAACACATTTGAATTAGGCGGGCTTACGCCGGCCCATTTACGCTACGCCGCCGTAACTTAAGGAGCAAGTGCTTTGTGAATACAGCACTTGCCTCTCTAATTTACGGCGGCGTAGCGTAAACAAGATTCGCTACGCCCGCACAAAGTTACAGCGGGCTACGTGAATCTAGCCCATTGAATCTCCATGGCGGGGAACATAAGAGATTTACCCTTTTCTAGTCCTTTTTTAAAGAATAGAAATTCACCCATGTATTACTACAGACAAGCAAGTGAACGGTTAAATGTCTGTTTCTGATGAGTATAGGGAAAAGTCGCACTCAGCGACACCTTGTCATTTAAATGTACTGACAGAACCAGCAATAATGAGTCAGTAAATAACCCCCCCCAGCTGACACCTGTCACTTTGGTGCACTTGTCCTGTGTCTGGTGTCTCCTGGGTACAGGATCACTTGATGGACAGGGGAAAAGCTGACAGACAGGAGGATGACCTCCGAGCGAGGGATTAAACATTCAGTGCACTATGGCACATCTTGATGGATCATTGCATGGTGGGAGAAAGGAATCGCAGTAAAGTGTATAGTTTGCTTTTCTGATCAGTCTGAATAAAATAATGCATTGACACATAACTTCATTTTGATAAATGTTTAACATATAGATGAAAATTCTAGTAAAGAACTATAACGTATTTACCATGGAGTGCTTTGCTACCTTACCAAAAACATTTTTCATGAAAAAAATACATTAAACTTGATTTTCCCGACATGCTAAAATTTCTATTTTGGGAGGGGGGATTTTAGATATAACGTGAATTTTTTTACTTTTAATTTTATTGTTATCACGTAGGGAACCAAAAATCCCATTTTGTTTAGACAGATTATTTTTAATCCCTAATAAATTTAGGGATTAATTTACTAAAACTGGAGAGTGCAAAAGCTATTTTTACCGCCGACACTATGGGTGGATTTGCAGGCGCATTTCGGCCACTAGCGGGGCGGTTTTACCCCCCACCTGCTGAAGCGCATTGCATGTAGCCGCGCTGTCCCATTGATTTCAATGGGCAGCAACGGAGGAGGAGCGGTAAACACACTGCTCCTTCACCACTCCAAAAATGCGGCTAGCAGGACTTTTTTTTACCGTCCTGCTAGCGCAACGCTCCAGTGTGAAAGCCCTCGAGCTTTCACATTGGAGATAATGGAGCAGCTGTTTGACGGCGGATTGCAGGCGCTATTTTTAACGCTATAGCCCTCAGTGTGAAAGGGGTCTTATGGCTGTTTATGCGGCCGCTAGCGGGACGCTTTTAACCCCAAAAAAGGGGTTAAAAACTCCTGTATTGCGCCCAGGGTCATCTTTTTTTTTTTTGACAGTAAAAGTTTTTCATTTTATTGAGATAGAAACAAGTATCAAGAGAGAATGACAGTAAAAACAAAGTACATACGTTCAGGTACAGATTGCACTTACAATTCAATCAGGGAACTTGACAGAGATATGACTATAAAGGTCACAAAATAACACCAAGAGGTGAGTAAAATCAAAACCGATAAGACAATAGGAACAAGCCGGAGCAATCAGATTACCAGGTTGTTCCAGTTATCGCTCCTCGGACCAAGTAAACCCGCCCCCCCCCCCAAAAAAAAAAAAAAAAAAAACGGAGGGGGGGGGGGGGGGGGGGAACCCCAATGCCAAGGAAGGGAAAAGGAGGGCACCTATCCCGAGGCATCAACCCAATTGGACCAGATCTTATCAAACTTTGTTGGACAGTTCCTACTTTCGTAAGTAATCTTGTAAAGCGGGAGAACCCTCTCTATTGCCGCCCGCCATGAGGATCCCGTAGGAAGCTCCGGGCCCTTCCACCGAAGTAGAATTTCCCTCCTTGCATAAAACAAAGCAAAAGTAATACAAAGCTTAACATATCTATCACTTTCGATCTCGCCCAGATAGCTAAGCAGGAATATGCGGGGATCCATAGTCAGGGTCACTCCACAGAGCTCGGACAGAGTGTCGGCCACCTCCCTCCAGTAAGTGTGTAGTTTAGGGCAGGTCCATACCATGTGGAAGAATGTTCCCGTGTTAATTAAACAGCGGGTACAGAGTGGGCTTCTAGAGGGAAATATCCTGGCCAATCTCTGTGGCGTGTAGTATGCTCTATGTAAAAATTTGAGTTGGACGAAACGGTCTCGGGAAGCTATCATAGAGGGGATAAAGGAGGAGACACAGTCCTCCCACACCTCCTCGTCCAGGTCAGGGATGTCCGCACTCCACTTACCCAGGACCCCCGCCGTATCCACGTCGCTAGCCACCGTAAGTCGGAGGTAAAGGGAGGAAAGAGGGCTCCCCATCACGCCCGAGGTCAGGAGGCGCTCGACGGAGTCAGACTCGAGGATTATCGGTCCCGGGAACTGTGAGGTCAGGGCGTGTTTGAGCTGCCAGTATCTAAATTGGAAGGAAGAGGGAAGGCGATAGGCCCGTTGCAGTTCTTTGAATGTCATAATCTTGCCATTCGGCATCACATGCCGGAGAGTGAGAACGCCCTTGTTTGCCCATAGTGCAGGATCAGGTAAGCCGTACAGGTGGGGAAGGAGAGGGTTGGCCCATAAGGGAGTGTGGGGGGACACCGACCCGGGTTTGACACTCTTGACCCTGGAGGAGCGCCAAACCTGTAGGACGGTCTTCATAGGGCCAGTGACCGACGGGCTTGCCCTAGGGCCCCTAAAGACAAGATTGGAGAGCGACGCGTAGGAGCCTAGCACCGCCGCTTCCAATACGACAGCCGGGTTTTGTTTGGGTTGAGAGAACCACCAGCGCACCGTGACCAACACCGCCGCCCAGTAATAAATCAGGAAGTTCGGGAGCGCCAGTCCCCCGCTCGACAGCGGAAGGTGGAGGGTACACCGCGCCACCCGGGGGGGACGTCCAGCCCAAACAAAGGCCGTAACTACACCGTCCAGTTGGCGGAAAAAAGACCGGGGGATAGGGACTGGAGTCTGCCTGAAGAAATACAGCAGTTTGGGTAAGTATACCATCTTGATAAGGTTCCCACGCCCAACCGGTGTAAGAGGGAGAGTTCGCCACGTCGCACACTTTTTAGTTAGGTGCTCCAACACTGGGAGCACATTCTTGGTAAGATAACTTCCCGGCTCCAAGCCAAGGGCTCGAGCGCCAGGGCGAACAACACCGGAGATAGTGGGCAACCCTGCCTGGTCCCCCTCCCTAAAGAGAAGGAGCCAGACAGGGCACCGTTAGTGCGGACGCGAGCCCTGGGGTGCGCATAAAGCATGCGTATCCAGGAGAGGAGACGAGGGCCAAGGCCAAAGCGGGAGAGGACCGTCCAGAGGTAGCCCCACTCGAGAGGGTCATCTTTAAGGCAGGGCAAAAGGGGCAGCTGCCCTTGGGAGGCCACTGTGATGTCATTGTTGTGGGTCCCAAAGGAGCTGCCTCATGCTTGCCAACTATCCCAGTTTAAATTCCCTTGTCCCTTGAAGTTTTAGTCCTGTGCTGTGTCCTGATATCTCAGTGTGAAGTGCTGCTACTAATGCTGCCCAGCTTTGCCCTATTGTTGTGTACAGATGACTCACCCGCAGACCCTGTGTTTACTTGTAAATAACCGTCATTCATATGTAAATAACGGGAGCATTCATATGTGAATAGCTGAGGCCGGTAGCATTCATATATGAATAAAGGGAGCATTTATATGGATATCATGCCCCTCTGCAGTGAAGAGATGATGGGCTGTAACCTCTAGCAACCAATCAGTGAGCAGTATTACTGTACAGTAATCTCTAGAAACCAATCAATAAGAAGAAATCATGTGCTGTAACCTCTAGCAACTAATTAGTGAGTTGTAATGTGTGCTGTAACCTCTAGCAACCAGTCAGTAAGTGGTAATGATATGCTGTAACCTCTGGCAACCAATCGCAATCACTGCCTGATCTTATACAGTAAACTGATTTTATTTCTAGCTGATATTTATTGTATGTCTCAGAGCAGGTGGATAGCAAAATTGCATGTGGGGGGGGGGGGGGGGCACCCAAGCATTTTTTTCCCAGGGTCTAGTCAAGACGGTCCTGGTTGCGGCGCTTCATTTCAATGGGCATGGGCGTTTTGGGAGCGCTGTATACTGCACCAAAGATGCTGCTTGCAGGACTTTTTCTAATGTTCCGCAAGCGCACCGCCCCAGTGTGAAAGCACCCATTGCAGAGAATGGGAGGCAGTTTTCAGGTGCTTTACGGGCGATATTTCCAGCGCTAAAACTGCCTGAAAACTGCCTTAGTGTAAAAGGGGTCTAAAGCCCCTTTCACTCTTAGGAGTTTTTCAGGCGTTACAGCGCTAAAAATAGTGCTGCTATACCGCCTGAAAAACTCCTGCACAGCCTTCTCAATGTGAAAGTCCGAGGGCTTTCATACTGAAACGATGCGCTGGCGGGAGAGAAAAAAATCTCCTGTCAGCAGCATCTTTGGAGCGGTGAGAGGAGCGGCGTGTATATCGCTCCTTCACCGCTCCTTCCCATTTAAAACAATGGGAAACCGTGTTAATACCGCCCGTAATGCGCCTCTGCAGAGGCGCATTGCGGGCGGTATTAACCCTTTTTCGGCCGCTAGCGGGGGTTAATACTGCACCGCGAGCGACCGAATCCCGTGGCAATTACGACGGCGCTATACTGCCACCGCGGCTCCCGCCCCAGTGTGAAAGGGGCCTCAGGGTCTTATCTTTTTTTTTTTTACAAAAGGACTGTTCCAGCAGGTTGCATTAGGCCAACACAAGCTCAAACAAATGTCTCGGATGAGACTGATATACAATTACATTTATGAGCCCTTAGAGCAGGTGACAGACATAGATCTAATCTCGGACAATTATAATATTCCCAACCCAGTGGTCACCATGATAAAACATATTGATTTTTGTTTTCAAAATTGTCGCTCTATTTTTGTTTATAGCGCAAAAAATAAAAACCGCAGAGGTGATCAAATACCACCAAAAGAAAGCTCTATTTGTGGGAAAAAAAGGACGCCAATTTTGTTTGGGAGCCACGTCGCATTTGTCTGTTAAAGCGACGCAGTTGCGAATTGCAAAACCTGGCCGGGTCCTTTCGCTGCCTAAAGGTCCGGGTCTTAAGTGGTTAAGGATATTAACTGAAAGAACATTGTAAGCTTTTCACAGATCCACCATATGCGCTTTTGGAATTCAATATGACCACATTCTGTCCAGTATACTAGTAAGGAGTGACGAGAAGAAATTGCCCATTTTTAGTGATTGACAACTGGCCGCCTCATCCCCTGAAGAGTCCTTATCCACATCTTGATTCTGGCCAGGCTATCAATAATAAGTCTAATGCCGCATACCCCTGCTGTAAAGGCTTTTAAAGTGTTGTCTATGCATAGTAAAATTTACGTTGTTTGTCGCCGCAATTTTAAAGCGTGATGTGTTTGGTATCTACTTACTTGGCGTAATATCACCTTTTCATTTATTCTGAAAAGGTTAAAAAACCTTTGAAGTGGGCATGAGTATTAAGGATTTATACCACCATCTTCAGCCATGGGGATTTGTTTTGTCGTCTAATCGATCAAATTGTTTTGTCGGTCGGAAATTCCGACAGAAAAATTTAGATGGAGCCTACAGACGGTCGGAATTTCCGACCAAAAGCTCAAAAATTTGACCGATTAGACGAAAAAACAGGCATCATGTCGGCTTCCGTCTTATCCCTCCTCCAATCAGAATGCTTCTCCTTTCTCAGACCCACTCCCTGATTGTCCGGGAGGAGAATCAGTGTGAAAATAGCGAATATTCATTCGTTATTGTCACACAACTGGGTGGGCTTGGAGCGCAGTGCTCAGCGCCACCAAGCCCACCCTTTTTTGAAGCCTATTAGAGCCTCTGGCTCTAACCCCGTGCTTCAAGAAAACACCACCCCCCTCATTGGAATACAGGCATTTTGCCGCCCTGCATGTAGATCAGGGGGGCGGACGCATAGATTTGGGGGGTGGCTCCTGTGCGCCCCTAATGGATGGGTTGCCACTGATCCAAGACACTTTTAAACTTTGGTATTTTATGCTATTTATGACGATATAACATAAAAAATCTTAGTTGCCTTATTTAAAAGGCATACTTCAGATCATGTACCAACATTTCATTGGGCTTGAGGTCAGGACTCCCAACACCACCATTCTAAAATATGGAATTTCTCATGTTTGAGCTACTGTATTATTTAGCTACTCCTGGGTTTTTTATTAATATCATATTGCATAACTGAACGTCTTTTGAGAGTTAATAATGTTTAATCAAAACAAGTTACCTTTATCAATAAATTACCTTTATTAGTACTTTTTGCCAAATATTTTCAGTCTCCTGTATAGATGAGTGTGCATTATCATGTGTGCTTTGCTAGTATATATATATATATATATATATATATATATATATATATATATATATATATATATATATATATCCAAAGTCAGAGCGGCAACAGCTGAACTCAACCACATGTGCATGTTGCCACAGTTGCAGTGAGATTACAAAGAGCCATGATGGGGTTAAACATGTGCCGCTTGGTCCTCTTCAAAGGCACTTAAAGACAGCACCGAAGAGGATTGCCAGGAATGTAGACATTACGCTTCTAATTAAGAACTGCAAGAGGCCCTCGCAGGCCTCTGTATAATGTGCTGTAAATCAAATGTGTGCTGACTTGGCTTAGCACGTTGGGTGGATGTATATTTAACAGATTAAAGGTGGACACAGACAGGGTATAGCGGATCCTTCTCTTTGATGCAGCAAATGGGTTTACAAAGATCCAGAACATTTCTTTAAAGGGTCACTCCACTTTCGTAGGAAAAGAAAATAGCAAATACAAAAAAAATACTCCCAATAGGAAATCACATCTAAAGGGATGCAGACCCAACAGCTGTCCTCATTAGAGCCCTGCAGGTGCAGCAGCTGGTTGATAATTATGAAACCACACTCATTAGAAGAACATGGACACAGACAAACACACAGGGATTTTTTCAGAATAACAAAAGGTACAAAGTTTGTAGATCACCTAGAGGGGAATGCTACTCTTTAAGTCATGGGTCTCCAGTTGTTCAGGAACTACAGATCCCATCATGCCTAGTCATGTCTGTGAATGTCAGAGTTTTACAATGCCTCATGGGATGTGTAGTTCCGCCACAGCTGGAGGGCCGTAGCTTGAGGATCCCTGCTTTAAGTGTTCCCATTCACACGGCACACCTAAAATAACTTTCATGAACACTGCAGCTCAAAAGCACCTGTTTTACAGTCGGACAACTTTTTTTTTTTTCTCTGCCCCTAAATGCCCCACCATGTTAACCATGCACACATAGCTGTTTAGAAATAGGAGAGTTTAACAGCAGAAAAAATATATCGCTTGCATGTTCTGAAGAGGAGAGCTTGGGCTGATAGAATGTATTAACATGCGACCGATTTTAATGGCCAGAATAAATTACCGTATTTATCGGCATATAACATTTTAGAAGGAAATTTTCAGGTGAAAAAAAAATTAAATTTTAAATAAGGAACTTTGAAGCAAAATAAGGGTCAGGGCCCATCAATGCAGCCTCTTCATTGTCCATCTGCAGCCTCACAATTGGCCATCAATGCAGCTTGATCAATGCCCATCTGCAGCTTCACAATTGCCCATCAATGCAGCTTGATTAGTGCCCATCTGCAGCCTCACAATTGCCCATCAAGGCTGCTTGAACAATGCCTATCTGCAGCCTCACAATTGCCCATCAATGCAGCTTGATTAGTACCCATCTGCAGCCTCACACTTGCCCATCAATGCAGCTTGATCAATGCCCATCTGCAGCCTCACAATTGCCCATCAAGGCCGCTTGAACAATGCCCATCTGCAGCCTCACAATTGCCCATCAATGCAGCTTGATCAATGCCCATCTGCAGCTTCACAATTGCCCATCATTGCAGCTTGATAAATGCCCA
This sequence comes from Rana kukunoris, assembly GCA_029574335.1. NCBI lineage: Eukaryota > Metazoa > Chordata > Amphibia > Anura > Ranidae > Rana > Rana kukunoris. Next base: position 134,010,553 of record CM056060.1, on the reverse strand, counting down.
TCTGCAGACTCACAATTGCCCATCAATGCAGCTTGATCAATTCCTATCTGCAGCCTCATAATTGCCCATCATTGCAGCTTGATCAATGCCCATCTGCAGCCTCATAATTGCCCATCATTGCAGCTTGATCAATGCCTATCTGCAGCCTCATAATTGCCCATCATTGCAGCTTGATCAATGCCCATCTGCAGCCTCACAATTGCCATCAATGCAGCTTGATCAATGCCTATCTGCAGCCTCCTAATTGCACATTATTGCAGCTTGATCAATGCCCATCTGCAGCCTCACAATTGCCCATCATTGCAGCTTGATAAATGCCCATCTGCAGCCTCACCATTGCCATCAAGGCAGCTTGATATTGATTGGTCCATCTGCAGCCTCACCTCAGATTACTGCTGCCTCGGGTGGGACAAGCGCCTTCAGATTACATAGCGAGAATCTCCTGTTTACACGGCAGCATCATTAATACAAAGTCCTGCCTTCTGGACGGGCTTCTATGATAGACAGAACACTGGTCCAATGCCAGCCCAGGAGATGGGACTTTCTATTACAGAGGCCGCTGAGTAAACAGGAGATTCTTGCTGTATTTAATCTGACGGTGCTCGTCCTGCCCCCTCCACGTTCCCTCCTAGGCATCCCAAATTGCAGTATCTGCATATAACACGCACACACTATTTGCACCCAATTTTCAGGGTGAGAATTTGCGTGTTATACGCCAATAAATACAGTAATTTTCAGCCCAATAGAATACGCCAATGTCAAGCATGCAAAAATGCAGCTTTTACCACGTTTTTTTTTCTGCTGCTTTCCTTTAGTAAGAAGAAAAGGCATCTAAATGAATATAGTGTGCATGAACCATAAAAATATCTTACCTTTTTCGTTCTTTCTTTGGGCATGTTTACACATAGGACTCTATAGGCAGCTTGAAATTGTTGCTGTGACTATCTGTATTTCATTTCAGCCTCTTCATCTACCAGATTGGCAACTGCAGAGATAACATTTCAGGGTCCTAGACAGTGTACTGTTTTCAGTCAGTCACACTTGACTAGAGTTGCACTAAAAAAAAGGAACAGTAAGGCACAGTCACTGCACAAAATACTAAACAAGAAACTGGTGACCACCTAGTATTATGTATGTATATATACCATATATACAGCAGGAATATATACTGTATATATCTATCTATCTCTCTCTCTATATATATATATATATATATATATATATATATATATATATATATATATCTATCTATCTATCTATCTATCTATCTATCTATCTATCTATCTATCTATCTATCTATCTATATATATATATATATATATATATATATATATATATATATATACAAACACAGTGCCTTGAAAAAGTATTCATACCCCTTTGAAATTTTCCAAATTTTGTCATGTTACAAACAAAAACGTAAATGTATTATTTTTTTTTTTAGTTCAATGTTTTTATCAAAGCAAAGAAGTCCAAAAAAAGGACATAAACAATCAATATATAAGCAACTACAATAGCAAGAAAATAAAAACAACAAACAAAAAAAAAATATATATATATCAAAGAAAAAATATACAAGGAGCTTTGTATAGCCTATGAATACCGGAGAAAAGTCCCAGGAAGTTTTCAGGTAGATTAGTTGAGAATATAACGTCCATCAGAAAAAATCAATAGGTAGAGTATGCATATCCGATCCAACCAGAGGCAGTTCTAATCAGCACACAGTATCATAACCTCAACGTAAATGTATTTTATTGGTATTTTATGTGATAGACCAACAAAAAGTGGCACATAATTGTGAAGTCTTGCCACATATTCTCAATTGGATTTAGGTCTGGACTTTGACTAGGCCTTTTTAACACATGAATATGCTTTACTATGATCTTAACCATTCCATTGTAGCTCTGGCTGTATGTTTAGGGTTGTTGTCCTGCTGGAAGGTGAACCTCCGCGCCGGTCTCAAGTCTTTTGCAGACTCTAAGGCCGCGTACACACGATCAAATCTATCTGCTGGAAACGGTCGGCCCGACCGTCCCAGCAGACAGATTCGACCGTGTGTACGGGCGAGCCGACGGATTTGGCCACCCGATAGATTTCAAAGCATGCTTTGAAACCTGTCGGCTGGGAACCCGTCTGCCCGACATGTCTGCTGGTTAGTACGCTAACCAGCAGACATGTCTTCTCGCACACGCGCCGAATGGTTTCGACGCATGCGCGGAAGTGTTTTACTTACTGGTGCGGTGACGTGGCGGCGTCAACGTCACCACCACGTCACCGCGCCATCTGGTGTGTACACGATCAAACCAATATGTCCCCAGCAGACAGATTTGTACGCGGCCTAACAGATTTTCTTCTAAGATTGACCTGTATTTTTGGCTCTATCCATCTTCCCTCAACTGACCAGCTTCCTTGTCCCTGCTGAAGAAAAGCATTCCCACAACATGACACTGCCACCACCATGTTTCACAGTAGGGATGGTGTGTTCAGGGTGATGTGCAGTGTTAATTTTCTTTTAGGCCAAAAGTAAATTTTTTTGTCTCATCTGACCAGAGCACCTTCTTCCACATGTTTGCTGTGTCCCTCACATGGCTTCTCGGAAACTGCAAATGGGACTTCTTATGGCTTTCTTTCAACAATGTCTTTCTTCTTACCACTCTTCCATAAAGGGCAGATTTGTGGAGAGAACGACTAAGGCCGCGTACACACGATTGAATATATCTGCTGAAACTGGTCCGCAGACCAGTTTCAGCAGACAGATTCGATCGTGTGTACGGGCGAGCAGACAGGTTTCCAGCAGACAAAAGTTTTAAAGCATGCTTTAAAACTTGTCTGCTGGAAAGCCGTCTGTCGGATATGTCCGCTGGTTAGTACACCTAACCAGCGGACAAAAATCTCCCGCATGCGTCGAATGGATTTGACGCATGCGTGGAAGTATTTTACTTCCTGGTTTGGTGACGTGGCGGCGTCAACATCACCCTGCCACGTCCCTGCGCTGTCTGTCCGTGGGGATTTTGGTTTGATCGTGTGTACTACGCGATCAAACCAAAATCCCCACGGACAGACAGCGCGGTGACGTGGCAGGGTGATGTTGACGCCGCCACGTCACCGTGCTGTCTGTCCGTGGGGATTTTGGTTTGATTGTGTGTACAAAGATCAAACCAAAATCTCCCAGGAGACATGTCCGATGAAAACGGTCCGACGGACCATTTTCATTGGATATATCTCCTTGTGTGTACGGGGCCTAATAGTTGTCCTGTGGACAGATTCTCCCACTTGAGCTGTGTACACCTAACCAGCGGACCAAAATCTCCCGCATGCGTCGAATGGATTTGACGCATGCGTGGAAGTATTTTACTTCCTGGTTTGGTGACGTGGCGGCGTCAACATCACCCTGCCACGTCACCGCGCTGTCTGTCCGTGGGGATTTTGGTTTGATCGTGTGTACACAGATCAAACCAAAATCTCCCAGGAGACATGTCCCATGAAAACGGTCCGACGGACCATTTTCATTGGATATATCTCCTTGTGTGTACGGGGCCTAATAGTTGTCCTGTGGACAGATTCTCCCACCTGAGCTGTGGATCTCTGCAGCTCCTCCAGAGTTACCATGGGCCTCTTGGCTTCTTCTTGGATAAATGCTCTCCTTGCCCGCCTTATCAGTTTGGTGGACAACCATGTCTTGGCAGGTTTGCAGTTTTGCCATACTCTTTCCATTTTTGGATGGTGGATTGAACAGAGCTCCGTGAGATGTTCAAAGCTTCACAGAACAGCAGTATTTATACTGAGATTAAATTACACACAGGTGGACTCTATTTACTAATTAGGTGACTTCTGAAGGCAATTGGTTCCACTAGATTTTAGTCGGGATATCAGAGTAAAGGGGGCTGAATACAAATGCACGCCACACTTTTCACATATTTATTAGTATAAAAAATTGAAAACCATTTACCATTTTCCTTCCACTTCACAATTACTGTATGTGCCACTCTGTGTTGGTCTATCACATTCTATCCCAATAAAATACATTTACGTTTTTGGTTGTAACATGACAAAATGTGGAACATTTTAAGGGGTACGAATGCTTTAAAATTGAACGCAAGTGTGAAAGAGCCCTTACAAGGCTAAAATGGGAAATGATAATTTTTGATGCTTTGTAACCGCACCTAAAAAGCATTGTGCATGCCATAGGCACATTTACAGTGTGTTTATGGAGCGCTTGTGGTGCGTTTCAATAGTAGTGAATGGAGGCAGCTGCTAAGTGTCAACACCTGCCATACTTTGCAGGAAGCGTTATTTTTACCTCACCGTGAAGTACCGCTAACGTTGCAATATGAACACCTCATATGCCCCCTTTCTTAACAATTTTGTGCGGCATTGATACGCGTTCTGGAAGCGTTAAAAAACGTGACCCAATCACCTATTTTCAACACCTGTGTGAAAGAGCCCTCATGCGCCCTGTGTGAATGAGGCCTAAAACTTCCAGATCCTGTTGGGGCTCTTTCACACAGTTGTGGAATTCTAAAGGAAGCCTTAACACGCATTGCACAGGCATTCATGATGTTAGACAACACTCCTCAACTGCTAAAATTGGAAATGATCACTTTTGGCGCTTTTTAACCACACCTTAAATGTGCACTGTAAATGCCATAGATGCGTTTACAAGCGTGCATGTGGTGCATTTTAATATAAATAAATGGAGGTGTTTGGGAATCCCCAATGCCTGCTGAACCCTGCAGGCAGCGTTACTTTCGCCTTGACGTAGCAACCCTGATGCCGCGTACACACGATCATTTTTTGTGATGAAAAAAAACGACGTTTCAAGTGATGAAATAAAACGACGTTTTTCAAACTTCATTTTCCAAAATGACGTTGCATACACACCATCGTTTTTCCAAAATGCTCTAGCAAAGCGTGGTGACGTACACCACGTTCGGCGGCACTCTGTTCCATTGAAGCTCCGTCTCATAACTTGCCTCTGAGCATGTGCGGCTTTAAAAACGTAGTTTTCAACATCGTTTTGCCCACACCATCACTTTTTATGACACAAAAAATTCAAGCATGTTCGAATTTTTTTTTGGTCGTTTTTTTGAAGACATAAAACGACGTTTTGCCCACACACGGTGATTTTAAATGACGTTTTTGAAAACGTTGTTTTTTTTCATCACAAAAAATGATCGTGTGTACGCGGCATAACACTGCAATGTGAGCACCTCCATCTTTTAATATATTTAAGTGGCATTAATAGTCGGCCAGGAAGTGTAAAAACGCGACCCAACTAGGCTATTTACAACGCCTGGGTGAAAGCCTTTAAAAAAAAAACGTTTTACGTTCACTTCTGTTTGAGACAATTAGGCCGGCCATACACATTTCAGCAGGAACCAGCCAGGATTTGAACCGTTAATGGGCAGGCTGAATGTACCAAGTTGATCAATCGATCAGCTTGGGTACCACCAGCCTGCCGGATACTTTTGCAACTATCGCTAGCGGTTGTTATAGCCGCAAGCGACAACCACTGTCTTCTCCCAGCAGGGACAGCTTCCCCCCACCAGGAAAAGGCAATGCCCCAGCAGGAGTGATTGCCGCATCAACACTGTCAGTATTGATGGGGGGCTCAAACAAATTTATTTTCTGCAACCGTGGTTGCAGGAAAGAGATTTTTTCAGTTTATGGCCGGCCTTATACCATTCTGTTGAATAAAGTGGTCTTGAGGATTACAGTTTTCCTCCATTGTGGAGACATTAGTCCTCACTTCCTGTTCCAGTGACATGACAGAACATGAGGAGAAATGTCCTTAATGGGGACATAGACAGCAAGCAAAACTTGACAGTGGTTATAAAACATCCACACCCGACTAAAAAGAAAAGATCTTTGAGGAAATTCTCCTCACGTTCCATCCCTGCAGTCTGACAGAAAGTGAGGGAAAATTGCCCCAAAGGGGGACACACACTGCAATGAAAAATGTGACAGAGATTGTAACCTCACTTCACTCCGAGGAAAAAAATAAATACATTTTTTGATGATCTTTGTCTCTGAGGAATTTAAAGCTTTTTTTTCCTATGCCCAATTTTGGTAGATAAAGTTTCACTTTAATGGCTGGAATTTGCAGATCATAAACACACATTAGCTGTACATTAGGCCACAAGACATTTATGGCTATAAAAGCGTATATTGCCAAATGAGCCTGTAAGGGGGTCCGTCATACACCGAGGCACGTAGCAGTCAGCATTGCTGGTGGCTGTGGTGAAGTGTTTCCCCCCCCCCCCCCCTTTACAACTAACAATTTGTGAGGTAAAAATAACCTCCTAAGCAGCGATAAGGTCGGGAGTTTGCCTTTTGTGTCGGTCTGGGCTGAGGGGGCCAATGGAGCTGTATGTATCTGACACATGGGAATTTCTCACATATCTGCCCTCTACAGTGACCTTCAGCCACACAATAAAAAGAGACTTCAGTGTATCTCAGGCACAGCCTCTCGGTCCTGTAGCCAAGGTTGGTAGCAGTGTGCTTGTCTGTGTGCTATGTACTAACCCCTGGAATAATGGCATTGCCCGGCGCTGACAGACAAAACTGAGCTGGCGCACTTTTTATGTAGGTGCGTACTGTGCTGGATTTGCAGGAATTTTTCTACGTCTTGCCTCTCTGTGTCTGGACGTTTTTAGCTCTGTGTTTTTGTAGCTGAGCAACTACAATTTTTAAATTGTCTTTTTTTTATTTATTTTTTAGATTTATTTTAAGTTCCGCTCTTTTCTTTTCCCCTTTAACATTTTTCCACAAACGGCATTTAACTGAGAAAAAAAAAGTATCAATTTCAAAAACATTTCATAACCGCTTTTGTAGCATGCCAAGATAGTACCCAAGACAAATTAATTACAGTAAATATGTGTAAATGGAATGTGTGATTTTTTTTTTTTTGGAAAGTAGGTACTAACAAGGGACCGGCCTGTTTTATATTACCTCACAAGTGGCAACAAAAACCAGGCTCTATTTTATTCCCTTCTCATATGAATATAACTGGTTTGTGTTCTGTGGCTTTCTATCTGTCATTTTTTGTACCCTTGCCCCATTTAACCCCGGTAAATATTTTTCAAATATTTATTTAACAACAGTAGGAAGAGCAGGGATGTGTACTGATCCATAGCAACCAATCAGAAATAATAATTTTTTTTCTAGGCTGTTCTCTCTAAGATGCATGCAAATTCTTTTGGATCTTTTACACACATTTTTTTTTCATTCCATTACGATAATTATTATTATGATTGTTAATATATTGATTATTATACAGGATAAAGGGTAAGGAGGGCTTTGCGAGTTTACAATCGAATTATGCCTAATAACTGGCCTGTTGTGTTTGTGTTTTTATCTTTTACATTTTTAACAACATTTTAAAAGATCTTAGTATTTAAAATTGTATAATTTTTTTTATTATTATTGTATAACTTTTTTAATTGTATAACTTTTTTTATAAATATATATTTTATACAGACAGTTTTTTTTTAATTAAAGATAAAGCAGTTTACATATTCAGACAAAAGTGCTTGGGTACAATAGTTCAAAACATTAATAACAGTTGTGTGTAGATACACATGGAACAAAAATAACTGGTCTTAAATATAATTTGGGTAAGAAGGTACAATAATGCATGTACTCAGCCTAAACACTTGCAATTCGTATTGACCATAAAACAGTAGAGTAGGTAAGAGGAGATGTAAAGCAAAGGGGAGAAAGGGGTAAAAAAAAGGAGAAAAAAAATCACTAAATCAATAAATAAAGACAATTCATTTTTAACTAATTAAAGTTTACTTATATTTTAATTTTAATTATATTTTGACAGCTATTCGTATTTTTTCCCCTGAATATTTAGGAAAGATAATCTGTTTGCAACATATAACTTTGTATAGATAATTATCACTGGTCAGTGGTATTTTTACTTAGTTTATTAATGTTCATATTTTTATATAAATTATATTTTTTATATAAATCAATCCTGTATAAAGTTGCAGAAAATTTAAAATACAAAAAATTCTGCTTTGTTTTAAAGAAAATGTATAGGGAAAGCAGACAGTGAAATCAGTAGGTATAAAAAATGGTTGCCTGTATTCCGCAATAGGGAACTGTTTCCTTCTACCACTTTTTCTATCATTTGTAAAGATGGATAAACAAGCCATCCTGGAACACCGCAAGTGTGTCCATGCCTTTGCACAGCCTCCCCTGCTTAGATGTAATATTATGTAATACTTCCTGGCAGGCTATTGCAATTACACTTTCCTAGTTATTTATGTCTATGCAAGTTACTTGCGCCAAATCATTATTTTTATTATTATTATGGATTTTTTTTTTCCAGATCCTTTTTATACTATAATTTATTCCATGTTTACAATCTAAAACAAATCAACAGCAATTATTGTAATCTGCAAAATATTTCAGTTATGATAATAAATGTTTTTTTAGTTCTAATAAATGTTCCTAAATCTTTGTTTTTATTATGGATTATTTGTTTCAGATCCCTTTTATAGCCTAATATATTTCAATGTGTACAATCTAAAAAAATTAACAGTAATTATTGTAATCTGCAAAATACTTCAGTTATGGTAATCAAATATATATTTTTTTTTTGTTCAATACATTTTTATTGTAAGAAGAAAAGGTGCATATAGGTAAAAACAGAAACAAAAATATAAATAAAAATAAAAACACAAATAAAGATACAAAGCAGACAGTATCCTACCAACAGCACAAAAGCACAATATAGTCATAATAGCCAGCAATACAAGATGTACTGAGCAAAAAGGTCCTCCTAAGCTAGAACAGGTAATCGAATATTATTATAGCTGTTGGTGTTAATTATTTTAGCTGCTCGCAAAATCAAGAATGTAGATGACTTATATTTGTTTTAGGAGTTAGTCAGGTTGAAAAAAAAACACAAGTCCATCCAGTTCAACCATAAAAATAAATAAAATAAAAAATATTATACAATCCCATATTCCCAATTATTTACCCACAGTTGATCCAAAGGAAGGTGAAAAATTAAAAAAAAAAAATCTTTGGAACTATCATACAACTTTGACAAAAATCTGTGCATTATTTTTAACCAAGTAAACACAGTTTTTTTTTTAACTTGATATTTGTTTTAGGATAGATTTTTTTTCAAATTTTTTGGTTATAAAGTTGTAAACAAATTTAGGCCTTCAGTCAATAGAAAGGAGCCGTAGCCAACAATTTTTTTTATCAACTTATTACAAACAAAAATAGGGAAAATTTTCAGCGCTATGGCCAAAAAGTATTCTGAAAAATGAATAAAAAAGCTTCTGACACAATACTTGGGTAATAAGTATATCAAAGTGAGAAACAAAACCATGCAGCGCTATAAATATTAGCTAAGTGAATAGGATTATTTACAAGTGTGTTCAAATGTATGCGCATAAAAATACTAGAATTTATACACGCAAAAAAAATTCAAATTATTATAGCCAGATTGCCAAAAGATAGAATCTTAATGAATATTAGGGGTTCTTGCGACACTTTGGCATATTAAAAGAATAGTCAAGAAATATTCAATACAAATTTATTGAAAAATAAAAAAAATAAAAAAAATAGTCATTCTGTTTATTAGATTGCAGAACACCATTTAAGCTCCAGTTGAAAGAAATTCTAACTAAAATACAAATATATTATAAAATATTTATTTTTTATTTTTTTATACATGAAAATCCATCAGTATTTGTCAGCGGCAATTTATATATGTTGGAATGAAAGTTTTAAATTAAGCTTGTTTTCTCAGGTAGTTGCAGCGCCTTCATCTAAATGTCATATACTAAATATACAATATACTAAATATAATCACAAGGGGTGGCATTCCATGAACTGCAAATTGTCAGCTACTTTGAGCCCTACAGTACTTGGAACAACCGGGTGGGTAGACTACCATGTAGTTTGTTAGGTGGTATCCTTCTTCGAGCACTTAAAAGGTTACATAAAGCTAAACTTGAGGCAGGTTTTTTTTTTTTAAAACACAAATTAATGTAGTAATGTTTTTTATTAAAAAAAAATGTTAAATACAACCTTAGGTTGTACGCTCCTTGAGGGCAGGGACTTATTTGAATGTACAATGTATATGTAAAGCATTGCGTAACTATATAAGTACCTGAAATAAAATAAAAAAATAATAATTAAATGTACTTTAATTGCAAGTAATATATCTGATGTAAGCCTTCTTTAGCCCCATGTACAGCACTTGTAGATGGGTGGATTGTTCTTGCATTCATACATGCCGAGCAAAAAGATTTCCTAATCAGTTATACTGCTTCTCCTTCACTATCAAATCACAGGTTGGGGGCAGGGCGTGGCCTAACTGTGTTGCTTAACTGTAGCAGAGAAGTCAGGTCATCAGGCTGTCTGCAAGCAGGTTCTTAGCACACCGGGGCAACTATCTTTAAGTCTACATTCACACCCTTGTGGTGCATTAAGACAACGCTCTAAAGTGAGTTATTTAGCACCATAGGCATGCGTGGGGGTGTGCCAGGTGTGCCTGGGCACACCCTAATCACTGCATGCGGTGCTGATTTCCCCTATTGCCTCGGCTCCCCTGCCCCCCATGTTGCTCTCCCAGAATAGAAAGTCAAGGAAGGGGCTAGTAAATATGTAATTTACCGACCCCTTTCCTTTTCTAAATGAACACAGTGGGCATACTCACTCTCTGTGTTCATTCATAACTGAAGCCTAGTAAACTGTGTTAGGCTTTAGTTTGTGAATGAACAGGAAGCCACTCAGTACAGAGCACTTCCCATTGATTCACTGTCCAGTGCATCTGAGGCTACATGTGTTTGAGCTTTGGGGTGCACACCCTAATGCACCTTTGGGGTGCACACCTATGCTTGGCACATTCGTGTGTGTGTATGTGTGTTAGAGTAGCCTATTGAATGGACTCTGTAATGCAGGAAAACTCCCCAGAGAAGGTGCATGTACTTTTTTTTTTTTGAAAGGCAGCACACCACAATGCATGGCACCATGTATTGTGCTTAGCCACAATGCGTGTTGGCAAGGTGCGTCAGGATAACATTAGGAATGTGTTAGTTTAAAAAAGGTTCATAAATCTGAACATGTTTTGGAATAATCCAACAATGAGGTATTTTTCCAATGTTTTCGTCCAGTTAATCCAAAACAAAAAAAATAAAAACAAAAAATAAAAAATGGCTGCACCCTTCTATCGGGCAAAGGGTGAGGCTATCTAAAATATCTAAATTTCCATCAAGGTGGTGCAAGGTTTACATACCAATTTGTGTGCCCTTGAGTTCTGCTGACCACTCATGTAGTTATGTTCAATAAATACAGTGCCTTGATAAAGTATTCAAACCCCTTGAAATGTTTCAAATTATGTTATATTACAACCAAAAACATAAATTTATGTGATAGACCAACACAAAGTGGCACATAATTGTGATGTGGAAGAAAAATGATAAATGTTTTTCAATTTTTTTTACAAATAAATATGTGAAAAGTGTTCCATGTATTTGTATTCAGCCCTACAATACTTTGTAGAACCACCTTTAACTTCAATTACACTTGCAAGTCTTTTTGGGGATGTCTCTACCAGATTTGCACATCTAGAAAGGGACATTTCTGTGAGCAGCAATTTTCAAGTCTTACCACAGATTCTCAATTGGATTTAGGTCTGGATTTTGCCTGGGCCATTCTAACACATGAATGGTGAAGCTGCACCACAGTCTCAAGTCTTTTGCAGACACTAACAGGTTGTTGTTGTTTTTTTAAGATTGCCCTTGTATTTGGCTCCATCCATCTTCCCATCAACTCTGACCAGCTTCTCTTTCCCTCTTCAAGAAAAGCATCCCCACAACATGATGCTACCACCACCATGTTTCATGGTGGGGATGGTGTGTTCAGGGTGATGTGAAGTGTTAGTTCCCCCCCCCCCCCCCCCCACACACACATAGCGTTTTGCTTTTAGGCCAAAAAGTTAGATTTTGGTCTCATCTGACCAGAACACCTTCTTCCACATGTTTGTTGTGTCCTTCACATGGCTTTTCACAAACTGCAAACAGGATTTTTTATGGCTTTCTTTCAACAATGGCTTTCTTCTTGCCATTCTTCCATAAAGGCCAGATTTGTGGAGTCCGTGACTAATAGTTGTCCTGTGGACAGATTCTCCCACTGGAGCTGTGGATCTCTGCACTCTTGGGCCTCTTGGCTGCTTTTCTGATTAATGGTCTGTTTGCCCATCTGGTCAGTTTAGGTGGACTGACCAAATGGACTCTGACTTCCCTTTGGGAAAATCAAGTCTTTTTCTTTCTAGTTGCCAGTATATGCTGACATTGGGGGGGTTTCATTAGGGAATCATCTGGGTAGGTCCACCTATTTTTAGGGGACCCGTTTTTATGCCTTATACATGTTTTTTGATATAACTTTAATAAATTTGTAGTTAACGCTTTAGGCCGCGTACACACGATCGGACATATCCGATGAAAACGGTCCGCGGACCATTTCCATCGGATATGTCCGATCGGGAGTTTGATCCGATGGTGTGTACACACCATCGGATCAAATTCCCCGCCGCCGAAGTAAAACACTTCCGCGCATGCGCCGAATCCATTCGGCAGCGGCGCGGCGGCGGTGGGGGACGACATGTCTGCTGGTAAGTGTACTAACCAGCAGACATGTCGGGCGGACAGATTCCCACCGGATAGATTTCAAAGCTTGCTTTGAAATCTGTCGGGTGGAGAAATCTGTCCGCTAGCCCATACACACGAGCGGAGATGTCTGCTGAAACGGTCCATCGGACCGTTTTCAACGGACATATCCCCTCGTGTGTACGCGGCCTTAGGGTGTGCAGCAGTCTGTTTATTTTTTATTTTTGTCATAGTTTAGGTGGACGGCCATGTCTTGGTAGGTTTGCCGTTGTGTGATACTCTTTCCATTTTCGGGTTAATAGATTGAACAGTGCTCAATGAGATGTTCGAAGCTTGGGATATTTTTTTATAACCTAACCCTGCTTTAAACTTCTCCACAATTTTATCCCTGACCTGTCTGGTGTGTTCTGTGGCCTTCATGATACTTTTTGTTTACAAAGGTTCTCTAACAAACCTCTGAGGGCTTCACAGAACCACTGTATTTATTGAGATTAAATGATCTACAGGTAGATTTGCTTATTTACTAATTAGATGACTTCTGAAGGAAATTGGTTCCACTAGATTTTAGTTTGAGGTATCAGAGTAAAGGGGGCCAAATACAAATGGTTGGCACACTTTTCAGATATTTATTCGTAAAAAAAAAAAAAAATGAAAACCATTTATTACTTTCCTTCCACTTCACAATTATGTGCCACTTTGTGTTGGTCTATCACATAAAATCCCAATAAAATACATTTACATTTTTGGTTGTAACATGACAAAATGTAGAAGCATGAATACTTTTTCAAGGCACTCTATGTCTTAGGACGCGTACACACGATCAAACATGTCCGCTGAAACTGGTCCGCAGACTAGTTTCAGAGGACATGTTCGATCGTGTGTACGGCCTATCGGACCGTTTTCCAGCGGACAAAAGTTTCAAAACATGCTTAGAAACCTGTCCGCTGGAAACCTTATCGGCCTTAGTTTTAAGTGTACTTACCCATAACAACCAATCATATTCTACTTGCTGACACCAGACCAGTAAAGTATGGATTCTGATTGGCTGCTTTGAGCTACTATGTTCACATATTAGCACTTTAGGAAAAATAACTCTTTATTGCCTTATTATTTATTTCTTTATTCGTTGACGTTAAGGCCTATAGACAGACATTGTTTGGAAGATTCAACTGCTGCATGAGTTTACTGTAAATTAATCATGGCATAAACATGCACAATCTCATATGTTTAAACCCTATGTCGGCACCCTGATGATGGTGTCTACTGTGAAGAACAAAGAGGTTGTTCAGAAATCCCAAATGAAAATGGTTTGCCTGAGTGTCTGTGAAGGTTCTCATTTATCCAGGTTGTGGTATATCTGGTAGTAGTTAGTCAAATTTATCTAGACTTATTCTTTAATGTTGAGGATGTTCTGACACTCATTAGAACAGAACATTTTAAACATCACAGAACAAGTCTAAATTTGGTTACCTACAACTAGTTGTTTTGCCCAAGATTAATCTACCTATAAACAAGGTGGTGGTAGCTTGTGGACATTCAGAAATGAATCATTTTAAAAGGATTGAGAAATTATCCTGTTATATCTGTGGGCCCCTTGATGGTGATTACCCCAAAGATTCAGCAGGTCGGCTTAGCGGTTTATAGGGATCTGAAACCGCATGGGATGTGGGATCTGGGACCAAACAGAGATCCTCAAAGGGAGTATTAGGGCAATCGTTAATTCCTTGACAAGGTAGGGTGGTAAGAAGGTGGATAAGCTGTTAAAGCTGCCAACAAAACAGCTCCCGAATGACCGAAGGAGCTTTTATCTCCCTATCAAACAATAAACGTCAAAGTCGAAAAATGCTACAAAGTATAGTTTTTTGAATCTCGCATTTCTTAACCCTGGTAGAAAAGTAGGGTTGCTAATCACTGGTTATAATCGAGAGAAGGCAGAGTCTGAGATGACGCCATCCAGAAGACCCCCAGAATAGTTCCTATAAGGTGATGGCCACCGAGCACGTGCAAACTGGAAGGTTCACACCAGGATAGACATTGTAGGGGAATGTCTGTGGAAGATTGTTAATGATCAAGCCACTGTTTGAGGTCGTTGTCTCTACACCAGGAAAGTGCTCTACTGTAGTTCCGTTTCTAATGACCTAAAACATACACAGTGCACTTGGAAGATCGTGTGATCTTTCCCAATGCAGGGCATAAGCAGCAGCTCTTTTGTGATGAACCCAAACTAGAACGCACCACCTTGAATGCAGGCCAGGGACAGACTAGATATGAAACCACTATAATGCCTTCAAAAAAAAACAGTCGCACTTGTTTTTATGTATATCAAGATGGATTATTTTTCACTCAAAACCATAATTTGATTTGGTGATGCTGTCGTGTGCCCTTTTTAAGTGTGTTTTTTATTGATAAGTCCAGTTTAAGGTATAGCCCCAAGCTATAGAAAAAGGTGATTGTCTTGACCTGTTTGGGGTATACTATATAATAATGTATATAATTAGGATTGGGGGCAGTCAGCACCTGTTATGTGATTGCACAGGGCACATTGTAGATGTCTCGTGAGCACAGAGGACAAGGTCAGGGCACACTATATAGTGGACATAAACAATGAGTTTAACCTCAGGGTTGAGCTTGGTTTCCCTGACAAGTGTGGGATTGGGTTACACAATCAGGAACATGTCAAGGAGCTGAGGTCATGTATGTGTCCCCAGCGTCTTGCTGTTTTAAAGAAATGTTTTTATTGTGTTGGATTACTAAGACACTTACAGTGTTGTCTTTAACTCTGAGCCAACAGCTGCAGGCTCTAGAGGTTTCAGCAGCGTCGGTATCGGAGTTGCTGCTTCTGGTGTAACGGCTTGACAAAAACAAGTTTTACGATGGCCATGAACAAGTAGAATTTTGTTTAAAAATGTTAATTTTAAGAATGTTCGTTCAACTTTCTGATCGTCAGTGGGGTCATGTTGTCATCTGCTTTTTGAACAAAATTAAACGAAAATTTTTAAATGAAATTCTAACATTGAACATTTGATAAAGTCTATTCGTTGCAGTATTGGATTTCAAATGATAAACATAATGATAAACATTTGCATGTACATATGAGAATTTTTGTGCACATTTTTGTATGAATGTACTTTCAGTAAACAATCTACTAGTATATGGCAAGCCTTAGTCTTTTATGAACTTTTTAGAAGCCAGTATAGGTCCGAATTACATTAAATGTGCACTAATATGGCTACAATCACCTAAAGCAGTGGTCTCGTAACTCCAGCCCTTTGCTTGCCCTTTGGGCACTATTCCATCCAATGACTCCAGCAATGGAACACAATTCCTTCCAACAACACCAATGATGGGGCATTATTCCTTCCACTAACACCAATGAAGGGGCACAATTCCTCCCAATGACACCAACAATTGGGCACAATTCCTCCCAATGATACCAATGATTGGGGCACAATTCCTCCCAGTGACACCAATGATGGGCACTATTCCTCCCAACTACACCAACAATGAGGCACTATTCCTCTCAATGACACCCATGATGGGTCACTATTCCTCCCAATGATACCAAGGATGGGGCCTACTCCCAATGACGCCAATACATTTTCTACTCCCACTTGCCCGAGTCTGGCCCCCTAGTCTGAAGGAAAGTAATCTGGCCCTTTGTTTCGAAACTTTAGCGACCCCTGACCTGAAGCATTCAAATGTATCTTGTACTAAAGAAAAATATGTGATACATCGCAGCTTTACAGTCTTTAGATGTCTTGGCTGCATTCACTTTCATTTTTCAGGTTTTCTTTCCATTATTTTCACCTGGCGATCCTGTCAGTAACACACTTTTTTGTTCTAGAGTGACAACACTCACACTTCTGTATCAGGGCAACAAAAACAATATAGGACTAGGGAATCCCTCTTCTTGACTGTATAAATAAGCTGAGAAATATCCTGCATTATATAATAATGGTGTAATAATTCCCTCTTTTTTTTAGGGGTGAGGGGCATTCTGGACATTTCTGTTTCTGGTCCTTTTTCATCTCGCTTTGTCTTCCATCATGTCTTCTCTCCTGGATATGACCGAGTTTGGGGAGGCTGCTGACTACTTGCGGAAAAGTGACGGTGAACTTATGAAGCTTCAAACCATCCCTTTCGATGGTAAGTGTCAGACACAGCTAGATAAGTGTGAGGATACTGTATAATAATTTAATAAAAAGTTGTAAAAGGCAGGGATCAGCTACCGAGAGTGATATTTTTACATAAGAATTGTAAAGGGAATTTCTACTGAAGGCTAGTTTGGAACTTTTCATTGCTGGCTTCTCCTCCTGAACATACCACTGGACTGGCTGTCTTGTGCCTCTTAATCTGCATTCTTATTTCGAATAAATGATCCTGAAAGTATAAAGGTCAGTGAATTAACATTGCAGCCAGTCAACCAGTATTTACAGATGGACGCATTTTCTGGATTTAAGTCTAACTCCATCTTTGGCCAAATCTAACTATTTAACTGATAGCAAAGCTGGACTTAGGCTTTAAATTTGAGTGGGCTCCAAATCACAGATACCTGCACCTCACCTTTTAAATTCGTACATGCTGACTCATTATTCCAAAGGCTTCTTGGGTGAGAAATATTATTAGGCCAACCATATTCATTTAATGTCCAAAAGAAACAGAGTCTATCTATTTATCTTTCTTTTTAATGCCCTGAACTCTCTAAAGGCCCATAGTATGCAACCAAGGAAGACACCATTCATCCATTCCACTTCATGCCCAACTTGCATTGGTAGGAAATAGGAGAAGCATTTCACACCCCTGTGCATGTCAGATAAGGAGTGAAGGAGGTGCTTGTTGCCTGGCACCATTTGTATACTACAAAAGAGGAGCATAGTCATGAAGAATGTCTCTTGTTTCTCACTAGGCCTAAAAGTGAGCAGTGTTCAGGTCAAGCTTACAGCAAAAGCGTGTCCCAGCACCTGCCCGAACCACATCTCATGTAAATCGGTCTCTAAATTTAAAAAAAGGCCCTTGTGCCACTTCACATTCAGCACAAATGGTGTGTCTGTCCCTGCATACATCTTTAGATGAGGTCAAGACTGGTGATGAGCTTGGGGGCATTCAAATCCAGGTCTAAGCCTGCCAGGAAGCCGTCACCTGTACCAGGCCATTCATCTTTGGCCAGGCAATTCCCCACCCCATATCTACATGTATATTACAGGCATGTATATGTGTATGTGTGGCTTCCGGGCAGGGAATACCTTGTCTGCTTATGGTTGGAACAGTGCATATGACAGCTTTCTGGAATGCGTTTTCATGTTGGACTAGGATCTGAACATACCTGAGCTCATCTCTAGTCAAAACCAGGTGATGATTTGCATTTCTTTCTCCGTTAGGTGCACTTTGGTGGTGACCAATTAGTCAAGTTGCTCACCAAAAACACAAGTGGCTCACTGCTTTTGGTGCGTCAGTATCAAACTGCAGATGGGACCCAAAGGTAAAGGACCCGATGGTGACTGGTAGATTTATGTCAAACCACTATTTTCCATCCGTCTGGCGGATCAGATGAAAACTGACTCTGCAGTCCGTCTTCATCCCATTCCCCATAGAGTAGAGCGGCACTCTGAGAGGTCGGTCCCTGCACAGTGTGCAGAGACAGACCTTTCATCAACGAAGAGATCCCTGCTGAGCAAAGTGGAGCCTGTACACGGACAAGTTCTTGTGAAAGGGGTCATAAGGTTTCCATCCGTCACACTTTAGAGGATCAGAGCGGGTCGGATGTCAGCGGACATGTCACAGCTCCATAGAGGTGCACAGAGCGTCCGTTCAGGCCTGCCTAAAAAAAATGACAGGCGGACCTGAATGGTCTGCCCGTGTAAAAGGGGCCTTATTGTCTATTTTAACCACTGAAAGCCCTCTCCACTGCACCACATCTGCATGGGTTGTAGTTGTGGGGCAGCCCTATTTACTTGAACGAGTCGTGTTCAGCTTGCAGCACTGTTTGTGAAACATCGTAGCTGTGGCACGTACAATTGTCCGTACAGCTGCCTTTGCAGCTTAGGGAAAACAGTTAGGGGGCAGCAAAAATGTGGTTCATTCTTGTTACCATCCCTACCCAACCACAAGTCTAAACTAAGCCTTAATGTTCAAGTTTATAAATTACAGCTGAATAGTGATATATTAACCAAAAAAATTAAAAATGCAGTGAGTTTATTCAAACAATACAAGTGTAATATGTAGTACTCCAAGATTATATTTTTCTATCTATTTAGGTAAGAAGAAAGCCTGGATTCCAGATGAGAAGGAAGCTTATATTGAGGTGGAAATAAAGGATTCTTCAGGTGGCACAATCACAGTGGAAACTAAAGACAAGAAGGTGAATAAATATTTTATATTCAGTGTGCTGCACAATTCTTCTCTGTCTACTTTATGTTTTGCACAGCGCATGGAATTTTGAACCTCCTGTCAGTTTGTGCCTCATTGGAGAGATTTCTCTTTACTTCCTGTCCCAAAGACACAACCGGAAGTTAGAAGAGATCTCTTCAATGTAAAGTGAATTTCCCGTTTAGACAGTTGCCACTGAAACAGTTTTCTTCATTGGAAGTTTTAATCTCATCTCCTTTGACAACACTAACATTTCAGATTTCCCCAAATTTTCATGGCTCTGCAAAGTGTGATGATTCAGCCTACATATTATTTTGATTCCATGTTTTCTTTCAGACTCTCACTGTGAAGGAAGATGATATTCAGCAGATGAACCCTCCAAAATTCGACATGATTGAAGACATGGCGATGTTGACCCACCTAAATGAGGCCTCTGTGTTATCCAACCTGAGGCGTCGCTATGCCAACTGGATGATTTATGTAAGATACTTAGAAAGTTGTTTCAAATGTACTGGTTAATTGAGCCCACTAATAGAAGCCATTTTTTTGCCTGTAAGGCCTCTTTCACACGGAGCGGTTCGTTTTTCGGTCCGCTCTGTGTGTCTGTCGGCTTAGCGAGGGGTCCCCGCTGAGCTGTCGGGCGGACAGGGCGGTCCCCGCACACTATGCAGGGACCGCCCTGTCTCTCCTCCGCTATCCCCTATGGGGAATCGGATGGAAACGGACCATCTGTCCGTTTGCATCCGATCTGCCGGACGGAAGAAAAATAGGACATTCTTCCATCCGAAAAAACGGATGCGGATCTTGCGGACGTTAGCGGATGCATCATCCGCTAACGGATCCGCTCCCATAGGGGCCCATTACAAGTCCGTAAACGGACTTGTAATGAGCGGACGAACGGAACGGGTGTCTTCAACCACATGGCACACACAAGGGCAGATCTGGGTCACAACTATATCAACATGAGTGGACTGGTCTCTGTTCCACAGGTTCTACACTACCCCACTGAAAATAAGCACTACTCATGGCATGTTCCTTATTGCTCTTCTTTCAGGCTGGGTTCACACCATTGCGAATTGGATGAGGCTTCCCCACATCAATTTCCCAATAGCAGGAGATTTTGACTGGCTCCCTATAGAGCCGGTTCACCCATCTCCGTATCGGCTCTGATGTGAAGTTGAACAGGAGCCATGTGTGTCTTTTGGTTAGTTTAATGCCTGAATTCAGCCAAAAAATCGGGCTGAAATCGGACCTGAAACGGTGAACCAGAACGCACCGGACCCCTGCTTGGAGACGCATGCGGCAATGGTGTGAACCCAGCCTCACTTGCCAACAAGTGCCCTATCATCTCTTAGTCTTCTCACCACCCACCACTTGCTCAGTTGTTTTATGCAATTATCTCTATCTTACACAAACAAAATAATGGCTCTAAGCACACCCTTAATATGGATAGGATGCACTAGACATCATCATGGCCCAATGCACGGTGTACCTGGCTAAACATTACCTACAATCTGGGACAAACCAGATGACAATGATGGAAGAACTTGGGACCACCAAACCACAAAAACAAACAAAGTCACTAACATTTGACCCCATGGCATATACTTCCTACATGAAAATGCATACACTATTACAAACTGAAAAATAAAAGTCTGTCCTGGGAGTAATTTACCCCTACACCAACACAAATGATCAGTGTTGATGAATGGTCTGTCAGGTTATTGCAACTTTTCATAGGTTAAGGATAAAAAAAGAATTTGAGATATTTTTGAGCCACATGCTCATGGTTCTCCTAACATATCCAGGTGCCCACAACCCTCCTTCCCCTACAGGTGCATGTTAGTAAAAATATCTTTTTTGAAGGTCGTTCAACAGTCCATACACAATTTTGCACTTTTTTATAGTTTATAGGCAACAAAAGAAAAATTTCTTTCAAGTGGCAGTGGCTTTTTCGCATTTTAAGGACATTGAAAGTTCATCTAACAGATCTGTGCCTTAGTGACATCTACAAAAAAACATTCCCACAGCTGGGTAGCCGTTCTTGCGGCTTTATTTAGACTTGTGTAAAGAAAGGGAGCTTGTTTCATGCCGTTTATGTGACTGATGATGTTCTAAGATGATAAATATCTCACTAAATTCACCGTGAAACAGACGCATTGAAGTTCTTGGAACTGATCTGTAGGCGCTTTATAGTTTATGAGCGCAGCTGTCGCCTAGCTCATGTCTGTCTTTTTTTCTTCTCAGACGTACTCCGGGTTGTTCTGTGTCACTGTGAACCCATACAAGTGGCTTCCTGTGTACACACCCACCGTAGTAGCTGCTTATAGAGGCAAGAGACGCTCAGAGGCTCCTCCCCATATCTACGCCATCGCTGACAACGCATACAACGACATGGTGCGAAGTAGGTATCCAAGTAAACAATGAGCTATACTTTGTTGCTTTCTCCACTGTCTGTATGAACACTGAAACATTTTATACTTCCGAATTTGAAAATACAGCCCCAGTCTGTCCCCTAGGCTGATCAATATATGGGCAAATTTATGTTGGGTTTTAATAAGCCTTGTCTCCTTGAAAGTCCAGGAATCCAGGCTCGTTCTCTAAGATAGGGACAGCGGACAGATTTGTCTGTTTATTGTTTTGGATCTCATTACGTTGGAACCCCAGGCAATTTTTTATGGCTTTGGATAGAGTGGGCATCATTTCGAACCTCTGTTGCATTCTTTTTTTGTCTGTGACCCATTGGGGAGCTTTCTGCCCAGGTGACCAATACCTGTAATACCAGATGTGATTGGAAATCTACCCTTCAGACAATAAAAAAACCAGACAAAAGATCTATTCCTTGTCCACGCCACAAAAAAAAACTGTCTGTGTCCCCAATAAAAAGATTTTGCTTCATCTCCTGTCCAGGAGATCAGTGTCTCCAGAGCGGGGAGTTTTTTTTTTTTAACAGAAAGGTGTTTTTATTCACAAAACAGCATTACAAGATATGCATTAGTCGACAATCAGATTTGCAGAGAAACGGTAACAGTTAGAAACAAGCAATTTCAGCATGTGCAGATAGTAAAACAAAAGAAAATCAAAAATAGGGGAAATATTAAAAGTAAAATAATCTATCGAGGTGCAAGTTCATGGCTCTCTCACCCCAGCGCCCCCCATCCGTAAACCATCAGGCGCAGACCCAACCGGAGACCTTCCCATAGTACACTAGAGTAAATGACCGTCGCCCCTGCGCCAAAGCCACATATATCCAACCAGAACATGTAAGTAACTCAGCAGTCGATCGAGTTAGGTGGCACCCCGGGAGAGAGGGGAGGGGCAACAGCCCCCATGCCGGGCAGGGGGGGACCCAACTCTAGTCCCCCACCCCCCCAGCCCCCCACCCCCGTGCATCCACCCAAGCCGACCAGACCTTATCGTACTGAGCAGGGCACTGCCTACTCTCATACGTGAGTTTGTACAGGGGCAAAGCCGAGTCCACCGCCTTCCTCCAGGAACCAAGGGTGGGGGGTCCCACCGACTTCCACCGTAGCAGTATCTCCCTCCTAGCATAAAACAGTGAGAATGTAATACATAGCTTAGTATATCTGTCTCCCTCGACCTCACCCAAATGACTCAGAAGGAGCACCATGGGATCCAGCGGCACACCGTGGTCCCACCTATATCGCTAAGCCTCTCTGCTACCCCGCCCAGTACGGCCGAAGCTTCGGGCAGTCCCAGACCATGTGCCAAAAGGTACCCACCCCTACCCCACACCTAGGACAGTTCGGATCCAGATGTGGGACAAAGCGGGGAGTTTAGTTGTTTCTGGTGAAGGGTACTATTAATGTTACAGCATATAATGACATTTTAGACTATTGAGCACTTTCAATCTTGTGATAACAGTATGGTAAAGATGGTGAAATCCCTTTTCTGTTCCATCATGACTGTGCCCCTGTGTACAAAGCCAGCTCCACAAAAACATAGTTTGATGTGTTTGGTGTGAAGGAACTTGAGTGGTCTGAACAGACCCCCGACCTCAATCCTACTGAACACCCATGAGATGAATTGGAATGCTGATTGTGAGACAGTTTTTTTCATCCAACATGAGCACTTGATCTCGCAAATGCTCTCTGGCTGAATGGGTACACATTTCTACAGATACTCTTGTGTAAAGCCTTCCTAGAGGAGAGTAGGCAAGTGTAGATGGAAAAGTGTAAGGTGTGGAGTCTACATTAATGTCCATGGTTTTGGAATGGGATGTTAAGCAAGCTTATATAGGTGTAATGGCTGGGTGTCCACAAACATTTGGCCATATAGTGTAGTCTCATTGAGGGCTTTGAACCCATGTCTGCTAAGTACTGAGTGATCACCAATGATATTTATTTTAACAAACATTTGCTCGAATATATTACAAAGTCTGTGAAATTACTGATTTTTTTTATTTATTTTTTTGCTTTATTTTAGATCGTGAAAACCAGTCTATGCTGATCACGTAAGTAATTTTTAGAAAAATACATATATAATTACTATAAAATATGCTTTGTAAAATGAGAAATAAATGTATGCCCTCTTTCTGGAAATATTAGCAAATATATTTTGAGCAATAGCACTTATCATCCTTTGTCAATAAGCTTTTTTTCACAGACTAACTTTCAGGCCCTGTGCACACAGGCAAGAATCTCGTCAGTAAAAACCTGTTGTTTTTCCTGATGAGATTCTTGGCAAGAATCTCTTGCCACCCGAGTGTACACACTGACCTTTCAAAAGAACCGCGGTTCTCTTGAAAGGCAAGAACGCTGTGACGCCATCGCGTACGACGAGCATGTGCTCGTCACATTCAATGCCGTCGCCGCCATATTGTTTCACCCTACCTATGCCATGGAAGCTACCACGCATGCATCAAAGTCATTTTGAGCATGCGCGGGTTTCCACAGCGACAGGTTAGTATACACACTCTCGGGTTTCTTGTCGGGAAACAGGCTGACAAGAATCTCAACGAGAAAAAAGAGGTTCTCTTTTTTTCTCGTCGAGATTCTGGCCAGATTTCCAGACGAGAAACCTGAAAGCCTCGTACACACGAATGGTTTTCTCGGCAAGAAGCAGTTTTCTTGCTGGTTATTGCAGAGAAAACCGGTAGTGTGTACGAGGCTTCACATTTGCCATAAAATTAAACATGGGAATTAAAAATTGTTGGTAAGAGGTAAACTGTATTGATTGCAATGTTTTTTAAATTGTGTATGGTGATATTTTTGATTAAAATTTTTTTCATGTGGCTAAGAAGCTGATTGGAGTAGGGACTCTTTTTAGGTGACCAATATTCAAAATAAGTTGAGAGAAAAAAGAACTTGGTCTAAAGCAGTAGATCTCAACTACCTGGCTCTAGCCCACTGCTGGGGCGTAGCTTCCCTTCTCTAGGGGCTTAAGGTAGCTGTAGATCGCCTAAGCTCCCACAATGCTTCCCAGCTCCTATAGTGCTACACAACCTCCCATAGTAGCCTGCAGTGTCCCTCAACCTCTCACACTATTCCCAGGCTCCTTAAGAGCTGCCAGTCCTCAGAGTACTTGTCTCCCACATTGCCCCTAAAAAATAAAAACTCCCCCCTGGAGAGACCTCCAGCCCCATTCAAAGACCCCATCCCTCACAGTTGCCCCCAGCTCCCTCCAGAAACCTCAACCCTTACTGGGCTACGAAGTCTGCTGCAGAGTTCCCTAACCCTCTCCAGAACAACCAATAGTGACACCCAGTCCCTTCCATTCTTTTATGTATATGTATAAACTTTTTATTTTACTGTTGGGGCATGGAAAGTTTGGGAAGAATATACAGGTCCCTGGTCTCAAGAAGGTTGAAAACCATTGGTCTAGACTATTACTTACATTTACTTTTTTAAGTCCCGCCTATTTTCCAGTGCATAGCAATTTACAGTGAAACAAATCTTTTTTTTTTTTTTTACATTTTTAAAAACTTTTAACTGCGTAGCATAAAGCTGCATGGAATCAGGATATCTCAATACTGCTCTGTCCATGGTACAGCAGCTATGCAAAATGGTATTATCATTGCACTGTAAGGCCAGCCATACACGGTTCGAACCAGCCGAGATTTGAACCTTTAATGGGCAAGCTGGGAAAAGGCAATTGCTCGGCAGGAGGGATTTCCCTGTCAGCACTGTCTACGTTGATGGGGGAATTGTGCAATTTTCTTTCCTGCAGCCTAATATTCACAGCCTAAAATGTTAATTTTTGTGCATTAAGTGCGCAGAAAAAGTTGACTTAATAGAGAAACGAGTACACCCTTTCTTCCTTGGCTCATACTCCCCTTATCTTTGCTCCCCTAACACTTTGCCTGCCGGAGCGTTGTGATAGATCTAGAGATTCTAAGTATAGGGGAGCATGGAAGCCTCTCTTTTGCCTATTATTCAGTTCTGAGTGCCTGAGAGACCTACAGAGGGTCCTTAGTCCCAACTAAGCTTCAACCAAAGCTGAGTATGGGCCAGTAGGTCAACCTAGTTCTCTTTAATCAATCCGTGCCTGCAAATGTAACACTGGCCAATTAGAATTATGTTACCAAGACCTGTATGTTAGTTACAAATACATCAAATTTGCAATGCACATTCAATAGCGAAAAAGCTGCTAATGACAGCCCAGCCAATCAGCGCTGCTTATAAATTTGGCCCTAACAGAGTTATACTGCCTCAAGGATTATAAAGTGATAATAAAATTTAGCCCTTGATCCTCCTAAATTTTTAATACTGGACAGTTCAATTCAGGCATCAACTCCAACATTCCTTATTTTAGACAATGGACTCAGAGTGATAGATTCAGATACATATATATATTTGCAAGGCGACAAAAGCTAAATTAAGAAGCACACCAGGCACCGCGCACATCACAGAAGCACACCATGACCTAATTAGGTAAAGCAGAGATCTGGTATTAAAATGCCTGGCTATTCTCCTTTGGTGGCAATCCCTCTATCATTGTCCATAGCCTTTGTTATCTGGGACTGTAATAAGTCAGTCTATTCATAGCAGTGAAATCACTTGAGAACAATTGGTCAGCGCAGATATAGAGCATTAGAGTTTATCAGCATTGTCAGTCCCTGTAACTCTACACTCATACAGAGCTTTGTAGCAAAGCATCACCATTTCATACACACTTGACTGTATTTAGATGCAAGAACAGGGCTGACAATGGAATTCTTAAATTCTTTGTATTAAAACATGCCTTTTGCATTGTATATCCAGATTTTGGGACTGGTTAAAAGGGGTTTACATTGTAATTTGTACATTTAGGTATTGTTATTCCTAATTATACCTATGTACTTGTAATGTGACTATTATTTTATTTTTTTACTACATTTACTTTACAGAGTAGTAGATTCTCCCTCTAGTGCAGTGTTTCTCAATTTCAGTCCTCACGCCCCCCCAACAGGTCAGGTTTTCAGGATTTCCATTATTTTGCACAGGTGATTTGATCAGTTTCACTGCCTTAGTAATTCCCACAGCCTTTTCATCTGAGGGAAATCCTGAAAACATGACCTGTTGGGGGGGCGTGAGGACTGGAATTGAGAAACACTGCTCTAGTGGCTAACTTTTTATTAAGCAGTTAGCCAGCACCTACACAGAACAGTTGTTACCATATTAGTCCTAACTAGCTCTCGTTTGGAAAGTCTTTTGGGAATGGGGCTTATCTGAGGCTACTGAATGCAATGATATCAATCTTGGGTCTCCAAACTACGCCACATCCAGCTTTCTAGAAGACTTTATCCAGTCCGCATTACCTGTCAGTGAAAATGCCCCAGCTGGTTGGCAGTGGCTTGTGTATTATAATATGAGAACTGGCACATCCACAGCCAGACAACCAGCCATGTCACCTTGGTGGGCTCTCCTGGATGTTAAGGAGGACTCTTATAGGCTCTCCTGGATATAAGGGAGGACTCTGGAGGGCCTCTTTATAAAAAAAATTCAGCCCAGGAAATCAACAACGTATGGAAAAGCTTGGAGACCACTGATTTATATAAAGGGAAAATAAAGCATTATAAACTATAATTTTCCAGTTTTCTTTTGAATTCTTTGCTTTATGTTTGCTGTGAAACTCTTTTACTCAAGGTCTTCTTAATTTCATCTGTTTGTTTATCATATACTGAATGTACGGTCTATGCTTGAACATTTCAGCCAGTTTCTAAATTAGATGCTATGAATATACATTTACATGTCGCCCAACAATTTAATGTCTACAGTTGGAGCAACTTTAGGTTCCACCCTAAGTCCCTTCCTAAGAAGATTAAACTTTAAGCCCAAACTCCAAATGTTTGAAAAATGTATTGCAGATTTCAAAACCATATATATCATTTCTTCAAGATAGTAGCATTTAGGTTTTATGCATTTTCATTGTGGTTTGAGTCCAGTGTTATATATCATCACCGGTACAACCTAATGATACTGAATTACTCTTCCTCCATTTATCATCTACCATCTTTCCGTTACCCCAAGTGGAGAATCCGGTGCAGGCAAAACTGTTAACACCAAACGTGTAATTCAGTACTTTGCCATTGTGGCAGCCCTTGGTGAAGGGATCGGGAAGAAGAGTGTAAGAACGTGCCTTTGGCAGCGCTTCCCTTGCCGTGATTTTCCCATTTATTTTTGTACCCCTATTACTATCTTCTTTTGCTTTTTTGACTTCTTGCTTTAAAACTGGCTTTCTACCCTTTAACTTTACCTAAAGTATCAATACACAGTACATGTTAATTAAACAAGGCTTGTACTAGCAATTTTGGTGATGACCACAAGGGTTGGTCTGTTGAAAGTGTTTTATAGGCTTTATAAGTGGACGCAGATCTATAGACTGACTTGCCTTTGCAAAGTTCACAAAATGTGGTCTGGTGCGCTAAAAGGTTTATAAAATTGTAAATGGTGATGACTCCTGTTGGGGAAATTTCCTGTTACTTCCTGCCTGTAGACACAACAGGAAGTGAAAGAAAACTCTCTCCAAAGTGAGAGAAATCCCATTTTATTTAGGGCAAGATCTCCTCTCTATTCATGTTCTGGTGACTTGAAATTTGGAAATTCTGCCTCGCTGTCAGTCTCCATGACAACAGTCACCAGCACAAGTAGAAGGGACGGAGACATAAAAACCTGACAAAGGTTCTATCCCACCTTACCACGTTCTCCAAACTTAAACAGAAAAACGTACCCTTACTTACACTTTATTACGTCTTTTTGGGTCTAGTATGGTCCTCCTACACAGCAGAGAAAGTAATAGCCACACAGAAAATACACACATTTGCTAGGACTTGAAAAAAAAAATCAGAGCATTTTACGTAAATAAGACTGTTGTAGAAGAGGTCCATTTATAATGTTCGTACTGGGGCACTTTACTGTTTTATTTTTTTGCTAATTAAAGCTGAACTTTACTTTAAATATACTCCTCAATAGCCACAAAGGATGTTAATCCATTTTGTGAGCACCAAATGCCTTTACAGACCTAGGTACTACCATATAAAATTAGCAGTGACATAATTGACAGAAAGCAGAGCTGTGGGAGGGGCACGGCAGCCTCCACCCACTACAGGCTGCCTGCAGGAAACTACAGGAGGGGGCGGAGACCAGACTAGTCACTCTGCACAAGGGGAGGGAGCAGCAGTGAGCGGTCTCACTGGATTACTGCAAAAATCTGGAAGAAATACACAAAGCGCAACAATATTACCATATTTATCGGGGTATACCCCACGCCGGCGTATAACGTGCACCCCAAGCCTAGAAAGGTAGTTTAAGAAAAAAAAGGTAGTTTAAGGCAAAAACAAAACTTACATTTTGGATGCTCGTCCGGCGTCCATCTGCGGTCTTGCACGGGGTCCGTCCAGCCTTGTGGGTGTCAGTCTGCACCTTGCCCGGGGTTGCAGCGGTGTTTGGATTTGGCACCTCGGCCGAGCTGTGCAGAGCCGGATTTCCTGTTTGTTCGGCTCCTCTCGGCAACGCTCGGCTTCTCTAGCGTGGCTGCGGGCGGAGCCGAGCATGGCCCAGTCTAGCAGAGCGCGGCCGAGCCTAGCCGATTGTGTAGTGCACTCGGCTCGGCTCTAGGCTGCGGCGCTGAGGGGACCGGCGTATAACGTTCACCCACGATTTCCCCCTAATTTTAAGGGGAAGAAAGTGCACGTTATACGCCGATAAATACGGTATATAATATACACATGCTCCCTAAATTTAGACGGTATTTGCATATCCTGGATACCAGGACAAACCGAGAAGGCCCAGGAGGAACACAGACAGCACAAAAACCTGACAAGGATCCTTCTCTACTCTATCCAAAACGTAAAAAAAAATCAAAAAGAAATCCGGGCTTTACATATACTTTAACTACAGCGCTGACAGTTTTGTGTTTCATGTACTGAAGTGTGGTTAAAGCTGGCCATAGATGGATTTTTCTTTTGATCAGCCAGTCTGATAAAAAAAAAAAAAAAATGATTGCTGCTTCTACACAATCAAGGTGAATGGGGGAATCTTTCTGCTGCGCAACTGTATTTTGGCAGTGGGACTCCTCCTCTGCCAGAATACACAGATCAGCGCCGCAGCCAATTGGCTGCAAGCACTGGTTAAGCCTAAAAATATTCTGACAGTCCCATTTGAGAGAAGTATGAAAATGGCCATACATGGATTGAAATTCAGCTGGCTCCTTCTAAACTGGCTGAATTCTAATCCATGTATGGCCAGCTTAAGAGAGATACATAGAGTAACAGTAAAGGTGCTGCAGGGGAGGCGGTTGGGGGGTGCTTAAAATGCGGTTCAACCACGTGTTTTTAATGCCATCCAACCGCAGGTCTAAATGAGCCCTTACCCTGCCACATCTCATTTATGGTCATACACCAGGTGGCTCCAGCTTCACACAAACACCTTATGGAGCTTGAAACTTTCTACCTCCTGATGTTGCAATACTAGTCTTCTCTCTTTCCCAAATGGCACTAAAACATTTTTACGTACTTTTTCAATAATTGCTTTTCATTTTCTCTGTATTCCTATTAGCTTTTTTTATTGTAATCTTGTTTTTTATTTAGTTTTTTCTAAGACCATCTGCTTTATTCTTAAATCATCTGGATTTAACAGCCTTTCATTCATATTTTCTTTCATTTTATTTTAATCGCTATTCCTTTTTTGAGTTTTTGTGCAATTGATTCTCTTTGGGCTTTGCTTTATACAGCGTATTTGGTTTCTCTTCTTCTTTTTCTTCTTCTTTTTCTTCTAATTGAATTATGGTTTAAACATTTCCCTTTTGCTTCTTTACAATTTTTAATGATTTTTTTGTTATCCTTGATTTTGTTCCTTCCGTATTTTGGCAGCTTAATACAAAGCTATACATTACTTGGCAGCTTCTAAATACCTATTCATTGACAGTTTTAAGTGGTTTGGTGTCGTGAATAACCATCGATAAATTGATAATAATTTATTTTTTTGCTTTCTTTTACATTTTGTAGCAAGCTCCAGCCACCAAAACTGGGGTAAGTGGTATATTTTAATATATGCATGTACGCATACAGTAAAATCACTTTTTATTTATTTCGCAGTACAAAGTGCACAGGAATTATAGGGCACAATGTTAATTATAATTTGAATAGAGGTTGAAAAGGGCAAGTGTGTCAATACTAATGTATTTATTTCATGTATTAATGAATTAATTATTTTATATTGTGTAAGATGTATTTCCGTAAAGTTATTAGTATTTAGTAAAAATTTAGTAATTTATTAAAAAAAAAAAATTTTGTAAAATATTTTGTAAAATGTATTTTAAGTAAAATATTTTGTGTTTTAGTTCAATGTATTTTTAGTAAAATATTTATTATTTTGTCAAATTTGCACTGCCCAACTGCCAAGCACCTTTATGACAGTGAACTTGTATCCTGGGAGGAAGATCTGTTTAGCTGCAAACTTAAAAATGAGTAGAAACAGAGAAGTGTGGTGGCCCGGATGGCAACCCCCTTTTGTTTTATTAATTTTTTATAAAAAAAACATTAAATTTTTTTTATATTTTTTTTGTTTTTATTTTTTGTAAGGGGCCTGGAGGTCCCCAGGGCAACCCCTCCTCCCTTTTTTTTCCCGATAGTCAGCACCCAAAGCCCCACAACGTCAATTTGTGGCGGAAGCACCCCCCCCCTCAATTCACGGCACCCCTGCTTCTCAATTTGCGGTAGCCCCCCCCTCTTCTCAATTTTAGGCGGCGGCACACCCCCTGGTTCTCCAGGGGGCCCATGCCTGAAGCTGTGTAAGGGGCCCCATAATTCCTGATGGCGACCCTACAGACATTGGTGGAGGACCGTGGGTTACGGAAACCTTCCCGTGGGCACGACAGATCTGTTTGCCCTTTAAGGGATGTTCGCTTATGCCTCACCAGGAGACTGGCCACCTCATGGCGACTGCATCTACTGGATGTGAAGGTACATGCAAACAGCGATGGCTCCTCTAAACATGTCATGACTTTGTACATTTTGAGCAGCCACCGCTGTTCCTATACAAATCTGGTGCATGCCCTTTATCGCCTGTGTGAAGGCCCAAAAAGGTACAAGTGCTGCCTATTTTTCATTAGGGGGCATCCTGTTAGCGTTGACCTGATTTTATTCAGTAGCCCAGACTAGCAGATGTTTTTGTTTGTTTTATACTATGAAGTTGCTGTACAAATGCATGTGTTTATTGCCTTTTTTGCTAAAAAAAAGTGCAGGACAACATGCTTGGACTGTTCCTGGTTGTTCCTGCCCTGTGCATGGATTCTTGTACTTGTACGTTTAAAGATTTTGTAAATTTTCCCACTTACAAAAAAATGAAGGGTCTATAATTGTTATCATAAGTATATTTTAAATGATAGAGACAGAAAATCAACCAAAAATCCAGAAAAAACATATGATACAAATGTTATAAATTGAGTTGCAGTTCAGTGAGTAAAAGAGGTATTTGATCCCCAAGCAAAACATGACTTAGTATTTGGTGGAGAAACCCTTGTTGGCAGACACAGAGGTAAGACGTTTCTTGTAGTTGGTGACCAGATGTGCACACATCTCAGGAGGGATTTTGGTCCACTCTTCTTTACAGATCTTCTCCAAATCCTTAAGGTTTCTTGGCTGTCACTTGGCAACACAAAGTTTCAGCTCCCCCAAAAAAAGTTTTTTTATAGGATTAAGGTCTGGAGCCTGGCTAGGCCACTCCATGACCTTAATGTGCTTCTTCTTGAGCCACTCCTTTGTTGCCTTGACTGTGTGTATTAGGTCATTGTCATGCTGGAAGACCCATCCACGACCCGTCTTCAGTGGTCTGGCTGAGAGAAGAAGGTTGTCATCCAATAATTTACAATACATAGCCCCATCCATTGGCTCCTCAATGCAGCCTGTACCTTTAGAAGAGAAACAGCTCAAAAGCATAATGGGCCAGACTCACAGAGCCCTTACTCCTGTCTAACTCGCATTAGACTGGAGTACTTTCAAATTACGCGCGTTTTTTCACTACTCTGAACCCTCAAACCATGAAAATATGGCTGCGGGCTTCAATTCGACTGGCTTACGTGTTAGTACGCCTTCGGATCTACGCTGCAATAAATTTGCGGCCACTGGGTGGACTTCCTGTCGTTTTCCGCGTCGGGGTATGCTAATGAGCTTTTGCCGGCGATCCCAAAAATGACGATCTTCAATCGCAATCTCTTACGGCATCTTTAGTCATCTTTTTGCTGCGTAAAACTATACCAGCTTTTAGCTGGTCTAATATTAGACAGCCCATGTTAAGTATGGCCGTCGTTCCCGCGAACGTTTTCCGAAGTCTTTTATTATTTTTTACGTAAGTCGTCCGGGAATAGGAATGTCCGTAAATGACGATACTCAAAAAAAAAAAATGACGTAACGACGTGATTTCGCGCAATGCACGGCGGGAAATTTCTGAACGGAGCATGCGCAGTTCGATCGCCGTGGGGACGTGCCTAATTTAAATGCTTCACGCTCCCTAATCGCGTATTTAGATTACGCGGCGAGAAATAGACTACGCCGCCATATCGTACGGGCAAAAATCTACCAGAATTCGTCATAGAGCCTGGTAAAATGCGGCTGCGTAGCGTATCTCGGATACGCTGCACAAATGTACGTGTACCTGAATCTGGCCGAATGTTTCCACCTCTGTGCTTGACTTGTAGGGATGGTGTTCTTAGGGTCATAGTCAGCATTTTTCTTCCTCCAAACACAGCTAGTTGAGTTAACGCCAAAGAGCTGCAGGGGTTCGGATAATTATTTTTGCCACTGTATATACATAATACATTATTTTCATTATTTTTTTATGTGCAATAAATAGTTTTCTTAATAACATATTTGTGAAATGCAATATATCTATTGTATATTTAGGGCACCCTAGAAGACCAAATTATTGAAGCTAATCCAGCGATGGAAGCCTTTGGCAATGCCAAGACCCTGAGAAATGATAATTCCTCCCGATTTGTAAGTTGTTACAAAAATTTGACACATCATAATTTGTTGCTCCTGTTGTTGGAGTAATAATTTGCCTTTTAGTGCTATGTTATGTTGTTAGGCTATTGTGTAGTTAAAGTATATGCTGGTGGTTTGTGTTTGTTATCATGTTACAAAGTATTCTTTCTCATAGGGGAAGTTCATTCGAATTCAATTTGGACCTACTGGAAAACTGGCTTCATCTGACATTGACATCTGTAAGTTTCTCAGCAAGCCTATTCTGGTCAGAAAGTACAAAGGTCTGCCATTGCATTGATGCATTTCTAGACAAGCTGAAATTCTCCTCATTAGGAATGAGCAGAGAGATTCTAGCAAAATTATGTTGCAAAATTACTAAGGGGCCACTCTCAAGAATATTTAAACTGTATTAAAACCCACAAAACAAAAATGACATTTATACATATTTCATACTCATAGAGCAGCAGTTTAAAAAAAAAATAATAATAATAAATAAAAAAAATACTTCAGGATCAGCGAGTATTTTTTTTTTAACTTGAATCGATATAAAAAAAATGCTTTTATTGGTATATTTAACAAACCAAAACCAGGAGCAAGTAAGAGACGTTCATTGTTCGTGTTTAAATTTTTTTTGCAGTTGTAAAATTGCTTTCGCTTTATAATGTTATATGAAAATAGCATAACAAATATTTTTATTTATGCTTTTAGACCTTCTGGAAAAATCAAGAGTAATTTTCCAGCAGCCTGGAGAAAGAAGCTACCATATTTATTATCAGATCCTGTCTGGGAAAAAGCCAGAGCTTCAAGGTAACTTAACCTAAAATCTGCCAATACATACAAACCATGAGCCACCTGATCGAATTTTTGGTGAAGTGATCCTTGTCTATAAGATGGCATATCAATATGAATTGATCATTAAACAAACCATCCAAGCGTCTGGATTCTGTGTGGAACAGATGCAGCTCTCATGTAATTGCACTTGTGTTTACCGGCACACTTGCTTTTTGGCACATTGGTCACGTCACCATATCACACTTTTTAACTACCTGCCTCTAGGGCCGGGCCTTTTGGCTAGGACCAGAGGAATTTTTGATTCCTGGCCGGGGGGCCGGCCATCGTACTGCACGGTGGTCACCCTTTCACTCTCCTCATCTCTTTTACTCCCCCACCTTTCTTTTTTATTCTTCCCTGTGTTTGTCACATTTATGTCTTTTTTTTTTTGTTTGTGCACGTTTTTTGTTCACTGTGTGACTAGAAGGGTGCGGGTCCTCGGGCCAGCCCTGAATGTCTTGGGAGTGGGTGGACATGGCCTTCTGGTCTATTTCACCTGCTCTCGTGGGGTCTCCCTTCAGGGGAGCCCCACCTAGTACTGGGAGGGTTCTGTTTTGGCAGACCCTCCAAGGAAGTTGGATCTGTGTCGGCTTCGGCTGCTCGGACCACAGTACCTCAGTCCCCCGTCTGGAGCCTAACGCCCCAGGGGATCAGGGTTTGGGTGAGGACCAATTGACGTTGCACCCGTCTGCACTTTTTTGTCACACCTCCTTATGTGTTTTGCACGCCATGGGCTTTTAAATAGAAAAAAAAATCCTGTGAATTTCCAGAAGCTAGTCTCATTGTTTAGGTACAACAAGCTTTCTTCACGTAAGATAACCCAGAGTCTACCAGGGATTTTCTTGCTTGTTCTCACATAATAAAATATAATATTTCACATGTCCATATTTCTGTTTATTAACTCCCTATAAAGTTGGAAGAGCTGAAGGTAACAAGACTATGGCCTGTAGACTGACGGAGGCCATGTTCAGAATACCCCAACAAGAACCTCAGAGGTCTATGAAGTGACATTAAAGTAAAATGGATATATTTTGTCTAATTCCCTGCAAATGTTTTATTACAGATATGCTGCTGCTGTCCACCAACCCGTACGACTATCACTTCTGTTCACAAGGTGTAACAACTGTGGATAACGTTGACGATGGGGAAGAGCTCATGGGCACTGATGTACGTGATCTAAATTAGTCTATCAATATATCCCATCAAACCATGAAACAGGGGCGGACTGACAACTCATGGGGCCCCCGGGCAATAGAAGATTATGGGGCCCCCGGGCTTACAGATGGCCACCATGCCAGGAGGCAGTGCAGAGGCGGGGCAGCTAAAATCTCAGGATTTTAACATCAAAAGCATGTCAGTTTCGGACATATCAGGGACTGATGTAAAAAAACACACAGATTTTTACATGGTTTTACAAAGCCTGGCAACCCTAATGGGGCCCCCTAGTGGCATGGGGCCCTCTGGCAGTGCCCGAGTCCCTCAATGGTCAGTCCGCCCCTGCCATGAAAGAATATCAGTATCACAATGTGTAACAAAGTATTTTCTCACTCAGAAATTTGCCATTGCATGCGACTGTAGACACATATTGCTTTAGTTAGAGCTGGCTGCTTTTCTGTGCTAATATTTAAGGGGAGGAGTTAGTAATTTTATGCAAAAATTGTGGTTCAGAAGGGTAGGGAAGACAGACTCTGTGGGGTTGATTTACTAAAAGCAAATAGTGCAGTTTGCAAAGTGCAGCTGCTCCAGAGCTTATCAAATGAGCAGAGAAGCTCTGCTGACTTCCATCATCCAATCATGTGCAAGCAAAATGCTGTTATTTTTATTTTCCTTGCACGTGTATTCTTTGCAAATTGAAGCTTTAGGCCTCCTTCACAGTTTTGACGGTGGACCTGAACGGTCCCTCCATGCAGTCCTATGGAGCGTCGAATGTCAGCGGAGACATGTCAGCTGACATCCGATTTGCCAAAATCGGACAGATGGCGATATGTCCCCATCCGTCCATGGCGGATCGGATCGGGTGAGATCTGATGAAAACGGGCAGGTAGTGTCGTGGTTGGGATTCAAACCAGCGACCCTTTTTACTGCTAGGCGATCGCGATTGCATTTATATAAGTATTGCTAGGTTTTTATTGGGTCAGTACATTATAACTAATTTCAATGTCCAGACGTGTTAACTTATGTCATCTTGCATGTCCTATGTTATCTCTTTCCCAGCATGCCATGGATATCCTGGGTTTCAGCCCAGAGGAGAAGACTGGCAGCTATAAAATAGTTGGTGCCGTCATGCATTTTGGGAACATGAAGTTCAAGCAGAAGCAGAGGGAGGAGCAGGCTGAAGCGGACGGCACTGAAAGTAAGTGAATGCAAATGTATTGTGATGGTACACCCACCAGACCCCAAAATGGGTAATGCTGTCTTACATTTTATGGCCAGATTTAAATTACTTTTAATTTGTTCCCATTTCCAGGTGCTGACAAGGCAGCCTATCTAACAGGAATCAGCTCAGCTGATCTCATTAAAGGTCTGCTCCATCCCAGAGTAAAGGTTGGGAATGAGTATGTGACCAAAGGTCAGAATGTGGAGCAGGTAAGTCAAGAGAGATGCAAATGAATATGCATTTACTTTGAAACTTTCAGGGGTGCAGTGCAGCTAAAGGGTGATTACCCTTTCGGCCTGCTCTGGCATCCCTTTAAATAGTTCTGGGGGGATGAGAAGAATTGGCAATCATGTGGCAAACTGCAGCATTTATTGCATTGAGAGTGTGCAATGAATCATCACATAAACATCAACCACTCAGTGATGCATATGTGTGACATGTGGGCGTTATGTCTGTTGGGCGCTCAAAAGATAACACCTCAGCAGAGTACGGCAACATAATTCTACAAGTGAAAGCCCAATTCTAGGCAAAAAAAACATTTTTTTTTCATTTAGGATAGAATGTGGAAGGGTTACAACCTCTGCTTTTTTCTTTTTTTTTTTTTTTTGCTGTGCCCTAAATTTCTCGTCATTTAGACAGAGCAGTAAGTGAGAAAAAATATTTTCCTTTTCTAATTGGCAGATGTCAGACAGAGCTGGAAGCAATGAGCTTCATTTAAAGTCCCACCTCTCCATGTTTGCAATTTTGCTGCCTCTGGCTGCGATTTTGCTTCTTTTGTCAGAGCTGGAAGCAAGATGAAATTCCCCAATGGGTACACAGAGAGCAAGAAAAACATATTTAGACTCTTGAGATTTTTACTTTCTGTGCAGGTGAAAGGTGCCAATGAGGAATTGAGAGAAAATCTTATAAATGGGCACACAGACAATATTTAAAACCTGTTGATTGGTGAGGAAATTGGCAGACATGTATGTTAAGTCCAGAAGCTGATTTTATTTAACTCCTTCATGCCGACCGCCTCCTGGCCCTTTAAGAGTTCTAAAAACTGGCATGCAGAGGCTGGCATTCGGGTCATGTGACCGCTGTGATAGGCTGTCGCAGTTGTTACAAGATCTGAAAGGTCCCAATTGCAAGTATACATTGGGAGCTTACCGATACCCACAGGCATCATGCTGGGAGCGCCTTCTTAGCACGGTAACTTGTTTTACGAGAGCCGCATATATGGCCCACCCACTGAGCAACTGCATATATAGACTATTTCCACATTTGTTAACAGAGAAAAAAAAACTCTGGTGGATCAAAGGCATTTTTGGAAACTTTAAAGAGGCCTACCTGTTTCTGCTCTGAAGAAATAGCTGTTTCTGAATGAGAGTGTGATGTTCCTTATTAATCAGCAGATGCACCTGCAGTGTTCTAATAAGGATAATGCAGGGTCTGCTTTTCTTTAGGCTGCTTTTGTACTGAGGTGCTTTACAGGTGCTATAGCGCTAAAAATGGCACCTGTAAAGAGGCTCCCCTCTCACTCCAATGTGAAAGCCCAAGGAAGCAATGCGCTGGCAGGATGGTAAAAAAAGTCCTACAAGCTGCATTTTTTCAGATACACCGCTCCTAAATCCTGAAATCAATAAGCAGTGCCCCTGAACCACCAGCAAAGCGCCGCTGAAATACATTTCGACCTTATGCACACTGGAAGTTATAATAAGGTTTTAAAAAATGCCAGTAGCTTTGCAGTGAGTTTTTTAGCATTTTTTATTTTTTTTGCCTTCTACAGTGTTTTTAAGGGATTTTTTTTATGGAATAAAAAAGTTAAATGCTTCTGAGCCATGTTTTAAGCGTTTATCAGCATTTTTCAGCGGTTTTGTTGGCATTTTTTGACGTTAGAGTAGGGTGACCAGACATCCCCAGTTTCAGGAGACAGTCCCCTGATTGAGGACACTGTCCCCGGACCAAGTCTGCCCCTCTTTTTGTCCCCAGATTGGATTTAATAGGGGGCAGGGGCAATTTCAAAGACAGTCATTTCAGAATAAAAAAAAATTGAGAATTACCCCCCCCCCCCGCGCTCCGCCGCTCCTACTAGCATAGGGGGGTTTATTTTTCCCCATTATCTGTGCCCCTTTCTGATGATCATTTGCTGGTCAGAGCGGAGGGAATATTTCTTTAGTTTCGGGCGCATGCCCATGTTCTTCTGCCTTGGCTCAAATCCCGGTCAGCCACCTGCCTATCTCCTTGCCTTCCCTGGTGGAGTGATCTTCCTCCACTCCCCACCCAGTAGTAGCCGGGAGCCCGAAGAGTAAGACTTGAGAGGCTGTGAGGGGCGGGTGGCGACGGGCAGAGAGTCGCTGATTGTTGCCATTACTAGTAAAGAAAAAAAATAGATGTCCCCGGATTTCATTTTAAAAATCTGGTCACCTTACGTTAGAGTCCTCTCAGAACTCACTAGTTTTGGGGTTTTTTTTACAGCCAAAAAAACGCCCCAGCCAAAAAAAGTTGATAACAGTCTATTCGTGCATGGACACAAAGGATAACATGATGGAGAGTTTATTGGCTGTAGAAAAAAATGTCTGAAGCCAAAACAGCAGCTGTAAAAATGTCCAAAAGCGTCCAGTGTGCCTTACGATCAAACTACCGTATCCAACGGTACTTCTGTTAAGCGGAGACCGCCACACGCTGATCAAGATTTGGCCGGTCTCTGCTGAACTGGCCACATTTTCGATCAGTGGATGGACAGCTTTGCTGTATAGCACTCACCATCTGTTACACATAGACAAATAAAAAGCTGGATTTTTATTTATTTTTTTACCATTGTGAGTATTTCTATTTTATATTTTTTTATATTTCCAGGTGGTATTTTCAGTTGGTGCCTTGGCAAAGGCTACTTATGATCGGATGTTCAAGTGGCTTGTTAGCCGAATTAATAAGACACTGGATACCAAGCTGGCTAGACAGTTCTTCATAGGAGTACTGGACATCGCTGGCTTTGAAATATTTGAGGTACAGAATATTTCTATACTTGCATGCACTTAGTTACCGTATTTATCGGCGTATAACACGCACAGGCGTATAACACGCACCCTAACTTTAAGAGGGAAGTTTCAGGAAAAAAAACTTTCCACAGCGTCCTGCGTATAACACGCAGGCACAGTTTACCATCTATTTTCAGGGTAAAAAAGTGAGTGTTATACGCCAATAAATACAGTATATATATTTCCTCCATGACTGTTTCACACATAAAACCAAAATCTGATTTTTGACCTTAGTACGATCAGTTCAAACTGTTTTAGTCTTGAGCCACCAACATAACCTCTGCAGTGTCCAAGGGCCATTTCCACTATATATACCTCACCCAGCCAGCAGCATTTAGTGGCAAATGCAAACTGGCTGTTCAATTTTTAAGTAAAATTACATTTTGATAGGGAATTTTCACCAGAGCTTAGTGAAGGAGGTGAAGCTCTGCTGACTTCCATCATCCAATCATGTGCTATTTTTTATTATTTTCCTTGCAAGTGATTTAATAATCATTGCAAAGTGAAAATGAAATTTCACCACATTCACTAACCTCAGAGGCAAATTCCTTGCCAATATGACTTTTGACATATGGAAAAATGTTTTACAGCCAGCTAAAATAATCCAAAAAGTGATAAAAACTGAAATTGGGTCCATAATGCTTTCTGTGTTTTCTTCTCCAGTATAACAGCTTTGAGCAGCTCTGCATCAACTTCACCAATGAGAAACTGCAACAGTTTTTCAACCACCACATGTTTGTACTGGAGCAGGAAGAGTACAAGAAGGAAGGAATCGAATGGGTCTTCATTGATTTTGGCCTAGACTTACAGGCTTGCATTGACCTCATAGAAAAGGTAATGGGGTAGATAAAGTGGGTAGCCAATAAGGCAGGGTTCACACCATCCCCGCAGCCGTCGCACACCAGGGGTCCAGTGCGTGCTGGTTCACCGTTTCAGGTCCGACTGCAGTCCGGATTTTGGACTGAAATCGAACCTGAAACGCACCAAAAAAGAGACACGTTTTATCGGAACCCCGCATCTTACCCACTGCGGAGATATGTGAACTGGCTCAATAAAGAGCCACTCGCATTCTCCTGCTATGCAAATTGGATGTGTAGAAACGTGCATTCAGTTCACATTCAGGCGTGAACCCGGCCTAAATATTTGTTCTTATCAAGGTCCAATTGGGTATCACCAACTCTTGATGTCGGGACATGACACACCTAGGGCACTTGCTGTCTGCTCACCTGCGTTCCATTTGTCCTCTGAATGTGATTACATTTACAGACCGAGTCATCAACACATGCAGTAGTCTTATTATGTTAGATGTTGGCTTTGAACAACTATGTGCACTGATGGGCCTTTTTTCCTGTGAGGTCCAGTGAACCCTACAAGCCATGCCCACTCTGTCTTATACAACCGATAGCATATTAATGAAATACTGTAAACACAGCTGGGGTATTCCTTTGGCTGTTGGGTAAAATGAATAGTTTGGCCATTTGCATTTTATATTTTTGTTTCATTGTTATTGCTTAATCAGTTATACTTTTAAGAGACAAAATCTCATTTCCAACCTGTTTTATTCTTCTCTAGCCAATGGGAATCCTTTCTATTCTGGAAGAAGAGTGCATGTTTCCTAAGGCATCAGACATGACCTTTAAAGCCAAGCTTTATGACAACCACTTGGGGAAATCTCCCAACTTCCAAAAGCCAAAAGTAGACAAGAAACGCAGATACGAGCCTCACTTTGAGCTGGTCCATTATGCTGGTGTGGTGAGTGTTCTTTAGCTTCATTATTCAAGTTGGACTCCAGCACCACTTATTTTACTGTAAGGAGA
Organism: Rana kukunoris; assembly: GCA_029574335.1. NCBI lineage: Eukaryota > Metazoa > Chordata > Amphibia > Anura > Ranidae > Rana > Rana kukunoris. The sequence goes on along the minus strand of CM056060.1, from coordinate 133,969,082 downwards.
TATCTTGTGTTATAATATACTTAAAAATGTCACACATTTACTCCTCTACCCCTCTCCTTGCTGTTGTGGGTATGTTTTATACTGTGTTTTTTGGCCTTTTCTCTTCCATGCGGTATGACTACCTAGGTTCCTAAGCCACTCTTTAGCAATTCGGCTATTATTCTAGTGATTATTAATTTATCTCCTGTGGTCCTTAGCACTACATGAGATGTCATCATGGAGTTAGTGGTGGGCATTACTCATAGCAAGAACACTGCAGCAATTATTATTATTATTATACAGGATTTATATAGTGCCAACAGTTTGCGCAGCGCTTTATAACTTCAGGGAAGATAGTACAATTACAATACAGGAGGAATCGGAAGGCCCTGCTCGAGTTTACAATCTAGAAGGGAGGGTCAAGTGGAACAAAGGATGGTAGCTGTGAGGGAAAATCAGGTGGACAAGATGAAAATACAGTTGTTAGGTGTGGGTAGGATAGGCTTCTCTAAAGAGAAGGGTTTTTTAGGGATTGTCTAAAAGCTAAAAGAGTAGGAGATAAGCGGCAAATTGGGGTAAGGCGTTCCATGGGCTTGGAGAGGCTCTGGAAAAGTCCTGGAGACGAGCATGGGAGGAGGTGATGAGAGAGCTAGAGAGCAATAGGTCTTACGAAGAACGAAGAGAACGATTAGGTTGGTATTTTGACACTAAGTCAGTGATGTAGCTTGGGGCAGAGCTGTGGATGGCTCTGTTGGTAGTCTTTAGTATTTTGAATTTCATTTGTTGGGTGAGCGGAAGCCAGTGGAGGGATTGACAGAGAGGAGTAGCAGACATAGAGCGATTAGTAAGGTGGATGAGTCGGGCAGCAGCATTCATGATGGATTGAAGGGGGGATAGAGTATGTAGTGGGTAAGCCAATGAGGAGGGAGTTGCAGTAATCAAGGCGAGAGATGACTAGGGAGTGAATTAAGAGCTTTGTGGTGTCATTGGTTAGAAAGGGGCGTATTTTGGAAATTAGGTTAGCCTGGTGGGGTATGGGTAAAGCTCAGGTTGACTTTAAACTTTAAAATTAAGATTATTTTAACTGACAGCAGACTTGTTTGAACAGGTGCCCTATAACATCATGGGATGGCTGGACAAGAATAAGGATCCTCTAAATGAAACTGTGGTCGGAGTATTCCAGAAGGCCTCCAACAAGCTAGTGGCCAGCCTGTATGAGAATTACATCAGTTCCTACACATCAGGTACACAACTTCTAGGATTATCACATAAAAAATACATCTATGAATCATCTTTTCTGTCCCATTGTGGACTTCCCCTGCATGGAAACCCCCATCAAGTGTTATGGAAAAAATGGCTTATCTGTTTACATGTTTTGTGACTTTCAGATGTAGACTTGAGCCTAGTACACACTATTAGTTTGGTTTTGTTCAACCCAGAAGGCTGAACGAAAAAAAAAATGAAGAGCTTGGGAGGAGCCGCTTTACTAACTATGCAATGTTAGTACAACGATGTCCACCACTGACGTGGTGTTCTGAAACCCCACCCCGCCAGAACACCCCAGTGAGCACTCTCAGCTGTTGATTGAGAGCACTTATCAGATGCTGATCGACGGACCTTTTTTTGGTCATACCCCTTCACCCCCTCGGAGAACACCCCAGCCATCAACTGAGAGCGCTTATCGGATGCTGATCGGCAGACCTTTTAGTTTTGGGAAGGGGGTTGTCCCTGAATCGTAGGTTGGAAATGTGGTCACCCTTACGATCATGCCCCTTCAACTGAAGCCAGCATAATGGCCCGCTTCTCTTGGACCGGCTGCCATACACACGGGTCAGCTGTGTAAATATTAGAACTGGATGGACAGAAATAAAATGGCTCTCTTAAATGTAAAAAATCTGTATAATTAGCTGTTTGCCAGGAGTTTGGGTTTAAGAGGTTCATTGATGTAAAAGGACAGCAGAATTCTGAGATATCCCCAAGCTCTAGTTTGCATGCTGTCATTCTAATTATCATCAATCCAGTAAGAATCCACATTCGCTTGTTAGAAGTAAACATCTGCTCTTATATATTATTTAAAATTCACATTTAAATTCATATACATATTTTTGGTACTGTAGGCGAGCATAAGACGGGAGTGAAGGAAAAACGTAAGAAGGCGGCTTCATTCCAGACTGTGTCTCAGCTTCACAAGGTAAATAACAGTTTCTTTATCTAATAGTGTGTGTTAATGTGGAACTGCAGAAAACTTTTTTTTGGATAGGGTTATATATTGGCAGAGCCTTTTTTCTCAGAAAATAGGTGCAGGAACTCAACCACGACCCCGATCAGATTTCACAAACAGTAGAAGGGTCTTAAAGGGGCATTAAATACCAGGATTGCATTACATACAGAGTGCAGAGTTCAGGGGGTTACACACAGAGTGCAGAGCTGTCACTTGTAAACACAGAAACCAGACTTCTGTGTTTACAAGTAATTGTGGTGAGCAGGCACCGAAGGGTCTGAGCCAAAGGTGGTGGAACTGAGATCCCCCAAGTTCCCCCTGAAAAAAAGCCCTGTATATTGGTATTTGTGTCCCCCTTAGGCACCATATTCCTATACTTATACTGGTGTACTGTTACAAACATGACAAAAGAGGGACAAATTGGGATTGGTGTACTAAAGGAAAATAGACTGTGCACTTTGCAAGTACGTTTTGCTCTCTTCAAAGGTTCAGATATTCGAAAATGAGGGGAAGCTTCACTTTGCAAAGAATACCCAATAGCATTCAAACTAAAGTTGAATTGCTATAGATGTAGGATATTTACATACCTTATGAAGCCTGACAGGAATACTCCCATGACGTTGCTAAGTGAGGCCTAGTCGTCACTGCTTACCATAACCTCCATCACAGGAGTGAGCTCTTAAATGCTGAGCTCAGAGATACAGCATCAGGGGAGAGGAAGAGTATGTGAGGGGGTTTGATTCGGAGAAAGAGCTCACTCCTTTGATGGTGGAGGTGAGCAGTTATGACTAGGCCTCACTTAGCAAAGTCCTGGGAGTATTCCAGTCAGTCTTCATAAGGTATGAAAATGGCCTACAACTATAGCAAGGGTATTATTCATATCCCAAGCAATATCCTTATTTTCCAAAAATAATCCATACACATCCACTACTCAATGGCTGTGTAATCTATTTTTCTTTAGGTGGTTTCTGACTGTTTTTCTGCCACCTTGTAACATCCTCTATGAGCTTCTAAACCTGTCCTTTCCCCATTAGTTCAGTTTATTTATAAGGAGCAGTACATGCTAGTTGTGATCACATACACTGCTCTATGCAAACTACAAATCCCATAGTCCATCCCAGGAGTGAACGGGTGGCTACGTTCCTACATAGAAGATCATATAAGAACGTGTTGTTGGCTTCAGATTTTTATATATATATATATATATATATATATATATATATATATATATACATATATATATATATATATATATACACAGTATATATATAGTACATATTTTTTAATTAGGGATACATTAGACCCATAAGGAGGACATCTAAGAAGCGAAACAGAGGGATTTAGTTCACAAAGAGGCCATTTTATGGAGTGGTGACCTTCAATTTACAAGTTTGAGTAACCAGTTTTGTTCAGACAGGCACAAAAGTGGTCACCTTGTTTTTCCCTGAAACGACATCACTGTAAAGTGTCTTCTCTGTACAGTATTGTTTCCTTGAGTGTGAAGCCGTTAAGACTTGCAGTGATGTTTAGTTAAAGCCATTTCTTGAACATCACTTTAAGTCTGTACTGCTTCCCGCTCTGCACACCAGCTGGAAGACAGACGGGCCGAGCGGTAAGATGTGGTAAGAATCTTGTTTTCTGGATCCAGTGCACACAGTTTGGATACCGACTGGCAGGGCATGCCGGCTATATGTCATTACCTAACAGCTGCTACAAATTTTTGTCCAAGGTCATGGAGTCACGTGAGATGTCTGTCAAGTCAAACACACTTTAGGCAACACAGAGATTCTGTAAGAAGACCCATGGTGTTCTCCATGGCAATCAAGGTTTTCTATGTCTTGTCTTCAGGCTGGAGAATAAAAGTAGAATCTTTTAAGGTTACTATGGGCAACACAGGCAGGAAACCAAAAAAGTAACTTATTTTTTTATCAAATATATTACCCAACTCCAACCATATTCTTTTTTGTAAATTGGGGAAAGAAACCTTTTTTCAGATTTCTAAATCTCCAATTTTGTGGAGATTTTTCCATATTTCCTGTCCCAACTACACCCTCAGGCCATGAAATGTTCACCAAACAAGAGGTAATGGAATATCTCCCTAAGGCTAGGTTGACACCTATGTGAATTGGAAACGGGTATTCCCCTCATCAGGGATGGACTGGCCATTGGGACTACAGGGAGTTTCCCGGTGGGCCGATGGCTCAGTGGGCCGGTTTCAGTGACAGCGAACCGCCGCCCTCTCCACTCCTCTGTCTCTCCCGTCCTGCAGCGCTCACCTCCTCTCCCTCCCCGCATCGCTCACCCTGGGGGAACAGAGGAGCAGGGGGAGGACCAGAGGAGCAGGGACGACGACAGAGGAACATGGGGGAGGGGACAGACAGCTAACTCAACAGCTATGGCCTGGGAGTTTCTCACTTCTGCCTAATCTTGTCCCATAAGGGTGGACACCGAACTGATTTTTTCCCCCCGGTGAAATAATGTACCAGTACCGGCTTGGGTGGGCGGGGGCGGGAGTTGTCTGGCCACCATGGGAGAGACCTGTCAAAGTGGGCCAGTTTTTTGTCCCAGTCCGGCCCTGCCCCTCATCCAATTGGCATAGCAGGAGAATGTGATCGGCTCTCTATGAAGCCGGTTCACATATCTCTGGGACGGCTGCGAAGCGCACTGCACAGAAACGCTGTGTGTTTTTGGCTTCATTTCATGGCCGAATTCAGGCAAAGATTCTGCCCTGAACCAGAGAATAGGGACACACAGCGTTACTGTGTGATCTGCAGCTGGTTCCAATGTGAACCGAGCCTTATGGGGAAAAAAAAAAGACAGCAAATATAAACCTAATATGAATTATAACTTGGTCTAAAAGTGTTTTCTTATTATGCCTCCATCTATAGAGATTTGTCCCACCTTTCTGTCCTAGTAATGGTGCAAGAAGTGAGGAGACATCTTGCCATGGAAAACAATGAGAACAATTAAAGCCTGACAACAAGCAAGGACAATTTTTTAGCATTAACCAGAGAGAGGAAGAGTTAGAACAATAGGCGTGTGCAGGGGGTGTGCCGGATGTGCCTGGGCACACCCTAATCACTGCTTGAGGTGCAGAGATTCCCCCTGTTGATATTGCACCAATGCCCCCGATTGGGGCTCCTAAAAAATAAAATAAAAAGATCAAAATAATAAAAATAAAAATCTACTGGCACTGTCCACGTCCCTACTGACACCAATCACTGCTCTACTGACACTTTCCATGTTTTAATACATTTGGGGGTGCACACCCTAATGCAATAGGCTGCGCACACCTATGGTTAGAATGTTAGTCTGGTTTTAACAGATGGTATTAGGTGTATTAAGATTATTATGTATTAGTAATATTATTAGGCATTATTATTAGGTGCTTTAACAATGTATTGGGTCAGGACCCTGTGGTTGGCATTGGCAAAAATATCTTGGCTTTATTTCACTGGTAGACATTTTTATTTATTTGAGCCTGGAGGAAAAGTCTTGGGCCTCATTCACACCAGCACTGGGGCCATTAAACCACAAAGTTTGTTTATGTGGCTGGAGCAACCAGGTGCTGCATGCAGACAGCCCATGTAAATCTATAGAGACACAGTGACATCTGCTCTTCCTAAATTGACAGGCATGTGGGCGAGCATCCCCCAAATGCACACTGTCTGCATTCAAGGCCCCTAACCCGCACCTGCATGCCTGGAGGAGCGACTGCGTCTGTGCAGTTGCTGCATCCCTATAGACCAGCGGTTTAAACAAAGGGCCAGTTTAGTGTCCTTCAGACTTTACGGGGGCCGAACTGTGGCCAGTGTGAGTAGAAAATGTCACAGCATCAGTGGGAGTAAACATTTCCCCATCATTATTTAAAAAAATGTTGGTTTCAGCAGGAAGAATAGTGTCCCATGGTTGGTATAAATGGAAGGAATAATAGTGCCCCATCTATGGTGTCAGTGGGAGGAATAGTGTACCATGGTTGGTATCAATGAAAGTGATAGTGCCCCATCGATGGTGCCAGTGGGAGAAATGGTGCTTCATCCTTGGTGTCAGCGGGAGAAACGGTGCCTCATTCTTGGTTTCAGTTGGAGGAATAATTTCCCAAGGGCCGGAAATCGGCAAGCAAAGGGCCACATCTGGCGCCCAGGCCACAGTTTAAGAACCACTGCTGTAGACTTACATGGCTGCCTGCAGACAGCACATGGTGACACAGGTGCCTCAGCGCTTATAAGGTTATAACCTCTGCATTCCCAGATTATCATTTTTTACAGCAACAGCTGTGAGAAGTCACCCCCAGCACCCCATCTGTGGTTTTAGTCACCCCAGCAGATTTAAGAAAAGGTCTGGAAGTGCTTCCAAATGCACAGAACATAACTGATTATTAATATTTTTTAAGAAGTAACACCAGAGGTTGTTTATCCTGGGCATATCTGGATGACTTTGGGGATCAGGAAGAATTATTTTCCCTGAGAAAAATGTTTTATGCTTTATAAAGGTTTTCAAACCCTATAGCCTTTTTTTCATTATAACTATATAAATAAATACACATCTGGGTGCCTTTCGGCTGTGACTAAATCCCATCTTAGGCCACATATGTAAGGCAGTGCTGGCAGGAAGACAACACAGAACAGCGCTTAGGAAGACACGATTTAAGGGGTGCAGCAAAATGCCAGTTTCTTTATTATTTTTATGGATTTCCGATATAAAGAAATACACAGGAAAATTAATGGTATCGTTTTAGTTCTGTTTCTACCTTTTTTTAGATTCATCAAGTTAAATGCAATCAAGTAACATCAACCTATTGATAAAAGTAGAAAAAATGCTCAACACCCAGTATTATACTGAAATGTAAAAAAACATTGGGATTCAATTTGATTGGCCAATGAATTTTATATACCCAATGCAAAAATATATATATTATTGTGTAAAACAGAACTTTGCTTACTTTTATGTGTTTTTGCTGTGCAGGAGAATCTTAATAAACTGATGACTAATCTGCGGTCCACCCAGCCTCATTTTGTCAGATGCATCATCCCTAATGAGAGCAAAACTCCAGGTAACCTCAGGCGTTTTTTTTCTTATAAAAAAAAAAGGAAAAATGAGCGGGAAGTGCAATAAAACACTGTATTTGATCATCTTAAAACAAATAAATAAAATAATGCACTGACATGCATCATGAAACGAATAAGCCTTGTATGTATCACAGGAGCCAGACTGGCGTAACTCCTTGACCAGAAATCTAAGAGACAATTCACACATTGAGATTGATTTGATAAAGGCAAATAGGCTGTTCACTTTGCATGAAAATATTTAAGATTTTAATCTTTAAAAAAACTGACACACAGTACTTTATATTTTGCTACAATAGAGGGGATGCCAGTTCTTTATATACAGTATCTGACTTTGCAACCACTTTTTCAATGTAAAAGTCAGGCTTTTCCTCATCCCTTATACATCCAAAAGATCCCTATTGTTCCATTAACATGATGGCTACAAGGTGGTTTAAGAGGTGGCAGGAGCAGGACCAAGTTTGATGTTTCTATTGCGGTTGTGACTCGCAAATAATAACATCTGACAAGGATTTTCTGAACTTCTGCTTCTGCGTTTTTCATAATATGCTTACTTTGATACATTGAGGTTTGAGAAAGATTTCTAATTTACAGAAGAAGAGGGGCAAGGCGGTGGATACTGAAAACAATATATGTTCATGTTGAAATCCGGTGTACTGTATACTTGAAAGGAGAACTTCTTCCTCTGTGGTTAGTCCGATAATATGGTTAGGAAGAATTTGGCTGCATGTCTTGGCTCCAAGCACTTACCCAAGACCAGCAACGGCAAGAGGAATGCAGAGGAAAAAGGGCGTGTCAGCCTCTTATCCCTCTTGCTGCCGCTTGACTTTGGAAAGTGCTTGCTGCAAAAACGAGTGGCCATTATGAAGCAGCTTTATCCTTCCTAGCTATATTTTCAGACTGGGTGCTGAAATAAAGGGAGCCCCCAGTCCGATCTCATAACTAGGGGAAGCACCTAGCAACATATGAAAAAGTACTACATCTCCCAGTGGACAAAAAAAATGTAATGATAGTTCTTTTATGAACATGATGGTTTGCAGTATTATTTATAGTACTGTCCCTTTCCGCAGGTGCCATGGATCCATTCATGGTCCTTCACCAACTGAGGTGTAATGGTGTCCTTGAAGGTATTAGAATTTGCCGTAAGGGATATCCCAACAGGCTCCTGTATGCAGAATTTAAGCAGAGGTGAGTGAAAGAGACACACTGATCCACGCACAGGTCAGTCCTGTCAATTAGACTCCAAGCCCAGCCACAATGGGTAGGAGGCTGTAGACATAGGAGTGCCTAAGCACACTCACATGCTAGAAAGTACAGTTATTTTTTGGGGGTCATTTGAGGATTAAAAAAGGTAACCTTTTCAGGGCACTGATAGGACACATTTATCTATTTTAAATGTTTTTTTTTTAAATAGTAAATCCTCACTCTTCGAGTTCAGAGTCTTTGTCACAGTACCAGTTAGTACAGCTGGTTTATAACAAAGACAGCGATCAGTACAATATTTTTACAACAAACACAAATTATTTTGTAATTACATGTATAACTCGCTTTACCTTCTTTGTTCACAGGTATCGGATCCTCAATCCCAATGCCATCCCAGACGACAAATTTGTAGACAGCAGAAAAGCCACAGAAAAACTACTGGGGTCTCTGGACATTGACCATACCCAGTACAAGTTTGGACATACTAAGGTACTTTTCCTCTGCTTCACTGTTAAAGAAAGAACACTGGCCTAAAGTGAACCTGTCACTATCATAAAATAATATAGTTGCCCTGGCTTGACCCACTAAACAGGAGAGAGGCTTCCTCTGCATTACTAAGAGGGGAATGTTGGCTAGAATGCTACATCTTATCAGACATCGCATGAGACATCTCATCAGATATCTTATCAGACAGCAAGGTTCTGTACTTCTCAAAAGGGTCTAATGTAGACATTACTAATCATCTCTTCTCCTTTCCCAACTACTCCACCATTAACCACTTACTTCTCCCAGTCCCCTCATATATACCCTTTTACCTAGCCTAGGGGGCCCTCTAGTGGCCAACCTGGGTGCTACTGCTGATGGGTAGAAAAAGAGCTCTTGCCTATACCTCTTCTACAATTCAAAGACTGACAGCATTTTTTTCCCCTAAGTAAAGTTCTTTTTACCAAAGAAAAAAATGTCTGTTGCAAAGTCCCTCCTAAAAAAGGAAACAAATTAAACTCAAATTTTATCTAAATGGATACAGATATTATTTACCGACATGTTTAAGTAATTTCTGGTAATTACGTGTAAAATATATGTGGCAACATTTTCCTTGCCTAGGTCTTCTTCAAGGCTGGTCTGCTTGGTCAACTGGAAGAGATGCGAGATGAACGTCTGGCCAAGATCATCACCATGTTGCAAGCCAGAAGTCGAGGTAGACTCATGAGGATTGAGTACCACAAGATCATTGCTAGAAGGTACATATGGCATTACACCTTTACTTTCAAACTGAAGAATCTCAAGACTGAAGACGTACTACAGTAGTAAAGCTAATGCTGCCACAGTCTGCCAGGTCTGAACATTATACTTTGTATCTTTGCAGGGATGCATTGTTGGTTATCCAGTGGAACATAAGAGCCTTCAATGCTGTTAAGAACTGGTCATGGATGAAACTGTTTTTCAAGATTAAACCACTACTGAAATCAGCCCAGACAGAAAAGGAAATGGCCAACATGAAGGAGGAATTCTTGAGGCTGAAAGAGGCTCTGGAGAAGTCTGAAGCTAAGAGGAAAGAGCTGGAAGAGAAACAGGTTACTCTGATCCAAGAGAAGAATGACCTGGGTTTGCAACTTCAAGCCGTAAGTTATTGTCACCATTTCTTTTACATTGAACCTTCAATACAAAAGAATAGACAAGTGTATCAAACTGTCACAGTCAACGGTCATGAGGCAAAAAACTTCAACTTCACTTTCTTTTAAGGTTGTTTGAGTATTTGCACCTGATTATGCACTTTAGGTGCAACACAGCTTTGTAATACCAGAGCTCCAGCAGCACCTGGCCTAAGTTCCTATGACACAACTGATCATTGGATTTGTGGTGGAAATAACCCAGGCATTTGGAATCAGCCAAGCAATGGGGTTTCCCACTGGTTAATAGAAAAGCGTTAATTTATTACTTGTACATTTTACAATAGATGTGCCATGTCTTATTTCCTTAAAGAATTTTTTTTTTCACTATACCAAATTGTCAGCCCACCCAAATATTATTGGGAAGAAAAAGAGTCACTGCTCCAGGTGTATGATGATAACCTCAGGTGTAATATCTTGTAGAGTGCCAGCCCCGGCCTGCCTTTGTGGGAAACTTGCAAGAAAAGAAATGGCTGCACATCCAGGAATTCCGATTGCCTTTTATTGTTCAAAGTGATAATACCAAAGACACCAACGTGAGATGACATAGATGCATTTCACACAAACATCTTGTGCTTAATCAATGATTAAGCACAAGATATTTGTTTGAAACGCGTCGTGACCTTGCGTTGGTGTCTTTGGTGTTATCACTTCGAACAATAAAAGGCAATCGGAAATTCCTTGATGTGCAGACATTTATTTTCTTGCACCAAAATATTATTACTCTAACATTGAGATATTTTTTTATTATACCTAATATCTTCTTATCCATTTGTCAGTTTTGTGTTTTCCTTTCCAGTTTCGCATTTGCCAAGGAGAGTGGTAGCCCCTCAAATAGGCACTAAGACTTTACCTATAGTGTTCTGGAGAGATATACCAAGTTGTCAGATATTTTAATTCTCCAGCATCTACCAAAAGTGGCCTGACTTTTTCAATTCCATTTGTTTGGCTGCAGGAGCAAGACAATCTTGCTGATGCAGAAGAGCGATGCGACCTGCTGATCAAGACTAAGATCCAGCTGGAGGCCAAAGCAAAAGAACTGAGTGAGAGAGTGGAAGACGAAGAAGAGATGAACTCAGACTTGACTTCCAAGAAACGAAAACTGGAAGATGAGTGTGCGGAACTAAAGAAGGACATTGATGACTTGGAAATTACACTGGCCAAAGTAGAGAAGGAGAAACACGCCACAGAAAACAAGGCAAGCAAAGAACTAACCTTTATATATTTTGGACAGAGTGGGGAAGATATAAAGATTATGTCAGGTTTTTATTTGTACCCATGACCCCCATACAAGAAATGGTAATAGGAAACAGCTGCATTAAAAGAATTATCAGATATTCCTACCCTTCCCCACTCTACTAAAAATGTGTACTTTTGTTTGTGCCTGTATTTCTACTTGAGGGATTTTCTATCACTTCCTATCCAGACAGGAAGTGAGAGGAAATATTCAGTGAAAGGACATGAATGCCAGTACAAACCTGACAAAGGCTTAAGTTGGGCTTTTATACCCTTGAGCTAACTCCAACAATGTACAATAATTCATAGCAAAAAGTCTCTATGCCTTCATTATTTCTATATTTGTTGTCTCACCTCAGGTGAAGAACCTTGTTGAAGAGATGGCAGCTTTGGATGAGATCATCGCCAGGCTGACAAAAGAGAAGAAAGCTCTGCAGGAAGCTCACCAACAAGCTCTGGATGACTTGCAGGGAGAAGAAGACAAAGTCAACACTCTCACCAAAGCCAAAGCTAAGCTAGAGCAACAAGTAGATGACGTAAGTTATGTTTTTACATGATTTAAATTTTTTTAGCATAATATTAGTTAGGAATCTAGAGCTGTGGTTCTCAACCTTATTGAAACAAAAACCTGTAAAATTCTTACCTACGAATAGGTGTCACTATAGGTGTATTGGCAGACTTTGTGGCCCTGTATAGGGTGAGGCTTCTGGAGGGAGCTGGAAGCAACTGTGTGGAATGAGGTCTCTGTAGGGGGCTGGGGGTCTCTCCAGAAATCTGGGGGTTTTGCAGCGGCAATAGGGGAAACTGGAGGGCACTTCAGGGGCTGGGGAGCACTGTGGGAGGTACAGTAGTTGGTGGCACTATGAGGTGCATTGTGTGAACTTAGGGGGCACTGTAAGGAGTTGAAGGGCACTGTGGGCCACTATGGGAGGTAAGGGGATCTACAGCTAGCTGGGCCACAGCCCAGTGAATGAGAACCACTGATCTAGATCTAAAATGTAAAAAAAAGTATTACTAAACTTTCATACTGTGTTGTTAATGCCTGTAGCTGGAAGGATCCCTAGAACAAGAGAAGAAACTCCGTATGGATCTAGAACGTGCAAAGCGAAAGCTAGAGGGAGATCTAAAGCTCACCCAGGAGTCTGTGATGGACCTGGAAAATGATAAGCAGCAGCTGGAGGAGAAACTTAAGAAGTGAGTAGCAGATTGTAGGGATAGGAAAAGACAAAATAATCCTGATAAAAAAAAAAAAATGTATATTCAGAAGTCAAGTCTTGCAGATATTCTGTGAATTTCTATTGACCAGGCTACTGTGAATGAGGAGATGATTTAAGGCACTATTGCTAGGTAGAGTTGAAATAGTATATGGTGAAGTACTTCCATCCGGATTTACTGAGGAATATCGTGACATAACTAAACCTATAAGCACTGGGAAATTTCTCAAGCCCCAAACTAAAGGCGGCCCATACACGGTTCGAATTTCGAAATAATTTTCTTTCGTAAATCGTATGAAAGAATTTTCATCTGTATACACGGTTCGAATTTCGAAATAATTTTCTTTCGGAAATCGTATGAAAGAATTTTCATTTGTATTTCGCACCGTTAGTGGGCTGCAGCAACAGCTTTGAGAAATTTGAGAAATCTGATGTGTTGGAATTTTTTTGAAAAACTAATGATTTTCTGATCAATGATGGGAGAATCGTGCGAGAAATGTAATAGAAAAAAATGTGCTTGTGCAAGAAAACAATATCCCCGGAGAGAAACGAATATTCCCGGAGAGAAATGAATATTCCCGGCAACATGAAGATTTTGTCGCCGAATTTTGAAAATCAATCACAAAAAAAACAAATTTTCTGATTTTGAAAAGATATTTTTTTTCGAAATTCGACCGTGTGTGGCCTGCTTTAGTGAATTAAAGGTGGCTTGCCCCATCTTACCTTTCCCCTTTTGTGGTCTCTGCAACGTCTCCCCACAATCGAGGACAGTGATGATAGTTCTCCCTGGAGTGAATTTGTTTATGTCTGGTCTATACTGTATATGTAGATGGATTGCTTTTCTGTCAAGTAAGGTCCAGTCCTGAAGAAGCGGAAATCCATGAAACACATTGACTGTTGTTGGAATCATGCGTTTTTATAATATACTTTGAATGTATTTGATTGCAAATTGACCACATTTTTTAAAAGAAAATTTGTAATAAAGTACTGTAGCTGGTTTTATATACACACAAATAAAGGGGGTTCTATTAATGTATTTCTGGGATAATCACGGTAAATCACATTTTTTATTCTGTGTTTAGTTTTTGTATTTTTTTATGTGGAATAATAACCCCAGAAAGATACCACAAAAATATTTGTGGCATATTCCCCAGTATATTTAATTGAGATGTTATATATTTAATTTATTGTGATGTTCTCGGTCTACAGCTGTACATAGAACTAAATTGTTTTTTGCTTTTCCTTTTTTCTGCCACAGGAAGGATTTTGAAATAAGCCAGCTAAATTCCAGAATTGAAGATGAACAAATGATGTCTGCCCAGTTACAGAAGAAAATCAAAGAGCTACAGGTAATACAGAGCAGATCCATTTTTAAACGTGTTTTAATTTGCTTTGATCAGTTTATGTAGTGCCCCCTATGTTGCAGAACTTCAGAGTACATAGAACTATTCACATCAATCCTGGCCCTCAAAAGATCTCAGTCTTACATCGCTTACACGGCCATATAAACTCGCACACTTAAAATAGGGCAAAACTTTGTTCTCTCTCTTTTATAATGAAGAGGAATTAGAACATCTGTCAGATTTTCTTGTTCAATATTTTTTGTTGAAAGTAAAGCCGTGTACCCACGATCGGTCAAACCGATGAGAACGGTCTGATGGACCATTTTCTTTAGACCAAACCGATCGTGTGTGGGCGCCATCGGTTATTTAACCATCGGATAAAAAAAAGCAAACTTGTTTTAAATTTAACCGATGGATACCTAGCCAATAGCAAAAAAACGATTGTTTGTAGGCTCGACCATCGGTTAAAAATCCACGCATGCTCAGAATCAAGTCGACACATGCTTGGAAGCATTGAACTTCATTTCTTCCAGAACGTCGTTGTGTTTAATGTCACCGCATTCTGACACGATCGGTTTTTTATCCGATGGTGTGTAGGCACGACTGACCATCAGTCAGCTACATCGGATAACCAATGGAAAAATCCATCAGACCTCATCGGTTTGACCAATTGTGTGTACAGGGCATAAGTAGTAGGTAGAACATTACACAAGAATCAAAAGGGAAGAATGATACAAGCATTTAGAAGTCCTAAAGCCTATAGCACAGTAGATGAGGGCTATGCACATGCTGCTGCTGCAGATAGCACTAGCAAACTTGGTCATTCAAGTCAATGGGCCAAGCCATAACTGCACCTCTTGAACGCTTGACAGTGGCTATTTAGCCACCCTCTGAAAAACGTTCATTGCAAATTGCTTTTCAGACAATGGGCTAGTGTGAATGTATTCATGTACAGTTGAAGCATGCAGTAGGATATGCATTATAGAGATATAAAAAGAGATCAAATAGGTGAAATTATATAGTAACTATTAAGATTCCAGCTGCCACTTTTCTAGCACAGGTTAGTCATTTGAAGAAGGATCTGGTATTGCCGTTGGAAGCAGCAAGTGTTTATTGAAAATCTATGAATACAGAAAGCAATTATAAGCTTGCAGAATTGTATTTTGCATAGTGCGAATAGCAATCGTCCAGAGCCAACTCATCGGCTCAAATATCAAACGGGAAGGTGGAAAATAGTCATGTGTTACCACAATACACACCATCATGTGACTATTTTAATTGCCCTTGTAATTGCCTAAGTGCTGAAATCTGTCACATGCTGCGTGCCGAGTTTAGATTTATAACACACCCACTATACAAAGGGCAAGCTCTTGAAAGTATATTATGTGTAAGGGCAGTTTGTATTGGTTGCTTTGGGCATGGTACATCAATCAGCATGTTGTTGCATTAAGTCCATTGTCCAAATGTCTGTGTTGCCCCCATCAACCTGACCACATGGGACATCCAGATAAAAAAAAAAATTTCCATGCGCTAAAGCACAGCTACAAAGCATATGCCAAGGATCCGCATCCTGACCCCATGCAGACTAAGAGGCCTAAGCATGACAGCTGTGCCCTTTATCTTTCAACTGTCTGCTCACATTACATTTAAAAAAAAAGTAAGGACACTTTTATCCAAACTTAAGTAACAAGTTTGGCTGGAGTTTTACTTTAAGGAAAACCTGTGCTGGATTAAATATGGAGTCTGCCATGCAAGATCTTGAATTCTGAAAATAATAGCTACCTGGCTGAAGAATTGAAGCCATTCACTCAAAGTCCTTAATTAGAACAAGAATGCAGATACGGAAATTTTGCTTTAGGCCCCTTTCACACCTATACGACTTGTGATGGCAAAGTAGCATGACAAGTCGTTTCCCATGATTTCCAATAAAAACTATTCATATTAGTACAACTTCAAGTCGTTCCGACTTTAAAGTAGTCCCTGCACTACATTGGTCTGATTTTGGTACCACTTACACAGGCATTCCCTGAAATTGCGGCAAAATCGCAGCCGTGAAACGCG
Source organism: Rana kukunoris (assembly GCA_029574335.1). Classification (NCBI taxonomy): domain Eukaryota; kingdom Metazoa; phylum Chordata; class Amphibia; order Anura; family Ranidae; genus Rana; species Rana kukunoris. The sequence goes on along the minus strand of CM056060.1, from coordinate 133,953,089 downwards.
GCAAAATCGCGCTAGTTTGGGGTTGCAGTAGTGTGAAAGGGGCCTAAGGCACTTGCAGCGGTCCGCCAGCTAAGCGGGAGATCTCTCGGCAGATCTCCGCTGAGCCAGCAGATGACAGGTCCCTCTCTGCTCACTGAGCGGGAAGGAACTTGTTCAGCGCCACTGTCTCCTTTGGAGAGATCGAACGAAAACGGACAGCATGTCCGTTTTCATCAGATCTCACCCAATCCGCTATGGATGGATAGCGACGTATCGCCATCCGTCTGATTTTAGCGGATCGGATCTGGTTGGATGTCAGTGGACATGTCACTGCTGACATCCGACCCTCCATAGAGAAGAATGGAGCGGCCGTTCAGGTCCGCCGGAAAAAATGACAGGTGGACCTGAACGGTCCGGCAGTGTGAAAGGGGTCTAACTCAGATTTCAATGGCTGCAGGCTTCTTCCAGGTCAGTAACTCAAAAAGTACTGAAGTCTGAGAATTTGCCATGACTGCCAGGTAATTAGTATATTCAGTAGAAGGTCAGTAGTAACAACCCTCATATTTCTTGGCACAGTTGACAATAATTCCGTATCCACCATCCTGTTCAATGAGTGACTGCTCTAATAAGCTCCAGTTAGTAATGGCTGCTTCTTCTGACACACAGGCCCGCATAGAGGAGCTGGAAGAGGAGTTGGAAGCAGAGAGGGCCACCAGAGCGAAGGTGGAGAAACAGCGATCTGAGGTGGCTAAAGAGCTGGAAGAACTGAGTGAGCGGCTGGAAGAAGCTGGCGGGGCCACCTCGGTGCAGATCGAGATGAACAAGAAGCGAGAAGCTGAATTCCTGAGGATGCGCAGAGACCTGGAGGAAGCCACACTGCACCACGAAGCCACGGCGGCTGGCCTGCGGAAGAAACACGCAGACTCCGTGGCCGAGTTGGGTGAGCAGATTGACAGCCTACAGAGGGTGAAACAAAAACTGGAGAAGGAAAAGAGTGAGATGAGAATGGAGCTGGATGACCTGTCTTCAAATATTGAGCAACTCATCAAAAATAAGGTAAGTAATTCTCTACTGAACATTCCCCTGTGTGGGCCCTGAATGTTCAGACATGTTGACCTGTGACTATGAATGTGAACACTGTATTTTGTCTCACAGGGCAACGCTGAAAAGTTGTGTCGGACTTATGAGGATCAGCTGAGTGAGGCCAAAAGTAAGGTGGATGAACTGCAGCGCCAGTTAGCTGATATGTCCCTTCACAGAGCCAGGCTGCAAACTGAGAATGGTATGTTCGGTTATAGATTGTCCACCTTCATGCCAAACGTTTTTCTTTTGGAAAGCTGTCCACAGACATTACACTGAGGTTGAACAGCAGAACTGGATCATTCACAAGACAACATGGGTAGTAGCCTAAAGCCTGGGGAATGTCTAGGGGGCCTAGATACAACTTTCATGCTCCTGCAGAAACCAGGGTATTGAAGGACTTGATCAAAGCTATGCAAAGTGGAGTACAAAGACAAGTGTGAGGAGTACAATGTCAAGCATGGTATTGGGAGTGGCATTGTCCAAAGGCTGCATGAGTGCTGCCGATACTGACGGGCTACAGTTCATTGAGGGAACCATGAATGCCAACATGTACTGCGACATACTGAAGCAGAGCATGATCCCCTCCCTTCGGAGACTGGTCCACAGGGCAGTATTCCAACATAATAACGACCCCCAAACACACCTCCAAGATGGCCACTGCCTTGCTAAAGAAGCTGAGGGTAAAGGTGATGGACTGGCCAAGCGTGTCTCCAGACCTAAACCCTATTGAGCATCTGTGGGGCATCCTCAAATGTAAGGTAAAGGAGCGCAAGGTCTCCAACATCCACCAGCTATATGATGTCATCATTGAGGAGTGGAAAAGGACTCCAGTGGCAACCTGTGAAGCTCTGGTGAACTCCATGCCCAAGAGGGTTAAGGCAGTGCTGGAAAATAAAGGTGGCCACACAAAATATTGACACTTTGGGCCCAATTTGGACATTTTCACTTAGAGATGTACTCCCTTTTGTTGCCAGTGGTTTAGACATTAATGGCTGTGTGTTCAGTTATTTTGAGGGGACAGCAAATTTACACTGTTATACAAGCTGTACACTCACTACTTTATATTGTAGCAAAGTGTAATTTCTTCAGTGTTGTCACATAAAAAGATATAATACATTTTACAAAAATGTGAGGGGTGTACTCACTTTTGTGAGATGCTGTATTAATTGGCTGTTACAGGGCAATACAGTTATTAGAGGCACAGTAATAGATGAAGTCCCATGTGGTTGAGAAGGTAGAAGGTAAATGCATAGAATTTTATCATTTGCACATACGGCCGATATGACCTACAAATAAGTTATAGATGTATTTATTTACACTTAATTATTATTTAGCACTTAATAAATTATGTTTTTTTTTATTTGTTTGGTTAGGAGAGCTATCTCGTATGCTGGAAGAGAAGGAATCTCTTGTCAACCAACTAAGCAGAGGCAAAGCCTCCTTCACGCAGAGTATTGAAGAACTCAAGCGGCAGTTAGAAGAGGAGACAAAGGTGAGTCAGTGATCTTAAACGTTCATTTGTCTCTACTAGATGGTATTTTAGGACTTAAAGCCACAACAAACCCAAACCAAAAATGTCATATATTGCAGGATACCAATCATTGTGCTGGCTGCATTGTTTTTTTTTTGTTTTGTTTTTTAAGGCTTCTTCTATGTTTTTTTTCCCCTCCATGATCTGGCCAGTAACACACCTCCTGTATTAGAGTGTCTCCACTCTGGATAAATGAGAACAGGGGGCACAGCATATAGCAGCTTTGTCAGTCTGGGGGAGGGTAGTGTTAGATATTTAAATACACACCAAAATTTAAAGGGGTTGTAAAGTCCTCCTTCACTTACCTCATCCTTACCTCATCCTTCCATTTTGCTTTTAAATGTTCTTATTTCTTCTGGGAAATCCTCACTTCCTGTTCTTCTGTCTGTAACTCCACACAGTAATGCGAGGATTTATACCTGGTCTGGAGAAAGCCTCTTGAGGGGGCGAGCAGGAGTGTCAGGACACTCTCTACTTTGCAGATAGAGAAAGGAGCTGTGTGTTAGTGTACGTCCTGACACTCCTGCTTGTCGCTCGTCGCCCAAAAAAAATGTTTCCTTTACAACTCCTTTTAAGCTGTTCATTCAGTCTATCACATAACCTTTTCATGAGCTGTGCCCTTTTATTAGACTTTAGGCTATGACAGGGTTATAACAATTCTTACTTCTCTTCCAGTCTAAAAATGCTTTAGCACATGCATTACAAGCTTCCCGCCATGACTGTGACCTCATGCGAGAACAATATGAAGAAGAACAGGAAGCCAAAGCTGAACTACAGAGGTCTCTATCAAAAGCAAATGCAGAGGTAGCGCAGTGGAGGAACAAGTATGAAACTGATGCCATTCAGAGGACAGAAGAATTGGAAGATGCCAAGTAAGCAAAGTTCAGATATTGATCACATTGGTGACTCCTGTCTTTTTGTCATCCTGTTAACATTTTGTAATGCCTCTTTTCTAGGAAGAAGCTGGCAGCACGGTTACAGGATGCTGAGGAGGCCGTGGAATCTGCTAATGCCAAGTGTTCCTCACTGGAGAAGACCAAGCATCGACTTCAGACTGAGATTGAAGACCTGGTCATAGATTTGGAACGTGCCAACTCTGCCGCCGCAGCCCTGGACAAGAAACAGAGGAACTTTGACCGGATCCTTTCGGAGTGGAAGCAGAAATATGAGGAGACACAGGCCGAGCTTGAGGCTTCACAAAAGGAGTCCCGTAGCCTGAGCACTGAGCTCTTCAAACTGAAGAACGCATACGAGGAGTCTCTAGATAATCTGGAGACCATGAAGCGCGAGAACAAAAATCTTCAAGGTAAATGGCACTTGGAGACAAGCAAAAAATTAAACTGATGCCCAATTGTCCATTTTTCACATAATTACAATCAAAATAATAAAGTTAATGCATCTTTGCATTTGCTTATATCCAGCAGGAAATAATATATTTAAGTACAATAGAGATCAGTAAATGGCCACAGTTGTTCAGGTGTCTTTAAAGTACAATTTTCAGTCTTATCGATCCAGATCCTGGCAGGTGCTCTACAATTAATGTTGGTGGCAAATACTGAATTGGATTACTAGAGGTTCTTTTTGTGGACTCTGACCCTAAATGTTTCTTTTCATGTGTTACACATCAAAATGCAGAAAAACTACTTGCTTGTAATTTTTACAAATCATGAACATGCATTAATAACTTAATTTAATTAACACACATATACACACACACACAGTCAGCATATATTCAAACCATATCTATTGCTTGGCACCCTATCTTTGGCCCTCATAATTTTCTTTGTTGGTTGAGCTTGCATAGCCCAGTATGAAGCTGTAGCTCCCTAAAGGCCAAGATAAGCTTTCTAACTCATGTGAGCTATGTTTAATTTCTCCCGTTCCAGAGGAAATTGCTGATCTCACTGATCAAATCAGTGCCAGTGGCAAAATGATCCATGAACTGGAAAAGGTAAAGAAGGCTCTTGAAAGTGAGAAGACCGACATCCAAGCAGCTCTAGAGGAGGCAGAGGTAAGAGACAGTAGATGCAAGATGGGGGGGAAAGAGGCTTAATACAGGTATATACTGATGTGTGTTCTAGTGGCATACATTGCCATTTCTAATCTTGGCGCTCATTTTCTGTTCCTTTGAAATTTAGGGGGCTCTTGAACACGAGGAGAGCAAGACCCTAAGAATACAGCTAGAACTGTCACAAATTAAGGCAGACGTGGACAGGAAGTTAGCAGAAAAAGATGAAGAAATTGAAAACCTCAGGTGAGACTGGTTTGTTTTATAATGGAAATAAATGGGACTGTAGATGCATTCTTGAGATACAAACAGTGAGCATTAAATGAGAAGTTACTTCCCATGTATATCATAAGGGTGGAGGTATCACTGTGTATGGGTGCTCTTTTAAATGTTCCTTTAATCAAAAACAATTTTGCATAAAAAAATGATTTAAGAAAATAGAAAGTCTTAATATAATTTAAAAACTATTTCTAGTAATTAAGAAAGACACTGAAACATATATTTTATGGCATTACCTAATCTTCCTGCTAAATACATTATTTCCTGAAGACGTAACCACCAGCGTGCCATGGAGTCCATGCAGGCAAGTCTAGACGCAGAGGCTAAAGCCAGGAATGAGGCCATCCGGCTAAAAAAGAAGATGGAAGGCGATCTGAACGAGATGGAGATCCAGCTGAATCATGCCAATAGGCAGGCTGCAGAGTCTCAGAAAATGGTCCGTCACCTGCAATCCCAGATGAAGGTTTGTTGTTCTTGACGTTATCCACAATGGAGGAAGAGCCAAGTAACCATTGTGGACAGAACTCATATGTTGATATATTAATTCCAGGACTTGCAAATTGAACTGGATGACACTCTCCGACACAATGATGATCTAAAAGAACAAGCTGCAGCCCTTGAGAGACGTAATAACTTGTTACTGGCTGAGGTGGAGGAACTGCGGGCAGCACTGGAGCAAGCCGAGCGAGGAAGGAAACTGGCAGAGCAAGAACTACTAGAAGCCACCGAGAGGGTCAACCTTCTACACTCTCAGGTGTGTAAATAATGTCTCTGTATAACTTATGTTTAAGGTCTCATTTGACCTTGAACCTACTGTATGAAAAGTCTCGGTCATTAAGCTTAACAACGGTTACTGAAAATGGGGATCTTCCAATTTGACCAGTAGGGGTGGCTGGGTGTATTTTTACAGTATTGTGGGTAGGGTAAAAGGTGTAACTTAGATGTAGAGGAAACAACTGGTTGTTTTATATATGCAATGTGGTACCATTTAGCTCACCAATATAAAATGTTGACCTTTTTCCTCCTTTAGAACACTGGACTTATTAACCAGAAGAAGAAACTGGACGCTGACATCTCTCAGTTAAGCACTGAAGTGGAGGAAGCAGTTCAGGAATGTCGGAATGCAGAAGAAAAGGCCAAGAAAGCCATTACTGATGTAAGAAACCGATTCAACGGTCTACTTCCATAGATTCATTGTGGGAAAGGCTGGAAAATGGGACAAGGAAAGGACCAGTGGACATGGTTACTACAACCTTTTGTTTGCAACCATGTTCCATCTACAGAAAAAGAGATATGGCTAGTTTAGTCCAAGTAATGAAATATTGAATTGCACCTGATTTGGACAACCAGTTGAAAAGTCACTCAAAGGGCATGGCAGCATCTTGCTTTTTAGTGATATTAACAAAACTTAAGACAGTACTACTTACATTTTTGTGACTCTTCCCCTGTCTCAGTCAATAGCGCTCTCCTCTCCTTATCTCTCTGGGGCAGCCCACAGATGCTAAAAAATTTTTTTTTCAAACATCAGTGGGTTGAATGAAAAAAAAAAGGACTACCCAACCATTCACACATTCGAGGTGGCCGGGGAAATCCTACCCCACTGATGTTGTAAAGAAGTCGATCAGTAGATTCTTTTTTTTCTCTTATTTAGAGATTGTCTCGCATAACATTCTGCTAAAACATTGTGTATTAGTACTGATTGGACCTTGAAGAAGGGAATTAGTTAGTGCTAATAATAATAATTAAAAAAAAATTCAACCGACAGCGCTGAATTGTTTCTGTTGCACGCACACTAATACAGCTCAAGTATAAACTGGGATCAAGCATTGGTTTAAATCGATTTTTCATGTCGCCCTTTCCAGGCAGCCATGATGGCAGAGGAGCTGAAGAAGGAGCAGGACACCAGTTCCCACTTAGAGAGAATGAAGAAGAACATGGAGCAAACAATCAAAGACCTGCAAATGCGTCTTGATGAGGCTGAACAAATTGCTTTGAAAGGAGGGAAGAAACAGATCCAAAAGCTAGAAGCAAAGGTTTGTCACCGGATCTTTCTCTGCTTTATTTCCATAATGTTTGTCAGTGGTCTCTAACCTGCAGCCCAGGGGCCGGATGCGGCCCTTGGGACACAATTTCCCCCACTGATATGAGGCACTATTCCTCCCACTGACAGCAATGATGTGGAGCTATTCCTCCACTGACATCAAAGATGGAACATTTTTTCATCAATGGGGCATTACATTATTCTATAGCTTTATATTTCTTTTTTTACTCCCATGGGCCACAGTCTGGCCCCTCCCAAGGTCTAAAGGGCAGTAAAGAAAGATTGGAGACCCCCTGATGTATGTCATCCTCCTATTCATAGGACATAAGTATATACTACTTACAGTATCTAAATTGTCAACCCACTCAACGGTGACATTTTAATAATTGATGGAGCTTGGTGGGCTGAACCAGCCTCTGGTTTCTTATACACTATATTTTTGATACTCCAACAGTGAGATCTCTCTACCATATTTTCTGACTCTGTTTCTTTTACAATAATGATCTTTAAATATAATTTTCATATTGCAAGATATGGTTCAATATCAGGTCGGTACAAAGTGGTTACTTTGCTGAGGTTCGCATACTGTGGGGCCCCCATTTAATGTCCTATTCATAAAACAGTCTGTGATGTGCATCCTCTGGTACCCCATGGTGTTCGCTAGGCTTAGTGCAGCAAAGAGCTCCTGATTGGAGGAGACAATCATCTGAGTTTAACAGGCCACATAGGTATGTTCTCCGGGATTTCTTATTTTTTTTCTCCAAACAACTGTTATTCCTTGTTATACCACCAACTTTGGACTCCCAAATGCACAGTTGTACAACATCTTGCTGTGTTTTATTGAGCCCCTTTCACACTGGGGCGGTTTTCAGGTGCTTTAGCGCTAGAAATAGCTTCTGCTAAGTGCTCGAAAACAGTCTCCCATGTGCTTGCAGTGCTGACAGGTGTTCTAATACATTTCTACTTTATCCAAAAAAAAAAATAACTTTTGCCTTTTAGTTATACTTTAATGAAGTAAGTTCTAAATGCTCTTCAGTGTTCAGTATCTGTGTTCACATCATTACTGATATCATTACAGGTTAGAGAGCTGGAAGGGGAGCTGGAGATTGAGCAGAAGAAAAACGCTGAAACTCAGAAAGGAATTCGAAAGTACGAGCGGAGGATAAAGGAACTCACCTATCAGGTAAAAACTTAATAGGAACCTTAAAAAAATAAAAAGTTCTGCCTAAGGCCACTTTCCCAATCAGTTCGGACCTTGCACTCTCCCCTATTGAGCGGTGGATATCACCAGACACATGTCTGCTGACATACTCAGCTATCCGATCCTGCCTGCAAAATCCAAATGGATGGTGGTCCTATTTTCCATCCATCTGGCGGATTGGATAAAAATGGACTGGCAGCGCATTTTCACCTGATTTCCCATAGAGTTGAGCGGGACTGTGTCCGTCTCAGTTTTGCACAGTGAGCAGAGATAGACCCGTCATCTGCTGAATCAGGGGAATGATCCCCCGTTGTGCAAGCGGAGTCCGCCAAATGGAGGCGCCTGTGTAAAAGGGCCTTAGAGTAGACCCACAGTCACTGCTATAACAATGGTAGGCAGGAATACTCTTCTGGGTTCCCAACCAATAGTGATTTCTCTTAGATATGCAGGACTCAACTTTCCTGATTTGTGGGTTATAGAAATCCCACACTGAGAAAAATGGAAGTTGATGTCATTGAATCAGCGTGACAGCATAAAAACACCCTGATCCTTCTTCCTAAACCTAAAGTGAGATACTTATGAAGGAGGACAGCCATAGCAGTCCCACTCTTGGAAACGCTGGTCTGGCAATGTCTGCATTCAAATCATGGACCCAAAACAACCTTTATCTATACTTGTTCTGGGTCAACAACTGAATAGCATTAAAGGCAAAGCATCAGAATGGCAGCCAGGAATTATTTTCAAAAAGTCAAGGTCAGCCTTCATAATCTTTCTTGCCAAATTCCCTTTAAACTCAACCTTACCCCCGACTCTACTTTAATGCCGACACTAGAACAAAAAACAGTCCGTTACAAACCGGTTGTCCTAATTATAGCTGATCCCAGATCAGAGGAGATCATTGCTTTCTTCAGAACGGGAAATGTGAAAAGCTTCTTCTAAAACGAGGTTTAGCTTCTTTGGTAAAAGATACTCCATAAAGACCACAAGAAGACCAGACATTCTAATCTAAAGCACATTTACAGTGAGATAATTTTTGTCCTTATTACAGACTGAAGAAGACCGGAAGAATTTGGCACGAATGCAGGACCTGATAGACAAACTCCAGATGAAAGTCAAGAGCTACAAGCGCCAGTCGGAGGAGGCTGTAAGTAATAACATACCTACGTAAAAGCTAAAAGAGATATTTTGTATAAAAGGTAAAGCCTGGAAGTTTTGGTGCATGTTTTCACCACTTTTCTACTGTATTTCAAAAAAAAAATTTGGGCAGTGACATTCAAAGAGAGCAAAAAAACTTGCCAGTTTGGTGGAATGGCGCCTTCCATAACGTGCAAATATACACAACATACTTGTACAAGATGGAAGAGTTGCCTCCTAGTTTGCTCTTCTCCAGCGTTGAGAGATCCAAATTCACTGTCCTTGCCCCATTGCCATTTTTATATCTTCCAGAGCAGCATCTTCTTTATTCAGCTATTGGGTGGCCATTGTTTAACTCTTTCAAATGCGCATTGGAGTTACTGTCCTAGCATCTGGCTCCAGTCTCAAAAGCTTACAGATTCCCTAAATTGCATTGTAAATGAGCTGGCTTTATGTAAAGCGCAGTGCAAATTGTTGGTGCTAAATAAAACCTGTATTATAATACTAATAGTGTGATGCCAGGAATGGACTAGCCTTGTAGACTGTACAACACCACAGGTGGTATATCCACACAAAAATTTGCTAGGAAAAAAAACAGAAAAAAATATTTTACTTACAGATCTTCCCCTCAGATCTAAAGCAACAGCACTTTCAAGTACACTTGTAGTGGAAAGTGGATTTGCCTTTAGTAAATCAACCCCATAATCTCATAGTAATCTGCAGTTTGACAGATCCGTTGTGCACAGTGCAGGAGAAGGATGGGCATTGTAAAAGTACAGGGCCGGTGCTACCACTAGGCACACTAGTCAGCCGCCTAAGGCGCACTGCTGCCTAAGGGCGCCCGGCCACTGCTGTTCCTACTCTCTTCTCTCTGCAACAAGCAACTGAGTCTCAGCATCAGCAGGCAGCTACCGCTCCGTTCGTATATAGTGTCTGAGGCTCAGTGGCATGGAGTGTCTTTGTCCCAACTCCCGAATGGATGGAAGCAGGCAAACATTTATTGATGGGCGCTGGTGAAGCTACATTTGATGGGTGGTTAATTAAAAAGGTGGGGTATACTCGGGAAGGACAAAGGGGTTGGAGCCAAGGGGGCGGCAAAATTAGGTTTCGCCTAGGGCAGTGATGGTGAACCTTGGCACCCCAGATGTTTTGGAACTACATTTCCCATGATGCTCAACTACACTGCAGAGTACATGAACATCATGGGAAATGTAGTTCCAAAACATCTGGGGTGCCAAGGTTCGCCATCACTGGCCTAGGGTGTCGAAAATCCTTGCACCTGCCCTGCAACAGTAGAGAAGGCTCCCACGCCAGCTATGAAGCCCAAGGTGGGTGCCTTGATCCAGCAGGTGTATGCTCAACAAAAAACACCACTAGTATGGTCTATTGGAGACAGCGTACAGTCTTTTTTATAGTCACATCTACTTGTTGACAATACAGACAGATCAAGCAAGAGAAAGTTGAGATGGCTTTTCATCAATGAAAAAGAAAAGTTTTGACTCCTCTTGACATCCCTTCCATCCCATCTCTCCTACAGTTTTATTTCTAAATGTAGACACAGATGTCCAGAGTAGGAACAAGACTAGAACATTGATCACAATTTGTACCTTTTTTAGGCTTTGTAGTGCATCTCTCTTGAACCTTGAATCCTAGGCAAAGGCCCACAGGAGCAGGTTTACAAGCTTTATTGAGCAAAGACAAATTACAAGAGCAGGGGTACAAAAAAGGTCCAGGGATTGCATCCCCCTCTATTGTGACTAACGTGCTATATATGATATTGGTGATTTTTCTTCTAAAGTGATTGGATCAAATCCTATGTGCCGACTTTGTTTATATGTGATAAATAGAGCTAAAAGTAACTATTAGTCCTGGAAATGCTACTTAGATTGTGTACTTTGTCATACATCTACCTTGACCACTGCAGGTTAACATTGTGCCGAATAAACTTTATTATTGATGGGATGTGGTGGCTCATACATTTTTAGTACAGACAATTCACAGACTTTTGTCCACTATTCATAACAGGAGACTCAGGCCAACTCCAGCCTTGTAAAGTACAGGAAGGTCCAACATGAACTTGATGATGCAGAGGAGCGCGCTGACGTCGCAGAGGCGCAAGTCAATAAATTGCGTGCGCGGACTAGAGAAGTTGTTTCTACCAAGGTGATAACCGGGTAATGATGTACGTGTGTATTGCTTATTAATGTTAAAGCTATGTAGATTCTAACCCCACATCCACTACAATACAATTATACTATCCGCTTATACACTTCTGCAGGGTAATTTTTTTTTTTAAAGTGTACCAAAAAGCCCTCTTAACTAACGAGAAAGCAATTTAAGTAGACAGATTTAGTATGTACAAAAAAGCTTCAAGGACTAGGGATCATGAAAGGGTTAAAGTGATCCTGTACGTAGGCATCACTTTGATCTAAATAAATCACTAAATGTGTAACCTGTCAATCAAAAGATTTAAAAAGCCTATTCGTAGGTTTTCAAGTATATGCCCAACATACAGAAATAGTATAATAAAAAAAAAAAAGGAAAAACTGTCAATAAAATGCATTTTTTGGGTTCCAGGCAAAGTAACTTTGCCTGAGAGGAAACAACAAATGATGTCACCCATTTGCTGCAGGCAGGATGAAGAATTTACCGAGTCTCCTCTCCCCCCAGGGATCACTCAGACCCAGTACAGTTTTCCTTTGTAACAAGACACAAGGGTGAGAGGATGTAGCAGAGGGTTGAGCTGTACCTGACATATGTGAGCACATGAAACTTGTAAAAAGTATTCATAACCTTTAAAATTTTCCACATTTTGTCACGTTACAATGAAAAACGTAAATGTATGTTATTGAGATTTTATGTGATAGACCAACACAAAGTAGCACATGATTGTGAAGTGGAAGAAAAATGATAACTGGTTTTCACATAAATATGTGAAAAGTGGGGGGGCATTTGTATTCAGCCCCCTTTTACTCTGATACTCCTAAGGCCACTTTCACACTAAGGAATTTTTCCTCTAAAAATGGCACAACTGCAAACCTACCAAAGACATGGCCGCCCACATAAACTGACAGGCTGGGCAAGGAGACCATTAATCATAGAAGCAGCCAAGAATTCCATGGCAACTCTGGAGGAGCTGCAGAGATCCACAGCTCAGGTGGGAGATTCTGTCCACAGGACAACTATTTAGTCATGGATGCCACAAATCTGTCCTTTATGGAAGAGTGGCAAAAGGAAAGCCATTAAAAGTCCCGTTTGCAAGAACCCATGTGGGGGACACAGAAAACATGTGGAAGAAGGTGCTCTGGTCAGACAAAACTAAAATATTTTTTTTTGCCCTAAAAAGCAAAACGCTATGTGTGGGGGGAAAATTAACACTACACATCACCCAGAACACACTGTAAAACATGGTGGTGGCAGCATCATGTTGTGGGGATGCTTTTCTTTAGTAGAGACAGGGAAGCTGGTCAGAGTTGATGGAACGATGGATGGAGTCAAATACAGGGCAACGTTAGAAGAAAGCCTGTTTGAGTCTGCAAGACTTGAGCAGAGATTCATCTTCCAGCAGGACGACCCTAAACATACAGCCAGAGCTACAATAGAATGGTTTAGATCAAAGCATATTCATGTGTTAGAATGGCCCAGTCAAAGTCCAGACCTAAATCACATTGAGAATCTGTGGCAAGACTTGATAATTGCTGTTCACAGACGCTCTCCATCCAATCTGACAGAGCTTGGAATTTTTATAAAGAATGGGCAAAAATGTCCCTCTCTAGATGTGCAAAGCTGGTAGAGACATCCCCAAAAAGACTTGCAGAGAAAGGAGGCTCTACAAAAGTATTGACTCAGTGGGGTTGAATACAAATACACCACACTTTCACATATTTGTAAAAAAAAAAAAAATGAAAATCATTTATAATTTTCCTTCTACTTCACAATTATGTGCCACTTTGTGTTGGTTTATCACATAAAATGTGTAAAATTTAAATGGGGTATGAATACTTTTTCAAGGAACTGTAATAAACATGTATGCATTTTTTTTCTTTTGGGAAGAGTAGAAAATGGTTAAGACCAGTGATTTTTTTTTTTTCTCCTGTAAGTTCCATTTGAGCGTTTTGACTTTCTCTCCTACAGTAGAAAACAGTAAGAACAACGATATCCAAAGTGATGAAAAATGTCCTCAGACAGCCGTCACCAAAACCAGTGTGCCCATTGATAGATACCCCATCATCACCATACCAGTGACAAATTTGGGATTCACAAATCGCCACCAGTTGGAATAAGAGGGATAATAAACACCTTACATAGGTTTAAAGGGGTTGTAAAAGGTACAATTTTTTTCCCTAAATAGCTTCCTTTACCTTAGTGCAGTCCTCCTTCACTTACCTCATCCTTCCATTTTGCTTTTAAATGTCCTAATTTCTTCTGAGAAATCCTCACTTCCTGTTCTTCTGTCTAACTCCACACAGTAATGCAAGGATTTCTCCCTGGTGTGGAGTGTCATGCTCGCCCCCTCCTTTGGACTACAGGAGAATCAGGACACTCTCTACATTGCAGATAGAGAAAGGAGCTGTGTTAGTGGGCAACCCGACTCTCCTGTAGTTTAAGGGAGGGGGCGAGCACGACACACCACACCAGGGAGAAAGCCTCACATTACTGTGTGGAGTTAGACAGAAGAACAGGAAGTGAGGATTTCTCAGAAGAAATAAGGACATTTAAAAGCAAAATGGAAGGATGAGGTAAGTGAAGGAGGACTGCACTAAGGTAAAGGAAGCCATTTAGGGGGAAAAAAAAAAAAGTTGTACCTTTACAACCCCTTTTAACACTTCAACATACCATCAAAAAGGAATATTTTTAGGTTCACATACTTTAAGTTGAGCTTTTATTTTTGGTGCTGTTGCCCCAAAATGACACAAATGTTGTTTTCTCTTTGCAGGGGGGGGTTTACTCCGTGTTAGGGAAACACAGACTGCAGGACTCGGCCCAGGTAAGCTGGAACCAACATTAATAATTCCCAATGCCTTGTGATGAGGGATGAATAGGATGTTACAAGCCCTAAACCCGCCAACACATGACACATTCTAGTTGTTTAATCATCTTATCAATTTACTAGGCAAGGTGAGGGTTTGAGAGATTGGATATGAACTGAATGGATGGTTTACATTACAGAGTTTTGGTAGCGCCAAGCTTATAGAATGTGTGGCCAACTTAACGCAACCTTGTCAACATATTATAGAGCCAATGTTTCTGGCTGCGCATGACTTGAAGATGCAGTTTTGTTGCTCCTCAGTCACTGCATGTACTCCACACAATCTTCCCGTCACACACTGTGGTTCCTTTACATTAAAGGACAGCTGTACCGTTATACCAATTGTGCTTTACAGTGATTAAAAAAAAACGTGTACATTTACAAGCAAGTTATACTTTACCTGCTCTGTGCAATGATTTTGCACACAGCAGCCCTAATCCCCCTTTTCTGGGGGTCCCCTCCACCGTTGCTCCTGGGTCCTCCTAGGCTTTGTGTGCCCCCATAGAAAGCCATTTGGTATGGGGGCACACTTGTGGGCTTGACCCCGAGCCAGGCTACGTGCATCTATTGACCCGCCCACCTCCACAGCAATTGATTGACAGCAACACCACCAATGGCTCTCGCTGCTTCCTCCGAGTCCTGGGAGGGGGAGAGAGAAGCACAGCATTTTTTTTTTTTCTTCATGAAGGTGAAAAAAAAAAAAACACTTAACACCCCTCTGTACAGAAGCCCCCCCCCCCAAAAAAAAAAATACTTGCTGGAGCCCCATCATGATTTGGCTCTCCCAGGACTCTCCCTCCATGCTGGCAGATGCAGGAGCCATTGGCTCCCACTGCTGTCAATCACAGCGAGTGAGCCAATAAGGATAGAAATGGGGCAGAGCCAAACCATAGTTGTGTGTAATGGACATGCAGGGCAGTGGCACGGGAGCAAGTCTCCTTGGGTGCCCCCACAGCAAGCTGCTTGCTATGGGGGGCCCTTGGCAAGAGGGAGGGGCCAGTCACCTGGCGGGGGCTCCAAGGAAAGGAGGATCAGGGCTGCTCTGTGCAAAACCATTACACAGAGCAGGAAAGTATGACAGGTTTATTTTTCATATCACTTTAATCAAGAGAAAAAAAAAAACCTGGGAGGTTCTATTTGACGTGTTTAGTAGTGGCTAGTACCATTTTTTTTCTTTTTATACATTTCAAGCAGTTATGGTAGCAGAATTTTAAACACATTAACTATAACTATCATATTTTCTGTAAAATAACGTTTTTTTTTCCTCTATCCTGGCAGTTTGAAGAATGAGACAAAGACTTGACAATCCCTCCAGACAGCTGCAACAGCTGGACCAGACTCTCCCGATTCTCCCCACACCTTCCTCCCTCCCCATCCCTGAAGTTAAATAAAATCTATTGAGGCACAATGACTGGTGTTTGTTGTCTGTTAGCTGAATATCCTCATAGTAAAGGAAACACTCAGAAGGGATTATTTTACATTTACCATTAAAAGTAGAAGTCCAGCCTAATACTGTCTGAGTATTAACCTTCTTTGAACCAGTGCACAATGCAAGGTCCATAAAGACATGTTTGGGGTGGAGAAACTTGACTGGCCTGCACAGAGTTCTGACCTCAACCCAACAGAACAGTGGTCATCAAACCTGTCCTCAGGGCCCACTAACAGGCTAGGTTTGCAAGATAACTAAAATACATCACAGGTGATATCATTTACTGCTCAGTGATTGCAGAATTCTAGTTTGCATCTCCCCAAAGGTAATACATAAAACCTGGCCTGTTGGTGAGCCCTGAGGACAGGGTTGATGGCCACTGTGATAGAACACATGCCATTAAAAGTTCATGTGTGTGTAAAGGCAGGCATCCCTTATGTGAACCTGGTCTTATGGAAAGAGACACAGGAGAACTTTGGGGCAGGGTGACCCGTGACATTGGAGCGCAGAAGCTCTGGCAAGTGCCCTACTCCTATACCACCAGGGTACTAATTTTTTTTTATCGTCCATGGACGGGCACAGCTCCTTAAAAAGGAACACTAAAGGCAACATTTTTTTTTTTTTTTAAATAACATGTTATTACCACTGTTACCTCCACTGTGCGGCTCGTTTTGCCAAGTGTCCCCGAACGCTGTCTTCTGGGGTCCCTCGGCAGCTGTCTCGGCTCTTCCTCGCAAAAGCTTTCCATCTTCATGCAAGCGAGCTCGCATGGTGGAAAGCTTTTGCGAGCGCGCGCCCGTGATACAGAGGCGGGCATAGTCGGCGACTGCATCACTCGGCCCCGCCGCATCATTTGCTGTGATTGACAGCAGCGCCAGCCAATGGCTGCGCAGTTATCAATCCGTCCAGCCTAGCCAATTAGCCAGGCTGGGAACTGAAGATCACAGGGACGCGCGCAGGACTTTTGAGGGGCAGCCAAGTAAAACGAGGGTTCGGGGGGGCGATACCGCTGGATGTTTTTTGATGGGATGCATTAAGGTGAAAAAACATTTACCTTTACAACCCCTTTAAATCTTGACAAGTAGGTTATGTTCCTGTTCAAATCTCTCCTGTCAACATAACCCACTTGTCAAAATGTAAGGAGCGGTGTCCGTCTTATGGACGACAGAGAAAAGGCTTTTACGACGAGTACAAAAAAAAAAAATGTTCTCATTAGAGAAAAAAAAAAAAAAAACACACCCAAGAAAAAAAAAAAATTAATAATAAATAAAATAATAAAAAAAAAATAACAGTCACATCACTAAAGATAGGTATCAGTAATTGGTGATATTGGTGGACCCCTACCACACGCTATCCAAAAACGAAAAAAAAAAGGAATAGTCCATGTTTGCTATGAGCGGAGCTTTGATAAGGCGGCGTCAATCAACACACAAGTCGAGGTTTTAAATTAGAAGCAGCTCTTTATTTACATAATTTCTAAGACACAAGTAACCTATATATATATTTATATATCAAACAAACCAAAATATTCCTGGTGGGGTCAAAAATAAATTGTACGTAAACATCAGATCAAGAGGATGAAATGTGAAAAAAAAGGTTTTGAATAGTTGGGGAGTAAAAAAAAAAAAAAAACGAACAAGGGTTACAGAAGATGCCGAGTTGGAATTTGTGTAACCAATACCATACAGTAACAGACAGCATTTGTCACAGCACGCGGCTTTCCCGACATCAGTTTCCACCGAGATTTACAGCGTCTGGAGCGCAATGCTTGACGGTGTCTGAAAAGGGGGAACAAAATACTCCGATAGGGAGACCAAAAGTGTCAGGAGTTCAATTTAAGACTGAAGATTACGAACCGTATGGCGATACATTCTACCTTGGCAACAACTCCACCATGACTTTTTCCAATCGAATGTTAAAAATACAGCCTCTCAGTAAAAAAAAAAAAAAATACTCAAGGTTTCAGAACACACTGTACGGATTAAAAATAAAAAAACAAACAAAAAAAAAAACATATATATACACACACACACACACACAAGTTGTGTTAGAAGAACACACCAGAGTACAATGCAATTAAAAACAGTCCATTCCAACGTGGCATCAGACTGACCTCTGTGTAGAATTTAAAAGATCTCAGGTTATCATAAAACAACGGTGAACCGTTCACTCATTGCTGGTTTAAAAAATTATTATGAAGCCAAAGACTACAAAAAAAAAAAATTATGTGAATTTAAGCCAGAGGTCAACAAATTATTGCAGGATTCAGAAGCCGTGGTCGGCCCTCACTGGGGGTTTAGTGAAGAATAATATTATTAAAAAAAAAAAGAAGAAGAAGAGGGGGGAGTGGTCATTGCTTCTTGACCAATGAAGCAAATCTGGACCTGTTTTCAGATAAAAATTCAGAGAGCAAAGTTGTGAGAAGTCTCTGGTGGAAGCTGCAATTCAAGGTCTGTGATGTTTACCAAATTGCTGGGGGAGGGGTAAAGAAGAGTTCTAATGTCCTGGAAACGGTGAAAGTCAGCAGCCACCTGACATTTCTTAAAAGTAGGATTTGATTTGTGGCAAGTTATGTGCGCCCTTATGATGCTTTCTGGTCACCAGGGCAGCACAGGGAGGGGGGACCGCCTTCTGGTCACCAGGGCAGCACAGGGAGGGGGGGGGGGACCGCCTTCTGGTTACCAGGGCAGCACAGGGAGGGGGGGGGGGGACCGCCTTCTGGTTACCAAGGCAGCACAGGGAGGGGGGGGGGGAAACGCCTTCTGGTCACCAGGGCAGCACAGGGAGGGGGGGGGGGAACCGCCTTCTGGTTACCAGGGCAGCACAGGGAGGGGGGGGGGGACCGCCTTCTGGTTACCAGGGCAGCACAGGGAGGGGGGGGGGAACCGCCTTCTGGTTACCAGGGCAGCACAGGGAGGGGGGGGGGAACCGCCTTCTGGTTACCAGGGCAGCACAGGGAGGGGGGGGACCCGCTTTCTGGTTACCAGGGCAGCACAGGGAGGGGGGGGGACCGACTTCTGGTTACCAGGGCAGCACAGGGAGCGGACACCTTCTGGTTACTAGGGCAAAACTTGTGGGGTGGGGTTGGCTGTTGGAAAGTTAGGTAGGTGGGAGAGGAGTAGTCCTCCAGCACCACAGAGAACCATTTAACTTCATTGCAGCCGATATACAAAATTGACAGATTCAATTCGAAAGACCATGTTAATTTTCTTTTTGCAACAAGAAAAACAAAACCCACACAACTTCAATAAATGTTTGATAAAGAAAAAAAGAAGAAAAAAAATCATGTCACCATGCCCGTTCAAAGGACAGTACTAGGTCCATCATTTCATCTTCACAGAATGCCTTCAATGCCAACCTTTCCCTATAGAGGAATCAGACAGACATTGCCGGCCCCCTTGTGAAGATGGAGGTCTGGCTACACTGACCAAGCTGGGCTCATTAAGGTTTAAGTCACCGACCTGGAACAGATTATACATATTGGTAAAATCTTTGTGTGGTTATTTCAGGTAAGTGGCACAAATATATTTCCACGTTTGCACTCAAAATTGGGAGAACACCTACCTGTGTTATATTTGTTACATGTTCTCAATCACATAGTCAAAAAAAATCCTACTTGCCATTTTCTTACGACTCGAGCATTGAAAAATTCTGCTTGGTTCTTTGCTTACAAAGGGGGCAGGGGAGCGGTGTTCGCCATAATCATCATGGCCTGTAGTGTGCTGGCAGATCTCATTATCAGTTGGAAACTAGATTTGAACAGTCTTGTCATAACGAAAGGTTTAATGCTTTACTTGACCCTCCCTTCTAGATTGTAAGCGCCAACGAGCAGGACCCCCTGATCCCCCTCGTATTGTAATTTTACCATCTTCCCCAATGTAGTAAAGCGTTGCACAAACTGTTGGCGCTGTATATATCCTAAAATTATTATTTTAATAATAATATGTAGATATCTAGGCTTTAGTATAGTTTAACTAGTTAATTTGTACCCAAGGTGTTCCACGTGAACTTCTTACTTCACCACACAAAGTGGTTGCGTGCGTTGCATAAAGTGTATGTAGCTCTGGCTGCATACAGTAAACAGCACTGTGTTATGGCAGCTTCCATCCCGCTCCTGGAACAAAATCGAGTTAGGTTGGTTCCACACGGGCTGTCCAATCAGGTATACCTGTCCGTTTTTGAGGTGGACCCGAGCTCTCTTTGGAGCAGCGGATGTCAGCGGCCATGTGTCCACCAACACCCAATCCCCCAAAAACAGCAGGTCAGATGAAGACAGGCGGTCTGTTTGCATCCGACTGCCCCATAGAGAACAGCAGGGCTGTGTCCACACTGTGGAGCAGACATGGATCCGTCCTCTGCTCAGTAGGAGGATGTGGACTATGGAGAACGCCCATGTGAAACCAGCGCAGCTCAGCCATTAACAGAGAGCTCTGTAATTTCTCAATGAATAGAAAGATTCCTCTGCTTGGCTGAGGTGAAAAGGCGGGTGGATGGTACGGTATGTTAAAATGGAGTTCCAGGCACTTGTATGTTTATTAAAAGTCACCAGCTACACTTATTGTAGCTGCTGACTTAGACACTTGGCTGTCCCACAGGTCAGCGGTGCGCCTGAACAGAGCGTCGCTCCTCTCCCCCTCCATTGTCACTCTGGGCACCCGGTTGTGACAGCTCCCAGCTTCATGGCCGGGCACGTACAAGTCGTGCTGCGCGCCCAGAGTGGACAGGAGATCGCCTGGGACCTGTCACATGTCCCAGGCAATTGCCTACAGGGAGGGGCCGCCTAAGACATCAGAAATCGCCACCTAGGCGGTCCCTGGGCTGAAGAAGGACATGGGACAGGAAGTCCCACTCCTAACTAAGCCCCCACTCCTCCCCAAAAAAAAGGCATGCCAAAATGTGGCACGTCAGGGGGCGAGGAGTGGTTAAAGCGGAAGTTCCACTTTTGGTTGGAACTCTGCTTTAAAGTGATTGCAAATAATCACCTTGTAAAACAACCCATTCAGTTAGAAAAGAGGCAAAACATTTGTGATCACATTCCTCAGCTGCATAAGAGCTGGGGGTAGAAAAAAAAAAACAGCAGCACACTGATCTTCCCAGTGAATGGCTGTGTATGGGGGGGGGGGGGGTCTCAGGACAAATCTGACTGGCAAGCAGACTCCGTTCCCAGCATAGCTTAAGAACTAACCACGCTTTACTCCCATGCCTAGTGTTGTCAGTTTTTAGGGAGAGGGACTGGCAAAAACCCCAGGGATCTCACACAAAGGAAGCAATATAAAGTACAGGATACTTTCTCATACAAGTATATGGCACAGCAGGCACATGATAGTTTACATTTAAATGGGGAATCGGCAATTGCTTACCTATTGGGACAAGCGTACCCTGAACTTGTTCAGAAATGCCGCAATGACCTTCTACTAAGAAAACAAGGCAAGAATTATTTTAATTCTTTTTTTTGTATTTAGATTTTATTAACAGACTGGAAGGGGAATCTTCCATGGAAACACTTTCGTTTTTTTTTTTTTTTTTTTTTTAAGGTATGCTGTGTGAATGAGAACATAAAGCGAATATCTTCTCAAATTTGACTGCAAGAGTGGAAATACCCTTTAAAAGTACAACAGCCAGGAAACTTTGCATTGGCAGAATGAGAAGCAGCCGCCGCCTACATTCTTCTCTTAATCTGCTGAAGATTGGACTGACTGACCTCTGAACACCAAATTAAAATTTGATTACTCCTGCTTTAGAGTAATTCATTTTAAAGTGGATGTAAACTCAAAAAAAAAAATCTTTTGATGTCACAATGTACAGTATAAGATTTCCTATCGTCTGTACCCAGTCTTGTCACACAGAGTTAATCCAGCGCTGAGCAATGCTCTTATTGGTCAGTGCTTCTGAAAAAAAGTGCACAATTCACATCCCCCTCACCTGTGTTTTGATTAAATGTTTTCAAAATATGGGGTGAGTCACAGTTCAGTGCCATGAGAAAATGCAACGGCCATCAGAATATACATAGAGCTGGAGGGAAGAGGGGAGGGGGATGTGAATTGAGCACTTTTTACAGAAGCCGTTTATGTCTGCAAGCTAGTGCACGAGATATATAAATAACCTGTCACTCAAGCAAGGACTTTGGTTTTTATCTGGAAGTCTGTTTTATTTCCCTGAACAATAAAAAGACGATTGCTCAGAGCTGGATTAACTCTGTGTGGCAAGACTGGGCACAAATGATAGAAAATCTTATTCTCTACATTGTGACATCAAAAAAAAATTATATATTTTTTTAATATATATATATATATATATATATATATATATATATATATATATATATATATATATATATATATATATATATATATATATATATTAAAATATATATGTATATATTTGGGGTTTACATCCACTTAATAATGAACCTGCAAAAAAAAAAAAAAAAAGAAAAAATAAATCAAATAATAAAAATCAAACTGTGGATATGACAAATACCCGCATCTCAAGGTGGAGAGAAAACATATCGGGTCACACTCAACATTAAAAACAAAACCTTCAAATAAGGGTTTTATTTTTCATTTAATACGTGGAGAAAGTCGCCTGTTGGGAAAGCCTTGTATTAAAAATCCAGACAACACCCGAAAAACACAAAAATGGCAGCGTGTCCGATTGCGATGAAATTACAAATTACAATCAGTAATGCTTTTTGTGAAAAAGCACTAAAGCAAGCCTGGCACACATGTAATAAAAATATAATGGCTTAAACCCCCCCCCCCCCCCCCCCAAAAAAAGGAAAAAAACACTAAAAATGCCAGCAGGATGTCCCCTGTGCATTATCCTTGGCTTGTGCTTTGGCAGCCCCGCCAACATCCCACACTGAACTTTGCCTTTGTCACCCGAGTATCCTCCAAGCATTGTTACCCTCGACTTGTGCTTTGGCCACCTCCCAACATCCCGCATTGAATCCCGGGTCCCTCAATAAAAAAAACGGTGCCCATGATGCCCTGCAGCTGGGGCAGAGGAGCAAGACAATTACGGCTCAAGGCATCAATATACACAGCGTGCTCAATATTGGGGATCCCCCACAATGCTGACATCTGAAGGTCCAGGCGCCAATTGTCCCCGACATCAGGGAGCCACACACCTTGTATATTCTTAGATTCTCTTTAACCAAAAAAAGTACAAAAAGACACAAATCATTAAAAATATGGGCAACTTTACTGTGAACATTTCACTTCCCTTTCTTTTTTTCTTTATGGTTCCCAGTATTTTAATTTTAATCTGAGAACTTCCTTAAGGGATAAAAATACAATTAAAAAAATCACGTAATTCAGTCATTGGTTGCTCTCAAAACAGTTTTCTCTAAAGCCCCGCCCCCCCTTCAATTATTATTATTTATTTTTTTACAAGGAATCCAATTGGATACTATTGAAAAAAGCCCCCTTTTATAGATTCTGCCCTATTGAATAAGGGCGCTATAATTCTCAGAAAAGTGCAAGAACGCTGCAGCCCACAGCAACCAATCAGAAACCATCTTTTGCCGATTTGACAAACATATTTAGATGACGGGGCTCCCGCTTTCATTGGAGCGCAAGACCTGCATCACACGGGCTTCAGCTTGTAAAAGAGCAGCAAGCCTTGACCAAGAATTTGCAGAGCTTCCTTGAAGCTTTTAAAGTAACATTCAACACCAGTTTATAAATTCTGAACACAGATCCTAACTGATGTGGCGATTGCCACTTTAAATAGCTGCTAGCAGGCTTCAGCACTTCTTGAAGCTTGATGAAAGCCTGCTAGCAGCTTGCTTAAAGTGGCAATCAGCACTCCCATAAGGATCCGTCTTCAACATTTCCAAACTAGAAGTTGAATGGTACCTTAAAGCGGAGTTCCACCCAAAAGTGGAAGTTCCGCTTAATCCACGGCTTTCCCCGTTACATGCCACATTTGGCATGTCATTTGTTTGAGGGGTTGGAGTGGGGGCTTCAGTAGGAGTGGGACTTCCTGTCCCACTTCCTCCTTCCGCCCAGGGACCGCTTAGGGCAGTGTTTTTCAACTCCAGTCCTCAGGTCAGGTTTTTAGGCTTTCCATTACTTTGCACAGGTGATTTGATCAGTTTCACTGCCTTAGTAATCACCACAGCCATTTCATATGAGGGAAATCCTGAAAACTTGACCTGTTGGTGTGCCTTGAGGACTGGAGTTCAAAAACACAGACTTAGGCGATACGTCATATCGCCTATGGCGGCCCCTCCCTGTAGGCGATTGCCTGGGACACGTGACACTCAGGGAGCGCTGCTCCGTTTGCGCATGCACAGCGAGTGCCCGGCCGTGAAGCCAAAAGCAATCACGGCCGGGTGTCCACAGTTACAATGGAGGCGCCGGCCGAGAAAGGGGGGGGGCGCGAAGCTCCGTGCAACGCGGCACTGGACCATGGAACAGGTAAGTGTCTGTTTATTAAAAGCCAGCAGCTATGCTTTTTGTAGCTGCTGACTTTTAATAAACATAAAAAAAGTCTGGAAATCCGCTTTAAAAACAGTGGCCCACTAACAGGCCAGGTTTTATGTATTACCTTGGGGGGAGATGCAGACTAGAATACTGCAATAATTGAGCAGCAAATCATATAACCTGTGATGTATTTCAGTTATCTTGTAAACCTGGCCTGTTAGTGGGCCCTGAGGACAGGTTTGATGACCACCGCCTTGAAATCTTCAAAGCTTGCTGAACGCTCGAATGCTTTGTCCAAGCTCGCTGTTCACACTACTCTTATAAAAGCTGAAGCCTGTGTCAAACAGGCCTTATGCTCCAATGAAAGCAGAAGCCCCGTGAGATATAGGCCTGTTTGACACGGGCTTCAGCTCGTATAAGAGCAATGTGAACAGAGAGTTTGGACAAAGCAGAGAAATCAGCAAGCGTTGAAGATTTTAAAGTACCATTCAGCTGCAGTTTGTAAGTGTTAAAATGCAGATCCTAATGGGAATGCTGGTTGCCACCAAGCATGGTGCTAGCAGGCTTCAGCTGGAGCTCAAGAAGTGCGGAAGCCTGCTAGCAGCATGCTTAAAAGGGTTGTAAAGGTTTGTTTTTTATTTTCTAAATGGGTTCCTTTAAACTAGTGCATTGTTGGTTCACTTACCTTTTCCTTCCATTTCCCCTCTACATGTTTTTTTTTTTGTCTGAATTTATCACTTCCTGTTCCTCCTCAGTAAGCTGTTCTGGCTGACTAACCACCAGCCAGAACGGCTTTGATGATGGGGGTAAGCTTACTGAGGAGAAACGGGAAGTGAGAAATTAGGACAAAGAAAAAAAATATTTAGAAGGTAAATGGAAGGAAAAAGGTAAGTGAACCAACAATGCACTAGCTTAACGGAACCTATTTAGAAAATAAAAAACAAACCTTTACAACCCCTTTAAAGTGGTAACCAGCACTCCAATTAGGATCTGTATTCAAACACTTACAAACAGGAATTGAATGGCACCTTGAAAATATCAAAGCTTACTAAAAGCTTTGCCGAAGCTTGCTGTTCACACAGCACACACATATACAAGCTGAAGCTCGTGTCAAACAAGCCTTACTGCTCATCACAAAGCCTTATAAAAAAAGGTTTGCCACCCCAGATAGGTCCTTGCAGCTCTCAGAACTTGGAGATGTGTCTAAAAGTAAAGCGGTCACAACCCTGGGCAATAATAAAATAAGCATAGGATGGGAGGAATAAAAAAAGCAGCATTACCCTTCAGTGAGGCATTGCAGTAGAGCCAAGTTACAGGAAGCCATAATTATAAGGAAATCTCAACTCCTGTAAAAGCAGAGCCGGGCGTCATCCACTCTGAGGGTTCCTGTTGGTCTCCCACTAAAAAACCAAAAGCCTCAGTAAGCAGGAAAGGACCGATTTTTGGAAAAACTCTGTATATAAATTCAGCCGAATTAATGCCAGAATCTTCTGCATCCTGTTTATGCTGAAGGCAAGTGCTGCCCGGGCATTTTCTTAACCAGGATTTGAATGGCTGGGCATGTTCACTTTAAGCCCCAGTGCACACTAGATGTGATGCGAATTCAGAGAATTTGCTGAGGATTCCGCACTGCATAAAAATCGCTAACCCGTTTATGCAAACCGATTACGAAGTGTATGTCAAGTTAACGACACAACGAAATCGCAGTGCGATTGGCAAAATCAAATCTCAAGTTCACACCCACGCAATCAGATTCTGGTAATTCGCCTGCACGAATTTGATGCAAATTTTACCTTTACAACCCCTCTAACAGTTTAGTTGAGAGCTCAAGCAACTGTGAAAGTTATTAACAGCATGCCTTAAATGTAATCGTTTTGGGAAACAATTTAATTTGTTTAGTTGCAATTTAATCTTCCACTGACCACCAAATGTATGGGGGGGGGAGAACAATTTCCCATTGACCACCAAATGCAGGGTGGGTGGGGGGGGGGGGGGGGGGAACAATTTTCCACTGACCAAATGTAGGAGGGGGGGGGGGGATTTCCCATTGACCACCAATTGCAAGGAGGGGGGCGGGGACTTTTAAACTGATTACCGTCAGAGGAAACCATGGTATTTACCCCCCCCAAAAAAAAAATTAAAATGTCATTATAAGATTACCAATGAAACTAGTTTTGTTCTGTAGGGCAAGGGGTTGTCAAACCAAGCCAAAATTACTGGTTTAAATTTGAACCTTTCCACAACCCATTGCTCACTCTATTATATGAGCTGTAGGTAGAATCATTTTTTAAACAGAGCCCCCCCCCCCCAGACCTTAAAATCATTTGAAGGCTTCCTCCAAGGTAAAAACAGGCTGAGAAAGGATGCCGGAGACGGTGCATGACACAAGGTTGCCTCATCTGCCCCATAGTTAAATTTGCAGTAGAGAACGTATGGAGAACCCACCAATCAGAGAGACGATGCATGCGGCTGAAAAAAATGAAGTGTCGGCCAATCACAGCCGTGCTAGAGTGAATAGGCGACACCCCAATGTACTCCCAAAAGGCTGTAAAAACATTCACAGAATCCCATTCTGCTTTACCCTCTTCCAAAATTGAAAAAAAAAAAACTAAGGCTAGAACAGCATCCAATTAAATAATTTGAAAAAAAAAAAAATCCAACCGTCACATTGCGATTATTGCTGCTGCGAGTGGAAAAACACCAAAACAGAGTCGGTTCCATCCTAGGTGACTATGGCGATCAGGTTTGCTTTCCCTTACTGGTAAAATGAAAAGAATGTAAATTATAAAATTGTTGTGAAGATCCCGAGGTGGATCTTTAGCTTCAAGACCAGGCTAGGCCCTTGTGGCACTTCTTGTGTAAAACACACTTCCATATATATGGAGGCAGAAAAAAAAAAATATTAAATTGTCCTGAAGGAAGAAATAAAAAAAAGTGTTAATTGGATGACGACGTCCCTGAATATATTGCACAGGCGTAGCAGATTGTGTCGTTTTATCAGCAGGTAATGCTGCACGCTACGCCTTCCATGTGCATTAGACATCCCAGGACAGACACTGCATAGCGCCTCGTCTGAATATCTTGTTTATTTGGAGAAAAACAAAATGTCTGCTTGGCCTTAGTCCTCGGAGAAGTCTTTGTCCACGTCCATATAGGCCTCATCTATGTAGCTTACTATGGCACACGGTGATGTTCTGTCTGGATTTAATAGTACAGATACAGTCTCTTTCCAGTAGCTGAAGTTGATGCAGGAACTCTGGAAAAACAGACAGAAGATACATGACCAGGTTGTAGTGCTGAAACTTCATCACCATATACATAACCCTCTTCACTGGCCAATCACTGGGCTACACCATGATGCGCAACGGGTACACAGGCATTTCATACACCAAATTGCTGCGGCCTAAAACACACCAGCAGCTGCATGTTTTAATGGACATAGACCAGCACTTAGTCTGTTCTAGTGCAGCACTCCCGGCAGCAAGCATAAGGCTAGATTTACACTATTGTGGGTATGCATTAGAGGTCGACAGATATGGGTTTTTCTCTGGCCGATGCCGATATTAAGAAATCTGGGCGGCCGATATATGATGACAATTTTTGCGGCCGATATTTTAGGCCGATTTTTATTTTTATTGGCGACACTGGATGACACTAATTGGCACTGGAAGGAAGATGGCATTAGCAGAAGGCACTTATTGGCACTGGCAGGTTGCACTGAAAGATGGTACTAGAAGGTGGCACCGATTGGCAGGTGGCAATAGTTAGCACTGGTTAGCATTGGTAGGTGGCACTAAATGGTGCCACTGGTATTGGCACTGGTATTGGCACTGGCAGGTGGCATCGGCGGATGGCCCTGGATGGAAGGTGGCACTAATTGGCACTGGATGGTGGCACTGGTATTGCCACTGGCAGATGGCAAGTGGCACTGGCAGGTGGCACTGGTGCAAAAAAAAAATGGTGTCACCCCCCTCAGTACAGACCCCCTCTCCCTCCAGTAGAGACACCCCCCTGCCCCCCGTAGTACAGACACCAGAGAGCGGTGTGTGTCCCATGAGCGCGGGCCCCTCCTCTGTGGGCGTAAACAGAGGAGGGACGCCGCACTGGGTGTACCAAGGTGGCCGCGGCTCCGGAGCTAGGCTGAAGCCTCGGTCTTTCCTGATGCTGTGACCACGGCAGCAATTCGCATATTGCCGCCGCGGTCACAGAATCAGGAAAGGCCGCGGCTTTGGCCCAGCTCCGGAGCCGTGGCACCGCTAGCGGGAATTGTAAAATATCTGCCTGATTTGGATAAAAATCCGATTTCTCCTAACGGCCAAATATCGGCCGACCTCTAGTATGCATGTACGGTGAGGGAAAAAAGGATTTGATCCCCTGCTGATTTTGTACATTTGCCCACTGACAAAGAAATGTTTAGTCTATACCGTATATACTTGAGTATAAGTCGAGGCACCCAATTTTACCACAAAAAAATTAGGAAAACACATTGACTCGAGTATAAGCCTAGGGTGTCCATCTGCATGCCTCACTGTGTCCATGACTAGACTGAAATTTAACATGGGAGTCTATGGAAGGGGGTGCCTGACTGAGAAAAAAAAAATAATAATTTGGTGTTCCCCGGTCGTAGGTTCCCCTACAAACTTTGCACACTTGTAGAGGAAGAGTGGGGCTATATGTGTGCCAAGTTTGGGGTCCAGGGGACCTACCGCCGGCCGGCCCCGGGTATTTCTGTGCAAAAATCACTGCACAGAGAAGGCGAGGATTTAGCCGAACCCAAGCAAACTGTGTAACGCTTTCCCAGAAAACTAAATGGGGCTGTGGAATGCGGGGAGAGAAAAAATAAATAAAAAAGCACATTTGCGGGCAGGATCTATAAAGACAAATTTTACAAGGAGAAAATAAAAAGCTGCTGTATTAATGCTAGTAGCAGATTGCAATAAAAAATATTTTGCCCACACATACATTTTAAACCTTATTCAC
This sequence comes from Rana kukunoris, assembly GCA_029574335.1. Lineage (NCBI taxonomy): Eukaryota > Metazoa > Chordata > Amphibia > Anura > Ranidae > Rana > Rana kukunoris. The sequence continues at coordinate 133,923,966 of CM056060.1, read as the reverse complement.
TCGAGTCCAACAATTTAGCTGCAGTGTCAAGAGGTCAACAGAGCTGACAGTTGTTGACCGTCAGTTGCCTGGCCTGAACTGCATACACAACGGATGGCCGTGAAAGAGATTAGGCAGTTGGCAGGCCCTCTTGATCACCCTAGCAATGGCTGCATGCACTATTCTAGAACAGGTTTTATTATAAAAGAAAAAATGACCAAAAGCTTAAAATGAAAAGCGATAAGTGTTGGAGAGGTGAAGGATCAGGCGACACTCACATTCTCTAAACAAGTGCTGTCTTTGTCCTTGTTGAGGTAATGCTGCTGCCAGAAGCGTAGCAGGCTGTGGAAGTTGTTGAGGATGAATCCTGGGTATTTCTCCACGCACTCCATGTCCCGGATAGTCTGCAGGTAGTAGGGTAGCCGTCCTTTCCTCCTTGCCAGCATTAAGACAACCAGACTTGTGTTCAAGCAGCTCACATTCTCCTGGAGGAGAAATGCTCATGTGTCAGTTTTAGTCATTGTAACATTTCCTACACTACATGCTAAAAACATAAAATGGTTGCCGGAAAGTCAAATCGACCATTATCCGATTGCCGACCATAGTGTGTGTTTTACACGGAAAAGGAGACTCCCCTGTGCTGGATCACGTACCTAGTACATGATCCAGCACTTCTGGGTTAGGACTGGGCGCACTGAAGCCCATCAGCGGATACCGGACTCGATACCTGCCGATTATTCATCACAGAGGCAGATTGCTGTTCTGTCACCAGGGGAAGACATTGATTCTGTGTACCCGATAAGCAGGAACACAGATCTCCATCTTCTCTTAGTACAAGCATCTCCCACAGTAAAGAAAAACACTGCCTAGGCGCTCGCTTAACTCTTCGATAAGACCTGCTGTTAACCCCTTTGCAGCCAGTGTCATTAGTACAGTGACAGTGCATACATTTTTAGCACTGATCACTGTTATTAGTGTCACTATTCCCAAAAAGTGTCAGTGTTCCGACCGTCCACATATAAAGTGGCTGATCGTCATTACTAGTAAAACAAAATCAATCCATAAAGATATTCTGGAGTTTGTAGACTCTACAACTTTTGCGCAAACCAATATATGCTTATTGGGATTTTTTTTTTTTTTACCAAAAAGATGTAGTGGACATATTGGCTTAAACTGATGAAGACATCACATTTTTTACAGGTTTTTTTTAGCCGTGTTTTATAACAAAGTAAAAAAATAGTGTTTTGGTTTGTAGCCCAAAAAAAATAAACCGCAGAGGTGATCAAATACCACAAAAAAAATAGCTCCATTTGTGAGGGGTAAATAAATGTATTATAATATATTATATATAAAATTAAAATAAAAACACATTTAACTCAGTTAAAATTAACGCAGTGCAAGATCGCAAAAAATGGCCTGGTCAGGAAGGGGGTAAATCTTTCGGAAGTCAAGTGGTTAAGCGATTAACAACTCAAAATAGTTAAGTGAATCAGTTCACCACTTCAGACCCACGCTATTGACATAATACGTCAACAGCGCGGACCTGAGGCACCAACTAGACGACTTTGGACGTGATTTTTGTGCATTACCTGTGGCGCGCGGCGGGTAAACACTGTCCTGCCGCATCGCTGGGTATCCGATGCATGTACCTGGCGGCCGGGATGTCCGTCGGGTACATGCGATCGGCGGGAACACAAGCAGATGACAGCAGGGACGTGGAGCTCCATGTGTAAACACAGAGCTCCACGTGCTGTCAGCAGAGAGGAGACCGATCTGTGTCTCTTGTACATAGGGACACAGCATCGGTCACCTCCCCCAGTCACCCCCCTCCCCCCACACAGTTAGAACACACCCAGGATACACATTTAACCCCTTCCTCACCCCCTAGTGTTAACCCCTTCCAGTCACATTTATACAGTAATTAGTGCATTTTTATAGCACTGATCGCTGTATAAATGTGAATGGTCCCAAAATTGTGTCAAAAGTGTCCGATATGTCCGCCGCAATATCGCAGTCGCAATAAAAATTGCAGATCGCCACCATTACTAGTAAAAAAAAAAAAAATCATAATTGTGTTCCCCATTTTGTAGGCTCTATAACTATTGCGCAAACCAGTGGCTTATTGCGTTTTTATTTTTTTTACAAAAATACGTAGAAAAATACGTATCGGCCTTAACTGTGAAAATTAAAAAAAAAAAAAAAAGGGATATTTATTATAGCAACAAGTAAAATATATATATTTTTTTAATTGTCGCTCTTTTTTGTTTATAGCGCAAAAAATAAAAACCACAGAGGTGATCAAATACCACCAAAATAAAGCTCTATTTGTGGGGGAAAAAGGACGCCAATTTTGTTTGGGAACCACGTCGTACGACGCGCAAATGTCAGTTAAAGCGACGCAGTGCCGGAAGCTGAAATTTCGCCTGGGAACGAAGGGGGTTTCGATGCTCAAATTGTATACCCCTCTCACAATGATGCAGTGTCAATTCTACACCCTCACAGACCACTACCGTCTCAGTTTTACAGGGTTAGTGAACCTGTGCTCCATTCTAAAGTCCTGAAGTAACATACCAAGAGCAGTTACCTTTATTACCGAGAAAAGCCATTTCTGTGCATCTCAATACTAAAGCATGTTCACTTTAAACCTAGTCTCTCACCTGGGTCAATGTCTGCACGTGAATGATATTAACAAGTCGGAAGAGAAAAGACATTTGCACAGTCCCCTGAGTCATATAGGACAGCAACCGACACTCGGACAAAACTTCTGCAACTGTTAGAGAGAAAAATAAATAAAAAATAAATAAAAAGTTAACACAAACCCATTCAGTTCAGCGGTGCAAAGCCCAGTGGCCCAGATTTGGAAGGTGCCAAAGTGAATTACTGACCTTTGATATCATCTGACTGAGTATCAAACCGATCTAGAGACAGTGCAATACATCTCACCAGCATGTTGGAGTCCACCAGGGAGCTGTTTATCTGATTTAGGAAAACCTGGAACTAAGGTGAAAAAAAGAAATACAAAAACAGACTTTATACAGCTATTGGGTATCGGTGTTATACTGAGCAGTCTGCCTACAACAGTGTCAATACAGCTACCAGACACTAAACAACTGCTTCTTTGTGGCATCAAAATTTTACTGCAAAGTGAAGTGACCAACTTTTGCAGATGCAACAAAATAACACGCTGCCAAACTATATGACCAGCGCTACCACTAGGCAAACGAGGCAACCACCTAGGCCACACATGCCTTAAAAGTGGTTGCAAACCCCTCCTTAAAAAATAAAAAAAATAAACACAAAAACACACCAAACCCTGCAAGACAAAAAAAGGCATAATGAGCAAGCATGCATAGTGCAAAAAAAAATGGCAGAGATGATCAAATACCACCAAAAGCTCCATTTGTGAATTAAAATAAATAAATAAAATAAGTCGTCTTGTTTAGGTACAACGTCGCATGACCAAATCGCAAAAAGTGCTCGTCAGGAAAGGGGTAAATTCTTCTGGGGCTGAAGTGGAGCTCCACCCTAAAGTGGAACTGTCGCTGATCGGAACCCTCCCCCCCTCCGGTGTCACATTTGACACCTTTCAGGGGAAGGGGGGTGCAGATACCTGTCTGAAGACAGGTATTTGCACCCACTGCCGGCCACAGTCTGCGGGCAAGACGTCACCCCCCCACCCCCCCCCCTCCCGTTGTGCTCTGGAAACACTCGGCTCCCAGAGCACAGCGGGAGCCAATCAGCAGGCGCAGCGCAACAGGGGACCGGGAGGTGAAGCCGGAGCACTTCACTTCCTGGTTTCCTCACCGAGGATGGTGGGGGGGGGGGGGCAGCAGAGTGACGAGCAATCGCTCTTCCTCTGCTGCGAATGGCGCTTGACTCCAGGACAGGCAAGTGTGTCGATATTAAAAGTCGGCAGCTGCAGTATTTGTAGCTGCTGACTTTTAATATACTTTTTTTCCAGCGGACATCCGCTTTAAAGCCAAAGTAATCTGTACCATTTAGAAATACCCTAAGGCCCCTTTTCATCCATAAGTTTGCGGATGAAAAAAGGGACATACATTGATCCCCATGTGATTACGGGTTTCAGCGGATAAACATCCACTGACACCCTTAATCACCCGCCTCCGCAAAGATCCGATTTTGCAGACGGAAGAATGTCCTATTTTTTCCTTCCGTCTGCAGTGCGAACGGATGAACATGGACACATGGTCCGTGTTCATCCGCTCCCCCATAGGGGAGAGCGGAGAAAAGACAGGGCGGTCCCTGCACAGTGTTCGGAGACCGCCCTGTCATCCCGACAGCCCAGCGGGGATCTATGGAGTGATCCCCGCTGAGCTTACGGACACACGGGGCGGATCATTACTGATCCGCCCCGTGTGAAAGGGCCCTTAATTAACCAACAATGGCCATAATTCTGTGAAAATTTTAACCTTCATTTATTTGACCATTTCTAAAGAAATGGTCCTTGAACACAGTGATGTTCAGTTACTTATGTACAGCCACAAGAAAAACAATGCTTATTGAACAGCTAGCATAACATCTATCATGCACACCGTTGCTAAAAATGTTTAAAAATAAAATAAAAAAAATTGTTATACAAATGAGGATTTCAACACTGAACAGGGGATTTAAAAATTAAATATTTCCTCTACCTTCTCCTCTGTAGTGATGTATTTGTTGAATTTCTTGAAGGCATCGATATTAAACTTCATTAGTTCTCCCAGCAGGTCAAAGTAGCTTTGAAGGACGTCCCTCGACTTGCACTCGCTATCCACAATACAGTAAAGGATGTGCTGCAACAAAGTGCCTTTGATTACAACCACAAACCAAAAAAAAAGGCCTTGCCTGATTGCACCATTGCACATTAAGACAAACTTGGGCTGGTCATACATTATACAATTTTCTTGTACACGTTTCCTTTAGATTTACCAAAACCATATACTGAGAGGTCAAACACTATTAAATAGTTAAATGTAAATCTAAATGAATAAAATTCTATAATGTGCATCTCTGCACCTTACTTTAGCACATTTACGCTGCAGGCCTTCTCCCAAATATCAGCTATGACCAAGCACTAGTTTCAGTGCGAAACGCGTCAGCAGTCATGTTTTATTTCGCTGTGACTTGTAGTGCTGTCCTAATAAAAGGCTACAATTTGTTCAGAGTGCGGCTGTCCAGAGACAATCTTTGTTCCTCCTTCTCTCCAAATATATTGGCATTGAATGCTGCAGACTGTGGTTTCCCAGTACTCTTGTTTATCGGTCGCTGTAGTTACAGCTGGGATTCTCATCTGTATACAGTGGAACCTTCGAATTACAAGCATAATCCATTCCAGGAGAATGCTCGGAATCCAAAGTACTCGCATATCAAAGCAAGTTTCCCCATTAAGGTCAATGGAAACAAAAATAAATCTGTTCCGCATAGACTTCAATGGCATGCTATACCACATGCAGTAAGGGGCGGGGTCAGCCAGAGAGCCTTGGAAAAGGCCCGAGGACACCTCAGCAAATCTCGGAATGACTTTGTTCCCTAAATTTTGCTCAATTCAGCAGTGCTGTCCTCGGGCCTTTCTGTGCATTTCCAAACGGCGCAGATCGGCTTCACCCCTCCTGATTTGCCAGTGACCAAATCAGGAGGGTGGGGATAAGCTACAGATGTCTGAATGGAAAAAAAAAAAAAAAAAAAAAAAAACACGACAACGACTTTATTATCACTTTAAATTTCGTTTTTTTTTTTTAGACACACTTTAATTCAACCCTCAACTTTTATGTATGTGAAGGTATTCTCAGAGCTGTTGTAAAAGAGTGGAGAAAGATTAGTCATTGCACCTTACCTCTAATAATCCTCTTTTCAGTAGAAACATCTGGTCTGCATACGACGTCACCCCACGAAGAAAGCTTTCCACAGCCCGTGCTTGCCAGAACCTAGAAACAGGTCAGCATTAGGAAATGCAATGGCCAACAAGAGAACCTTATGGACTATGCTCATCTAACACATGAAAACGAAACCCTGATCATTCCTGATTAAACTAGCAATGCAGTCAACACACCTGAAAGACGACTCTGCTGGCTCCTTTTTCATGACCTGCAGTAATCTGGTTAATAGTCCCTTTTTCCCATCGCACACCAAGCTCCTGAAACACACAGCATGCAGAAAGTTATAAAAAAGGGATTTTTAAATACAGCTTACCTGTAAAATCCTTTTCTTGGAGTACATCACGGGACACAGAGCGGCATATTCATTACTATATGGGTTATATGGAGTACCTTCAGGTGTGGACACTGGCAATCTCAAACAGGAAGTCCCCTCCCTATATAACCCCCTCCCCTAGAGGGAGTCCCTCAGTTTTGTAGCAAGCAGTATGCCTCCCAAAATGTTTCCCCAAAAGAGGGGTGGGAGCTCTGTGTCCCGTGATGTACTCCAAGAAAAGGATTTTACAGGTAAGCTGTATTTAAAAATCCCTTTTTCTTTCTCGTACATCACGGGACACAGAGCGGCATATTCATTACTATATGGGATGTCCGAAAGCAATGCTTTAATGAGGGGAGGAGACATCTTCCAAAGAAGGATTCAATTTAGAGGTATACTCAAATAATAATAATAATTCCAACTTAGTCAAGAAAAAACTTTTTTTTTTTTTTTTTTTTTTACAACCAAGGGTGCTTCTGATCCCGAGGATCTTAAACTGCAGCCTGTAGTACTGCCTGTCCAAAGGCAGAATCCGCATTCCTTCTCACGTCTAGTTGATAAAACCTTGTAAACGTGTGGACTGATGACCACGTCGCCGCCTTGCATATCTGAGCCATAGAGATCTGATGGTGTGCTGCCCAGGAGGCGCCCATGGCCCTGGTAGAATGGGCCTTTACCGACAAAGGAGGAGGCAACCTCTTCAAACCGTAGGCTTGAATGATTAATTGTCTAATCCATCTCGAGATGGTGGATTTTGCAGCTGCCTGCCCCTTCTTGGGGCCATCTGGTAGAACGAATAACACATCTGTCTTCCGGATCTTTTCTGTAGCTTTAAGATAGGCCTTCATGGCCCGGACAATATCCAAGGTATGCAGCAACCCCTCCTTTCTAGATGTGGGTTTTGGAAAGAAGGATGGAAGTACCAAATCCTGGTTCAAGTGAAATTTGGATATAACCTTTGGTAGAAAGGAAGGATGGGGCCGGAGAACTGCCCTGTCCTTATGCAGAACGAGATATGGTTCCTTACACGATAAGGCTGCTAATTCTGACACTCTCCTGGCCGAAACTATGGCGACCAAGAAAACCAACTTTCTTGTCAGTAAGACTAAAGGAATCTCAGCCAACGGCTCAAAGGGTTGTTTCTGTAGAGTGGACAGGACAAGATTTAAGTCCCATGGACAAATTGGTGACTTGACAGGAGGATTAATACGCAAGACCCCCTGTAAGAAGGTCTTTACCAGCGAGTGGGTGGCCAGCGGCCTCTGAAACCACACTGACAGAGCTGAGATCTGTCCCTTGATTGTGCTTAGTGCCAGGCCTTTATCCACTCCTAGCTGGAGAAAACTTAACACCCTATCAATAGTATATTTGCGGGAATTCCATCTTTTGGATTCACACCAGCCTACGTAGTTCCTCCACACCCTGTAATAAATCACCCTGGAGACCGGCTTTCTAGCCCTAATCAGGGTAGGAATTACCTGCCTAGACAGACCTCTACCCCTGAGAATCAGGGATTCAGCCTCCAGGCCGTCAAATTTAGACGCTGTAATGTAGGGTGGAGGATCGGGCCTTGTGAGAGTAGGTCTGGTTGTAGAGGAAGAGTCCAAGGGTCTCCCACTGCCATCTTCAGGACTAGTGAATACCAAGTCCTCCGGGGCCAAGCCGGAGCTACTAGAATGACTGGCTTGTGCTCCACTCTGATCCTGCGCAACAGGCGAGGGAGTAACTGTAGCGGAGGGAATGCATATAGAAGTTTGAATTGATGCCAAGGGCAAACCAACGCATCGGTTCCGCAGGCCATAGGATCCCTCGCTCGAGACACGAACCTGTCTAGTTTCTTGTTGAACCTGGATGCCATTATATCTACGTCCGGCATTCCCCACCTCTGGCAGATTGTCTGAAAGACCTGGGGATGCAGAGACCACTCCCCTGGCAACAGACTCTGGCGACTTAAGAAGTCTGCCTGCAGGTTGTCCACTCCGGGAATGAATATCGCCGAAATGCAGGGTACATGAACCTCTGCCCACTGAAAAATCAAGCTCACCTCCCTCTGAGCGGCCTGACTCCTGGTTCCCCCTTGGTGGTTTATGTATGCCACCGCCGTGGCATTGTCTGACTGGATTTTCACCGGGAACCCCTTTAATCTGGAGGTCCATGCCAGAAGGGCTAGGCGAGCAGCTCTGATCTCCAAGATATTGATGGGGAGCTGCCTCTCTGCTTTCACCCAAGTTCCCTGGCGAGAGAACCCCTCGAAGACCGCCCCCCAGCCTGCCAGGCTGGCGTCTGTGGTAACTACCTTCCCGACAACAGGGCTGAAGGATTTTCCCTTTAGAAGATTCTGGGGGTTCAACCACCAGGCCAGGCTTTGTCGGACCCTTGATGATAGCGTCAAAGGGGACTCTAAGGCATGTGCCCTCTTGCCCCAGGCTGCTAGAATGGCTGCCTGTAGGACGCGAGTGTGGATCTGAGCGTATGGTACTGCCTCGAACGTGGCCACTAGCTTGCCTAGTACTCGCATACACAGGCGAATAGTTGTTTTTTTCTTGTTTAGAACCAACTGAACCAACCCCTTGATAGCCTCGATCTTTACAAGGGGCAGGAACACCCTTTGCTGTTCTGTGTCTAACCTCATGCCGAGGTATTCCAACTGCTTTGTAGGCTGGAACGCTGACTTTCCCCGGTTTAGGACCCAGCCGAATCCTTCGAGGTACCGAACCGTGAGGTTTACTGCCTGTTGCAGACCCGGCCGTGAGTGATCTATGATTAAAAGGTCGTCCAAGTATGCTAGGACTGTGACCCCTTGGATCCTTAAATTGGCCAGAACTGGGGCTAGGATCTTCGTGAATACCCGGGGGGCCGTGGCCAGCCCGAAGGGGAGCGCCCTGAATTGGAAGTGTCGCTGCCCCACCGCGAAGCGTAAAAATCTTTGATGCGACTGAAAGATTGGTACATGAAGGTAAGCATCCTTTATGTCTATGGAGGCCAGAAAATCGTCCCTCTGAAGCGCGGCGGCTGCTGACCGGATGGATTCCATCCGGAAGGAACGAACCCTTAGGTAACCGTTTAACCTCTTTAGGTCCAAGATTGGCCTGACATCGCCGTTGGGCTTTGGTATGACAAAGAGATTGGAATAGAAACCTAGCCCTTGCTCTTGGGCTGGCACCTCTATTATTACGTCCTGGCAAAGCAGGTGATCCAAAGCTGCCAGCAATGAGGCCTTCCTTGCTGGATCCTTTGGTAGCCTTGATTCTTGAAAATGAGGCGGAGGACACCTTAGAAACTCCAGTCTGTAGCCTGTGGTTACAGATGCCCGGACCCATTTGTCGGGGATCTTGGCTTCCCAAACTTCTGAGAAGAAACGAAGCCTTCCCCCCACCCGCGAGAGTGGGGGCGCCCCTTCATAAGGCAGACTTAGGGGCTGTCTTTGTCGGCTTGCGATACCATGGCCTCTTACCCCCAGGGGCCTGTCCCTGCGATCTACTGTTAACGTTGGATCGTGCAGGCGGCCGTCGATACTGCCTGGAATTTGAGGGCCCCGAGACAGGAAAGAGCTGCCTTTTAAATGTAGGACCCCGGAATGTCTTTTTGACCGGTAAAAGGGTACTCTTGCCACTTGAAATAGTCTGAATATATTTATCCAGATCCTCTCCGAAGAGTCGTCCTCCATGGAAGGGAAACCCTGCCAGAAGCTTTTTGCATGGGGGCTCCGCCGCCCAGTTCTTCAACCATAAGAGCCTTCTCATGTGCACCAAAAATAGTGATAAACGAGAGGCCTGCTGGATGGAATCTTTTATAGCATCTACAGCAAAACACAGAGCTCTGGGAATGTCAGAAAACTCTTCTGCTTGTTGGGTAGGCATGTCCTTTAACATTTCTTTTGTCCGGTCTTTTAACGCCTGACAAACTCCAATTGCAGCCACAGCTGGCTGTACCACTGCTCCTGCCATAGCAAAGGATGCTTTTAAAAGTGTCTCCAACCGTTTATCAACCGGATCTTTAAACATATGTATGTTTTCCACCGGGCAAGTTAGTGATTTATTCACACATGAGATGGCTGCATCCACTACTGGGAGCCTCCACCTCTTGGAGAATTTTTCCTCCATGGGGTAAATGACCGCAAATCTTTTCGGTGGCAGAAAAATCCTGTCCGGCCGTGCCCAATCCCGAAAGATCAATTCCTCCAAGAGAGGATGGACCGGAAAAACTGCGTTGCTTAACGGAGCTTTCAAAGAGCCCAGAGAGGATACCGGAGGAACCTGAGGCTCTGGCAATGGTAAACTAAATGCCGAGCGGACCATGTCCGTCAAAGACTGTACCCACAGTCTTTCTGTCTGGGAGTCTGAAAATGGTTCCTCAGAGGCAGATCCCTCAATCCCTGAACCCTCTTGGTTCAGGTCTAGTTGATCCTCCTGTGATTCCAATTCCTCTGGAGAGAGAATCTCAGCATCTGAGGATACACCTCTTGGTGATGGGGATCTAACCCGTTTCTTACCAGGAATAGCTCTAGCGATCAATGCTGCTATTCTCTCTTCTAGCCCCCCTAGGGATACGGCTAGCATCTCCTCTGTGATAAACACAGGGCTGGGCTGATCTGGGCCAGCCTCCGCACCAGATCCCCTTAATGGCTCATCCAAGGCACCTTTTATGTTAATAAGTTGCGGGGAAAGTATCGGCATATCATCAGAATCAGAGGGGGAACCCCTTTGGTTTTTTTTTTTGGTCTTTTTTGTACCCTTTGACCCCGAACCTTTGGAAGCCATAACACAAAATCGAGGGACTCCGCCAACAACAACAGACTGTAGTGGCCAGGAGTACAAAACCAGAGCTTAGGGGACAATAGATCACTAATGCCCAAAAACTGATGGGGCCCCGTATGTTTTTTTTTTTTTTTTTTTTTAAATATATATTATATATTTTTTTTTTTTTTTTTAAAACATACAGTGACCCCAAACTTAGTTTGCCAGCCTCCAACCTGCTGCAAAAAGGGGAATTTTTTGGCTTAACAAAAAAGGCATTGGAACAAAGTCCAGCATGTACTACCCCTCTTCCGCCACCGGGAGTCACTGTTCTGCCGCTCTGCGTCCTCTCCTTCTGAAATCAGCCTCAGACTGAGCACTGACAATGCCTGCTGATCTATAACAGCACAAGGCGCGCCCCTGTATGACGCCGCAGGCACGCCCCCCCCCCGCCCTCCTCTCTGAACGGCGCGAAAAAACGTCTATAAGACGTGCGCGCGCGCCGGAACAGGAGGAACATGGAGGAGCCGCGCTGCTGGAGACCCAGGACTGCAGTATCAGGCGGCAGATTCAAACCCCCGGCCAGGTAGGACTCTCCAAAAGGCCCCATAGGGATCCTTACTAGTCCTAGGAAGAAAGCAGCAGGTTAGCTAGCAACACATTCTTAGACAGGGGAACCTAGTGATGGGGGAAAAAAGGGGTCATCCTGTCTTTCTCAGACATAGTGAGCAAGGTTGCCAATGCAGAGCATACTTAGGCTATCCCCCCTTTTAGGTTACCCCGGAGAGCCTGCTGTCGAACCAAGTCCCGCAGGCTCCCCCTTACCTGCTCCATGCTGCAGGATGTTTGTCCAGCAAAACGATCCAATCTTCTCCCATCTCCGTGGGTAGCGTAGTAGACCTTCAGGCCCTGGGGTCCTATGAAGGTACCCACTGTCCTGGACCTATATAGCACCCTGGCAAACAGGCACTTATGGTTTTTACAAACTCCAAGTCCTGGGCCCAGGGTCCAGCCCTCCAAAGAGGAGCATTATAGGCAAAACCCCACGGTTTGGGGCCCGGGTACTGTCCACTTTGGCACTGAGGCTCCTTGGACAGATCCGGTTAGCCCGCCCTTAATCCCAAGGATGTGGAGCAAAGCTATTCCGTGACCAACACCTAAGACACTGGCGAAAAAACTGAGGGACTCCCTCTAGGGGAGGGGGTTATATAGGGAGGGGACTTCCTGTTTGAGATTGCCAGTGTCCACACCTGAAGGTACTCCATATAACCCATATAGTAATGAATATGCCGCTCTGTGTCCCGTGATGTACGAGAAAGAAAAGGTGATTAAACATTGTGAAAACCAAGTAAAGAGTGCTAATATAGTAAGTGATTAAAATGCTAGTTCTAAAAATGTAAAGGTTTACAAAAAAAAGGAAAATTTAAGTGGATGTAAACCCTCCATACACCCAGTGAAGTGAACATCCTCAGATGATAGATGACAAAGATGAACCAAATATTCCTACATAAGTTTTACATGTATATCTGCTGTCGCCACATTTATATACCGTTTAGAATGTTCAGATCCTGTTAGGAAAGTTTCTCTTCCTGTTTAACACGGTGTGATGTCTGGGCATACAGCCAAGATAGCCAACATTGCTGATTGGAGGAAAGGCACAAACCCCCTCTCCACCTCAGACTCAGAGGTGTTCTGTAACAGAGCCAGCTCCCTGGTAATCTATTTTAGCAACCTCCCTGGACAGAAATGTCAGGATACTTTTATCCGAGGTGTCAGAATTTGACAGGATTAAGGGCCCTTTCACACGGGGCGGATCAGTAATGATCCGCCACTGTGTGTCCGTAAGCTCAGCGGGGATCTCTCCCTAAATCCCAGCTGAGACATCGGATGACAGGGCGGTCTCCGCACACTGTGCAGGGACTGCTCTGTCTTTTCTCCACTCTCCCCTATGCGGAAGCGGATGAACACGGACCGTGTTCATTCGATCTGCAGACGGAAGAAAAAATAAATAAATAGGACATTCTTCCGTCTGCAAAATCGGATGTTTGCAGAGGCGGGTGATTACGGGTGTCAGTGGATGTTCATCCGCTGACACCCGCAATCACATAGGGACCAATGTATGTCCCGTTTTCATCCGCAAACGAATGGATGAGAAAAAGGACATACGGTGCTCTAGTGTGAAAGGGCCCTTAGGTGACATAGCTCTTTGAAGAGAGATAAAAATACTGCAGATATATGTGCCCAGCTCAAATTTCATGAATTGGGTTTACATCCACTCCAACTCTTTTTTTAAATAAAAGGTATTTGATAAGTGTACCAATCTAGTATTTATTGTAGTAGTGAACAATCAAGAGCCATATAAACCATAGCCGTGGTCACCAACCCTGTCCTCAGGGTCCACTAACAGGCCAGATTTTATGTATTACCTTGGGGAGATGCAGACTGGAATTCTGCAATCACTGAGCAGCAAATGATATCACCTGTGATGTATTTCAGTTATCTTGCAAACCTGGCCTGTTAGTGGGCCCTGAGGACAGGGTTGATGACCACTGAACCAAGGGGCCAGGGTTTAAAGTTCCAAACCAAAATCAAGGCTTTTTGCAAAGCAGAGTGGCTCCTGCACTGTTCACCTGTGAGAGTTATACACCCGTGTCATCATCTCATCCTAACCCCAGGACCTGCATTGTGCAGAAGAGTCGCATAATAAAGTGAATTCATACTGATCTGCAGTACAATTGTCAGCATGATGATGAAGCAGATACTAAAGGCAAAAACACAGAAGCTTTAATCAAATGACTACTTACCATACTTGCTACAGGTTTAAATCCCACCCAAGTATGCCCTCAATCTAAGTATATGGAGCTGCATCTCCCCACACAATTTGAGGCCTTTTAAAGGGGTGTTCCACCCAAAAAAATGACCCCTTCTCAATCCACTCCTCACCCCCATACATGCCACATTTGGCATGTAATTTTTTTGGGGGGGGGGGAGTGGGGGCTTCAGTAGGAGTGGGACTTCCTGTCCCACTTCCTGCTTCCGCCGAGGGGCTGGTTAGGCGATTAAGCTTAATCGCCTACACCAGCCCCCTCCCTGTAGGCGATCACATGGGACACTGACAGGTCCCATGCGATCGCCTCTCCAATCAGCGGCGAGCCGCGCCGCGCACGCATGCGCAGTACGGCTCGCGCATGCGCAGTGGGTGCCCGGCCGTGAAGCCGAAGGCTGTCACGGCTGGGTGCCCACAGTCAGGATGGAGACGCCGGCCGGGGAGGGGGGCAGAGGAGCGGAGCCCCGGTCGGCGCGTCGCTGGTACGCAGGAGCAGGTAAGTGAGTGTTTATTAAAAGCCAGCAGCTACACTTTTTGTAGCTGCTGACTTTTAATAAACACAACTTAGGGCTGGAACACCCCTTTAAATTAGATTTTTCCAGATGTATAAAATTGTGACCATAGCAGTGCCCTCATCTTCTCATTTTAGGCCTGGCCATGGGCAGAGATCTGATGTACACACAACTGACCTGTGCCACTACCCTTACACTGCTAGATGCAAAGAGCAGAGATGGTGTGTTGGTGCCCCAAGAGGCTCTGCTACATGTGGTGGAGACTCCATGATGGCACCCCCCTGGCTCTACAAAAAGTGAGCTGATGAGGAGGCTTTTTAGACAGGAAGGGAATTGGAGATCCTGGGCTATGCTAGCAATGGAAATAGGTGGTGATGCCAGAGATGAGCTTTATGAGCCTCCATTTTCTAAACAATGTGGCTTACATACAAGGGTGTCTCAGGAAGGGAAGGGTCACCAGTCTCTGCTGCCTCTTAGCAAACCGTCCAATTCAAATATCGACCAAAAAACAGACAGCCAAAAGAGTAAAGTTCAAAATTAAACCGTTTGCTATGGGGCCATATTGATGGTTCTATTCCGTCCAGCAGAAGTTTTTAAAACCCTAGGTCATTAAAGTTGTTCTAAAGCCTCAAGGTTTTATTTTTTATTTTTTTACCTTATTGCATTCTATACATTAAAGAGGCGGTTCACCCTAAATATAATCTCTCCCATACGATCCAGCATACTGGCATCAGCGCCAGTATGCTGTTTTTTTGTTTTGTTTTTTAATCCCCCACTTACTGCGTAATCTTTAATTTCTTTCCCCCGTGGTGGATGGCGCCTGTATAGCGCGTCACATCTTACGAAAATACCCGATTTAGGACTCGGGTATTCTCGGCGCAATGCGGCGCCTGCGCACAGACCTAGGAGCTGACTGCGCAGGCGCCGTATTTCTCCGATTCCGACGGCTATGGCGCGACACGATCTCCGAAAAAAGCCGGAATAGGACTCGGAGAAATACGGCGCCTGCGCATTCATCTCCTAGGTCTGTGCACAGGCGCCGCATTGCGCCGAGAATACCCAAATCCTAAATCCACCGCGGGGGAAAGATATGAAAATTAAAGATTACACAGTAAGTGGGGGATTTAAAAAAAAAATTACGGGCGCCGACGCCAGTATGCTGGATCACATGAGAAAGACTATTTAGGGTGAACCTCCGCTTTAAGGTTAACACCCTCTTTCAGGATCCCCCCCAGCCCCCAGTTTATTCTTACCCGAGCCAAATCCAATCCAGCAACGAGTACGAGGGCAGCATCTAGTTGCTGTCTCACTCCTCATTGGGTCATAGGCTCTGCTGTGATGGAGTTTTTTTTTGGGGGGGGGGGCCCTAGTTGCCTGGTCTGTGTCAATAGATGCAGGCAGGGAATTGCTTAGTTTTCCCGTCCGTACTGAGCAGAGTGTGGTGACCCAGGTGCTCAGTGGATCCCTACCATATGGTTGAAATCTTTGAGGAGCTTGGACTGAGTGATGTCAGCAGACAGAATGGACTGTACTCCTGTGATCCACAGGAGAAGTACGGCCAGAAAAAGTTTTAGGCCACGTATACACGATCAGACCGGTCCGTTGAAACTGGTCCGACGGACCGTTTTCATCGGACCAGGCTGAAGTGGTCTAATGTGTGTACACACCTTCGGACCAAAAATCCGATCAGACCAGAACGCGGTGACGTAGAACACAACGACGTGATGAAAAAACGAAGTTCAATGCTTCCAAGCATGCGTCGACTTGATTCTGAGCATGCGCGCGGGTTTTTGGTCCGATGCTTTTGTGTACTAACCATCGAATCTGTCCGACGGACAGGTGTCCCTCAAAGATTTTAAAGCAGGTTTTAAAACTTCGGTCCGATGGGCCGTACACACCATCGAACTGGTCCGATGAAACTGGTCTGCAGACCAGTTTCATCGGACCGGTCTGATCGTGTGTACGCGGCATTAAATGAAGCCTGAAGATCAGTGGGGATTACCTGTCTGTATTCAATACAGCCTCAACTTCTGGGATACTGGCTTTTAAAGCGATTGCACTCAGTTCATTTAATTCTTGGCTGTTGAGAAGTAAATATTTATTCCTAAAAAGAAGAACACAATAGATTAGTAAAGCATTTCTCGAATGAGAACAGACATTTGCTACAGCAAGACAAAACCAAAAGTGCTTTTATACTTTTATTTATTGCAAAGTAAGGATAGGTGATGCCAACAAAAAGACACACACACCTGACATTATGTGGTATACACAGCAGTTTTAGGTCATTAACTTTTAGGCCTGGCTCACACCTATGCAGTTTGCATATTCAAGGTGTATTTTGTGTTTTTTCAATGCACGTTGATCCATTGAAGTCTATGGAACCTAAAAACCAGAAAAAAGGTCCCTGGCCCTTTCCATAAAATGCACAGATGTGAACAGGACTCATAGCAAACCATGTTAAATGGACTGTAATGCATTTCTGCAAAACTGGAAACCCACTAAAAAATGCAAGGATGTGAACCAGGTCTTAGTAAAGCTGGATAGAAAACTACACAACTTTTGTGGCTTATTTCCTTTAGATTTACCTTCATCTACGTAGTGCATACAAATTAAAAAAAGTGTTTAGGTTTGAGCTCATATAAGGTTTAGGTTTGAGCTCATATAAGGTTTAGGTTTGAGCTCATATAAGGTTTTGGTAAATCTAAAGAAAATTGTATCGTGTGCATCCAGCTTAAGACCAACACAGTAGCACGGAGACAGACAAAAAGCTCAGTTAACATGCAGTATTAGTAAGCAGGAAACCAGAAAGCTTACAACTTGCAAACTTTATGACTACAGTGGAACCTCGGATTGCGAACAACATGGTTAACGAGCGTTTCGCAATACAGAACACTGTATTTTGAAAAATCCTGACTGTTTTAAAGTGTTGTCTAGCAAAATGAGCAGGATTCAAACCAAAGCGATGTGCAGTACCGCGTTTAGCCCGAGGTGGGGGCGCCGGAGCTGTTCAGAAATACGCCATTCCCGAGCTGTCCTCAGGCCTTTCTGGGTGTCTGAGGCTCTCTGGCGCCCCCCACCCACCTCTGGCCATATGTGGTATTGCATGCCATTGAAGTAAATGCAGAACAAACTATTTTTGTTTCCATTTAATTCTATGGGCAAACGCGCTTTGATACACGAATACTTTGGATTACAAGCTTTCTCCAGGAACAGAATATGCTCGTAGTCCAAGGTTCCACTGAACTTAATTGTGTACATTATATATAAAAAAACAAAAACAAACACACACAAACAATAATTACTTACTCATGATGGTCGCTAAAGCTCTGTAGCAATCTTAGAAACTGTATCTTCAGGGAAATATCCTAGAAAGGAAATAATATTTACTCAATTAGGTATAAATTAACCACAAAAAAAATAAAAAAAAATAAAAGGTCTCAGTAGCCATGTACAGTTTATCAACTTTTGTGTACCATAATGCCACTCTAAACCCTAAAGGGGATACTTTATAGTTTCTGAAATATGTTGGTTTGGAGGTCCTCAATCTCCATAATTACATATGTTCGGGCTCCTAGTTCACTCGTGTGGGTCTTCAGTTTTCCTTTATCTCCAGGATTCCATCATAAGCGAATGAAAGACCATTTTGAGTTGGAGATGGAGGACAAGGATCTTAGTGGACCTTGTTCTCAGTGCTGCCTACAGGCAGCTCAACTGTCTGAACATTGCGCAGTCCCCTACAAAGCGGTTAGTGACACAGGGTCAGAATCTTCTAGATACAATTCAAGCTTCCACTGATGTGCCATCACACACGTCTGGTGATGGAAAGGTTTACATACACTTGACCATTTCCCTTGGGAGTATATTGGCACTTATTTTATTCAATAAAGAGTCGTACAGTAATGAACAGGGCTGGTGTGTGTCCTCCCTATGCTGGTTTTCCACTGATGGCCAGTTTATAAGCAATGATCAGGTACTGCTTATGTGGCTCCTGCTCAGTGCAAACTTGCACACACACACACGCGCGCGCGCACCAGTCAAAATAAAAAACATTCTAATGACAGAACGAATCTTGAGCATTGGATACTTTTCTGCATGCTCCCCTGCCACCAGATCGCCTAAGAGTCCTGCAACGATTGTGATGTTCCAGAGGAGAATCGAAACTTAAAAAGGGCTTTACACGCCCTCTCACAATATAAAGTTTTGGCCTGGAAAATGCACTGCAACATTGGTGACTGTGTGGCTTGAGGAGTGCGGAGGAAGTAAAAAATGTGCCGCTTATGGATCCTCTTGTAAAGAAATCTGTTATTTTACAAACTATGGGCAAAATACAAGTTAGTTTTAAAGGGGAGAATGTGTGTCAAGACAAAACAGGCCTATTAGCAACTTTTTCAGAATGTCAATCTCCCCATCCATTATAGGGAAGAGAAAAAAAAAAAAAACAGGAAAAGGGAGAAGAGCCAAAGCATTTTTGGTCATTGGTCATACTTGCCTTCAGGGGTCACAGGAGTGCACTTACATTTGCACTTCTGTGACTCGGAACTAGCCAACAGCAGACCAACCACCGTCGGCTAACATCTCTGAGCCAGTATAAGCTCTAAAAGCATCCAGACAATATTGTCAGGATCCACCCAGATACCTGACTGGCAACAGTTTCACATTCTCACAGCAGTGAGCAATGGAGGTGCAGAGCAGAGACAGTCACAGTACCCTTCTCAGGGCGGACAGGGAACTGAGCGATCACATGAGTCACTGTTGAGTCGGCGGGGGTTTTCCATTTTGCACACTTTAATATTACTCACTGGACTGCAGTCGCAGTTCTGGTTGTGCCCATGGAGTACCAGAGTGGATGCAGAGTGCTTCCGCCATATCAGCTTGTCAAACAGATTATTCAATCCTGGAATCAGTTTAAACTCGGCAATCATTTTATGGACCTGACATAAGAGAAATTGAGAAACAATGAAGAAAACCTAAAATTATATGCATAGAAGACCATCCAAAAACACAAAGCAATCAAAAAAGGTACACAAACCTGATTCCTCTGTCTTCCCATCAGCAAGACACAGAGCACATAGAGAACCTCTACTTTGTACATGATCTCATGCATAATCTTCATGGAATGTGGGAGCTGCGTTCTCGAGGTGGGATTTACCAGGCTGCCTTCATCGGACGACTCTAAAAAGTCAACAACATGTTAGAGAAGAGCTTCACTAGATTAAGAAAAGTGCTGCAAAACGGACAGTGAAAATCCCCCAAGATCCAGAAAAAACGATCACATGTGCCAAATGAGAAATACTCATGTTTTGATTGATTGAAAGGCAGAGTTTGAGAAATTATGTTTAGACCCTTTTCACAGTGGGGCGCTCAAAAATTGCCCATAAAAAACTGTGCGAGTTTCTGTGCCGTTTCTTCAGCGTTAGCTGTGCGTTTTTTTTTTACGGTCATATGACAACTTGACCTTAAGACCCCTTTCACACTGGGGCGGAGCAGAGCGAGCGGTAAAGCGTCGGTTACAGCGGCGCTATTCTGCCAAGGAAAGCGTTAATAAGAGCCCCGTGGGCAGTGCTGCCAAATCGCTTTGCAGGAGCTGCCCATTCATTTCAATGGGCAAGGGTGGTGGAGGAGCGGTGTATAGACTTTCCCGTCCTGCAAGCGCACCGCCCCAGTGTGAAAGCACTCAGACTTACACATTTGGGTGGCTTGAGAGGAGCTTGTCAGGTGCTTTTTAAAGCGCTCCAAACATGCCACTTGCAGGACTTGGCACCGCTCTGCCAGTGCATCACCCCAGTGTGAAAGCTTCAATTGAAATGAAAAGGAAACAGTTTTCAGGCGCCATTTTTTTTTTAAATTTATATATATATATATTTTTTTTTTTTTTTTTATTTATTTATTAAAAGCGCCTGAAAAAGGACCTTACCTATGTAAACAGACCAAAATCATCTGTAGACATCTTCAGAGCTACAAGGCTAAAAGCAAAGCCTTGAAAGTGGCATATTTACTAAACCTGTAAAACCATAACAAATTATATCGTTCAAAGTTTATTTCACATCGTTGACACAAGATCAAATTTTCCTAAAAGGCATTTTTTTTTTTTATTAGTTTTTAAAGTGAACCTGTGCTTTGCCCAGATGTGGTAGAATAGAGTCACATAAAGCTGAACGCCAGATGGAGATTTAAACAGCAAAGCGAGACAGATGAGATTACTTTTCTGTTACAGTTAAAGTGAATCCCCAAATTCTTCTCGTTATTGGCGCCAAAAGATTTCCAATTACTATGAGCTTCTTCCAAAAATCCATCATAAAACGCATTGCCAACCCGTGGTGCAAGCTCTAGTTCAGTGATGGTGAACCTTGGCACTCCAGATGTTTTGGAACTACATTTCCCATGATGCTCAACTACCCTGCAGAGTGCATGATCATCATGGGAAATGTAGTTCCAAAACATCTGAGGTGCCGAGGTTCCCCATCACTGCTCTAGTTCCTCTTTTCTCCTCTTCTAGCCTTCCCCCACAAGGCACTCCTGAATGTCCTACAGGGTAGCTCCAGCCACGACAAGTCACATGCTTCCTCATAGCACTCTCCTCTGATCACTCATTGCAGTATGGTGGAACACCGGGATTCACGTGACAGCAGTCTTTATATAATTTTAATGGCATTCACTTGGCATATGCCTGAACTTGATGAAAGCAAAGCTTGCGATACTAGGAAATGAGGGGAGGGACTTACTGCAAACAGGTACAGCGCTGGATCGAATGAGGACTCAAGCAGTATAAAGGAGGAATACTACCTTTTGGCTGCTTTCATACCGAGGCGCTTTGCAGACGCTATAAATGCATTAGAGGGAGGGCTGCCGGACCGAGGCATTAGAGGGAGGGCTGCCGGACCGAGGCATTAGAGGGAGGGCTGCCGGACCGAGGCATTAGAGGGAGGGCTGCCGGACCGAGGCATTAGAGGGAGGGCTGCCGGACCGAGGCATTAGAGGGAGGGCTGCCGGACCGAGGCATTAGAGGGAGGGCTGCCGGACCGAGGCATTAGAGGGAGGGCTGCCGGACCGAGGCATTAGAGGGAGGGCTGCCGGACCGAGGCATTAGAGGGAGGGCTGCCGGACCGAGGCATTAGAGGGAGGGCTGCCGGACCGAGGCATTAGAGGGAGGGCTGCCGGACCGAGGCATTAGAGGGAGGGCTGCCGGACCGAGGCATTAGAGGGAGGGCTGCCGGACCGAGGCATTAGAGGGAGGGCTGCCGGACAGAGGCATTAGAGGGAGGGCTGCCGGACAGAGGCATTAGAGGGGATAGCAGAAGGCAGATACCAAAACATATTTAGATAATTACATTTGCTGCAGTGAAAAACACACATTTAAATGATTTTTGAATACAAATCTGCATCAAATGTGCCCGACATCTGCTTGGCGTTAAGGCTGAACTGCCCCCCGCCCCCCCCCCCTCCTCTGAAGGAGCTCATTCCTTGCAATGATTAATACACACTTTGCATTCTTCAGTTGCTTTTACCTGTACCACTCTGTTCCGTCTCCTCATGGGCCACACGCATCAAGGCATCCAACACCAAGGCGTTATCCAACCACGTGTACCACTCCTCTAGCTCCTGGAGGAAAGTGGCTGTGCCTGTAGATTCTGACACTTTACGGGTGGCAAGCTTGCATAGTCTTTCAATGAAGCCTGGGATATTCAGAAGTGTGGCTATAACAAAAAAGACAGTATTCTTTTAAGAACATGAACTGCAGATATTTACAGAAAGTTGACTGAAGAAATTGTAAAACTAAGACCATTTTAAAGTTTTTATCACCAAAGTTCTGGGATCAAGCATGGACACCATTACATTTTAGGGTAAAATGGGTTTTAAAAACACACGAGTGGCTATTAATATAAGAAATTTCTATAGGGAATCTGAAA
This sequence comes from Rana kukunoris, assembly GCA_029574335.1. NCBI lineage: Eukaryota > Metazoa > Chordata > Amphibia > Anura > Ranidae > Rana > Rana kukunoris. Next base: position 133,901,816 of record CM056060.1, on the reverse strand, counting down.
GGAACTTCATCCCTGTTTAAGTAAATCGGATCTCTTTAGAAGAGCGTTTGCCTTCCTCCGGATCTACTGTAGGATTAACCACTTGCTTAACGCCCGCCGCACACCTATGTACGTCCACAGAATGGCACGTACAGGCAGATGGGCGTACACGTACGTCCCTGCCTTCTAGCAGGTCGGGGGTCCGATCAGGACCCCCGCCGCTGCGTGCAGCTTACCTCTGGGAGCGATCCGACTCGAGGGGGCGGCTGTTCGTTTCTGTCCGCCCCCTCATGATCGCTCCCAGCCAATCCTGTGAGCCGCCGCCGTGTCACTTCCTCTGCCTGTAAAATGTAAACATAGGCAGAGGAAGCGATGCAGCTCTCCTCTCAGCGGTATTTTCAAACCGCCGAGACGAGAGAAGAGTCACAGTAAGTCGCACCAACACTACACTGACACCACACACATAGGCACATTTACCCCTTGCGATCACCCCCCCCCCCCCCACCCCCTTGTCACTGAATGCAGTGATCATATATGTACGGATTACTGCATTTAGTGTCAGTGTAACAGTTACTGTGACAGGCAGTTAGTGTTAGCTTCAGGGTAGCCCCGTACCCTCCCTAATAAAGTTTTAACCCCTTGATCACCGCCCTAGTTAACCCTTTCACTCCCTATTGCCAGTGTCACTAAGCGATCATTTTTCTGATCGCTGTATTAGTGTCACTGTTGCCGCTAAGTAGCTAAAAAAAAAAAATGATTGCGATTTTTTTTTTTACTAAAGACATGTGGCTGAATACATTTTGGCCTAAATGTTTGACTAAAATTTAGTTTATTCAATTTCTCTTATAACAAGTAAAAAATGTTTTTTTCTCAAAAAGGTCGCTCAATTTTTGTTTATAACGCAAAAAATAAAAAAAAATCGCAGAGGCAATCAAATACCATCAAAAGAAAGCTCTATTTGTGGGAATAAAATTACGCAAATTTGGTTTGGGAGCCACGTTGTACGACCGCGCAATTGTCGGTTAAATCGACGCAGTGCCGAATTGTAAAAACGCCTCTGGGCATTTAGCAGCATATTGGTCCGGGGCTTAAATGGTTAATGGGCACTTAATCCCCCCCCCCCCCTCCTGCCCAGAGCAATTTTCAGCTTTCAGTGCTGACGCACTTTGAATGACAATTGCGCGGTCATTCAACACTGTACCCAAATGAAATGTTTGTGGTGTTTTTTTCCCACACACAGAGCATTTAATCATCACTAGGGTTTTTATTTTTTGCTAAACAAAAAAAGAAAATGTTGAAAAAAAAAACGTTTCATTTTGTTATAAAATTTTCTCCATCGATATGGGCCGATGGGCACAGATAAAGCGGCACTGATAGGCGACAATGATGGGCGGCACTGTTGATGAGGCACCGATTGGTGACACGGGATAGGTGGCGCTGGCAGATGAGCTAGCAGCAGCTCTCCCCGATGGGGACTGATGTCCCTCTGACGGTGGCCGGTGATCGGCTTTTTTTTCTCCTCACAGTATCAACGCGAGGTAAAAAATATTAGGCGATTACCAGCTCTGTTTACATCATCTGATCAGCTTTCATTGGCCGACAGCTGATCACGCGGTAAGGGGGTCAGGATTGGGACTGGATCTGTGATCCAGCGAGTCTCAGACTCACTGATCACATAGCGAGCAGCGCGTGCCCTGCAGGGGGTACACGGGCCACTCAAGCACAGAAGGACGTCTGACTCCCTTCTGGCAAAGTAGGTCCGCACTGTAGCTGTCATTCAACTATAGCGCAGATCTGAAGCGGTTAAGCTGGCCATATATGGATCTAATCTTGGCCGATTGAGCAGAGACTAGCCGAGATTTGATCCATCTATAGGCAGGCTGATTGTATCAAATTTTTAGCATGAGATTCTACCAGCAGGGACAGCACCCCACACAATAGCTCAGTGTTAATGGGGAAATCAAGGAAAGAAAACAGCATAATATATGGCCTTCTCTAGGGTTCTGTATATAAAAGTTTTTAAATTTATTTTGCTATGGGTTGAATGTGTTTTTAGCCTATATAATTCAATTACATGCCTAACCAGATCACCAGACTTCTCTACAATTTTCTGACAACTCGGGCAATACGTTTTCCCAAGCTGCAATTACTGTGCAAACAGGTTTTCTAATGAGCTTAGCACCAAAGCATATAGATAACTAGACAGAATGGATGCCAACGAGCCAAACCTTGATTTATTTCCGCTCTCGAAGGGCTCTGAGACTTCTTCTGCTGTGCGTCTTTAGCAAGCAGAGTGTATTTATCGTCACTTCCGGTTTCCAGCTCGGATATGGTGACAGACAGGATCCGGCAGAAGTTTGCCAGCTGCTGTTGATCAAAACTGGACACGAGACTTGCAAGGTTGGGAATATCCTCAAGCTGGATCATCTCCTGAATGGCAGAGAACATAAAACACCATTAGAACACCTTGAAGTGTATGTGGACAGCTGCTGTGAAATTATATATAATATATATATGGCGAGATAATTAGACAGACTTAAAGGGGTTGTAAAGGAATTTTTTTTCCTAAATAGCTTCCTTTACCTTAGTGCAGTCCTCCTTCACTTACCTCATCCTTCCATTTTGCTTTTAAATGTCCTTATTTCTTCTGAAAAATCCTCACTTAACATTCTTCTGTCTGTAACTCCACACAGTAATGCGAGGCTTTCTCCCTGGTGTGGAATGTCGTGCTTACCCCCCCTCCCTTGGACTACAGGAGAGTCAGGACGCTCTACGTTGCAGATAGAGAAAGGAGCTGTGAGTTAGTGGGCATCCTGACTCTCCTGTAGTCCAAGGGAGAGAGCGAGCAAGACCACCTGCCTTCATATGCTTCTTAAAGTGAGTTCCACCCATTTAAAAGTTAGCAGCTACAAAAGGTGTAGCTTCTGACAAATCAGACACTCACCTGTCCCGCGATGCGGGCGTAAGACTCACTTCTCTCCCCTCCTCTCTGCAGCACTGACATTCTAACTGCGTGCTGTGATTGGTCTGGCAATCTTCTGGGACGTGTCACTTGTTCCAGAAGATTGCAGGGAGGGGCAGGGAAGAGGTGAACTTCCTTCGGTGCCAGGAGGAAGTGCTGGGTATCTGCTCCCTGCCCCCCCCCCCCCCCCAATTAACGACATGCCAAATATGACATGTCAGGGGTCACCATCACTTAAAGCGGAAGTTCAATTTTTGGGTGGAACTCTGCTTTAAGAAAATGCAAACAGTGGGCTGGTTCTTGGGAGGAGTTGTGCAAATATCTTAAATGGGTGGATGTCAGTCTGGAGTAGTTGACATGCTTAGGCAGGCTGTATTTGCATGCAGCTTGCTGTAGATAATTTACACATGTGATACTAAGCCTCCATGATTCAAAAATCCCTGTAGTAGTCACCGCTACAACTGTAATCTCCACTAGTTTTCAGGTCCCGTGCAGAGTATCTGTCCTGCTTTATCGCAGACACAGGAGGTCGCTCACTTAGCACAGGCACTATCCAGGGAACACTTTCTATTTTCTCAATTCATACATTAATTGAGAAATGGAAAGTGTTCCCTAAATGGCACCTTAGCTGAGCAGATGACCTCCTGTGTTGAATAATCAGCAGGGCAGACACTTGGCTAAAGACCTGGAAACTATCAAAACAATGCCTACTGGTCATAACCTCAAGTCAGGACCAGTGATCTTTAAGACTGATCTAGCTCTACATTTATTTTAGAGGGAATTAGCACAGACTGGAGTTGAATAAATAAGAGTACCTTTTTAACCCCCAGGATGTCTTCAATGAGGGTTGCCGTTTGCAGGAACGTCTTTTTGTTTGTCATTAACGTGAACAAGAAAAGAACAAAGTCATTGCGTTCTGCCAAGCGTTTGGTGACACCTTCCGTCTATGTAAAATAAAAAAAAATAAAAAAGTTAGGTTATTCACGTAAAGAAACATTTGGGAAGTTAAAAACAAGGACACAGACAAGCTGTGCTGACCACAACTGCTCCCTGCAGTGCTGTACATTCTTCCAATGACAACCAACAAATATGTAAATTTATATGTAGAATAACACCACTTTGAAAAAGAGGAACTTCAGTTTAACTCCCTTATTTTTTTTTCCATTCAATTCCTACCGTTTTTCTGCCTGCATGCCGTCAAACCTTGAGCAGTGTAGATTAGTTACAGTAATGTACACTGCTCCATGCATACTACTGATAAAGAAAAAGGAGAGAAAAAAAAAAGAGAAAAAGAAAAAAAAAAAAAAAAAAAAAAAAAAAAAAAAGAAAAAAAAAAAAAAAGGAGAAAAAGAAAAAGAAAAAAAATGAGAAAAAGAAAAAAAATGAGAAAAAGAAAAAAAAATGAGAAAAAGAAAAAAAAATGAGAAAAAGAAAAAAAAGAGAGAAGAAAAAAGAGAGAAAAAGAAAAAAAAGAGAGAAGAAAAAAGAGAGAAAAAGAAAAGAGAAAGAAAAAAAGAGAGAAAAAGAAAAAAAAAAGAGAAGAAAAGAAAAAGAAAAAAAAAGAGAAAAAGAAAAAAAAGAGAGAAAAAGAAAAAAAAAAGAGAGAAAAAGAAAGAAAGAAAGAAAGAAAGAAAGAAAGAAAGAAAGAAAGAAAGAAAGAAAGAAAGAGAGTTGTAACCACCTATTAAACAGGAAGTCCAATGGCAAAAACCAGAGTGAATTTGTGTAAAATATGTAAAAATGTGACATTCAAAAATTACTTGAAGCCAAATGCTTTACTTGTATGCAGAATCCCAACCATCCCTACTGACCAGTAATATATTCCCTTTGACTCCATTCCTATGACAGATGTTTGTCTAATGGCAGATAAAATTCCTGCAGGCAGACATAACACAACTCATTATGTGACAAACAACCACCCCCACCCCCCCCCCACATCTCCAAACTGGTGTGGCCGCCGCTTAAGTAGATAATTGATATTAGGAACAGAAAAATGCCAATTAGGAACACTGTGACCTGCCAATGACAACAGCCATTCCTTCCAGCCCAGAGCAGCACCTCAACCCATATGCAACACGTACAGGTAAACTAAACCCCCCCCCCCCCCCCCCATCCAAAAATACTCTCCATTTGAAAGCATTAACCCTAGGTTCACATCTATATGCTTTTTTTGTGCATTTCCTTTTTCAGAAAACGCATTACAGTCCATTTAACACAATTTCCTATGGTACACATTCACATCCAAGTGTTTTTCAGCTTGTGCGTTTTTGGAAAGGGTCGAGGACTTTTCCTTGCAGCAGATTGTGTTTTGCGCATAATAGACTTGAATAGAGTTGTACCGGAAACGCAAGTGTTGCAATCTGCCCGCTTTGAAAATACGGTTTATAGCTGGTTGCTAAGGAGCAGGCTGGGAAGCCGTCATCTGACAAAACACTAAGGAGTCTATGATCGTCACGCCTGCCCAGGATGGAAACTGCATACATACGGTACTTATTTCAACCATCTTAAATCTTTTTTTTTTTTTTTTTTTTTATCTACAATAAATTTTACATACAGTATTGCACTATGGGAATGGTTTTATTTTTTTACCCATGATATGCTGGATTAACCATGCATCATCCCATAAGAGTGTGTTTTCCACCTAAAGGGAAGCAAGCCTGGATACAAGCCACCAACGAAGGGACGAACTGTGTACCGAAACGCGTTGGGCCCTCTAGACCCCTTTTGGAAACGCACCTATATAATTCATGTTTTTAATGCTTGAATTTCTATGTATAATTTGTTAATAAATTCATTACTTTGCTGGTGCCGTGAAAGTCCCATTGGGGGGGGGGAGGGGGGGGGTATATCCTTTGATTAAAGGGAAGGAACTAAGGACTTTTACATTGTGGGAGGTCTTACAACACTGTACCCAAATAAGAGGCATATTTTTATAATATATATATATATTTTTTTTTACAATATATATTTTTATTTATAATATATTTTTATTTATATTAAAACTTTCGGCTATAAAACATCCAAAAAATAAATATGAATTTCATCAATTTAGACCAATAAGCTTATATTGATTTGTTTGTGCAAATGTTATAGTGTCTACAAACTATGGGATATTTTTATTTACTAGTAATGGTGGCGATCAGCGACACCAATATTGCGGCAGATGAATCAGACACTGACTTTTTGGGGAACTAGTGACACCAATACAGTGATCAGCGCTAAAAAAATATGTACGGTCACTGTACTAACACCACTGGCTGGGAAAGGGTTACCATCAGGGGCGATCAAAGGGTTAAATGTGTGCCTAGCCTGTGAATCAGTGTAGTGGGGGGGGGGGGGGGGGTGCTTTTACTAGTGGAAAACACAGATCAGTGTTCCTGCTTTACAGGAACACAGGATCCATGCTTCCTGTAGGCACAGAATGACAATCTGCCTGTGTACTGAAGCATTGGCGCCGTGTAAAATCACAGAAGAAGGGCGGCGGCTTGCACGCCCCAGACCCAAAAGTGTTAGATCGCGTACTAGGTACGCGATCTGGCAGAGAGCGCCTGCCCTGCTGCGGTAAATGTACACTGGGCGGTCCGCAAATGGTTAAACAAAACAATGTACATGGTATTTCAATAAAAGAAAAGGGTACTTACGCATATACAGGTGTTGTACAGGATGCTGAGGCAGTCCTTGATTAATTCATCACTGACTGAAAAATAAAAAAGGCAATATGAAAAAAAAAAAATTAAAACTGGAAAAAAAAAAAAGGGGAGGATACATTAAAAACATCAAATTGATTAAAAAAAAAAAAAAAAAAAAAATTATATATATATATATATATATATATATATATATATATATATATATATATATATATATATATATATATATATATATATATATATATATATATAATTTTTTTTTTTTTTAAAGGAAGCATGGATCCTGTGTTCCTGTAAAGCAGGAACACTGATCTGTGTTTTCCACTAGTGATATATATATAAAATAAAAGCTTAATAGTGTAGTAGCACAACAGCTTTCCTTTAAAATCAACAAAGTGCAGAAGTATGGTTTCTGACAAGTCCACTTTTTTTTGGGACTGAGTGAGACACAAGACACGTGGAAGGAGAAATTATGTAAATTGCTTAATTAGCATACAAACCAACCATACCTTCCAACGTGTGAAACATGATTGAACACAAGTATTTCAATCTATATACAAAACAATGACATAAAAAAAAAAAAGAATTCATAGTATAGATGCACGCATCTGAAATCGCATAGTTACCCATGAAAGTAGCTGGTATAAAATGCCAAAGTCTTGCTTTGGTAATGACATAAAAATGGGCTAAAGGATACAGATGAATAACAGTTGAGGTCAAGCTATGTGTTCTGAACATTATGACATTGAATAGGCTCGACGCGTTTCGTGGTCAGTTGCCACTCAGCAGGAGAAAAAAAAAATGCATAGCATGTCCGGAAAATATGTTAAAAAAAAAAAGTACCGAATAGGATCTGATGTTTTGATGGCAAGGGAAAAAAAAGGTAGGTACAAGGAGAAACGAGATGTGTATCTCCCTGAAAATACTTGTGTATAAATTCTTCTAGACAAGCATTGCTGCAAGTCTGGATCTGCAAAACAAGTCTATCCCGGGAGCTGAGGGAATGAACCCAAAGAAAAAAGTGAGCGCACCGACACTCCCCAGGAACAACATCCAAAAGTAGGGGGTAAGGGGGGGAATCCAAATATGTCTATATAGTAAATGATATAGGACTGAAATATATGTGACTAGTACCAGTGTATACATATTCATATACTATAAACCAACATCCATTATTGCCTTAAAGCGGATGTCCGCTCAAAAAAAAAAAATATTAAAGAGCCAGCAGCTACAAACACTGCAGCTGCTGACTTTTAATATTAGGACACTTACCTGTCCTGGAGTCCAGTGCCGTCCGCAGCAGAGGACGAGCAATCGCTCGTCACTCTGCTGCCCCCCCGCCATCCACGGTGAGGGAACCAGGAAGTGAAGCGCTCCGGCTTCACTGCCCGGTTCCCTACGTCGCATGCGCGAGTCAAGCTGCGCCCGACGATTGGCTCCCGCTGTGTGTGTGTGTGTGTGTGTGTGTGTGTGTGTGTGGCGATGGGAGGTGACGACATGCCCGTATTCTGCCCGAGAATGCTGGGTCGGAAGTGGGTGCAAATACCTGTGACACCGGAGGGGTGGGGGGGGGTTCCGATCAGCGCGAGTTCCACTTTAGGGTGGAGCTCGGCTTAAAAAAAAAACGCATGAAAATAAATCATGCAATTCCCCAAAGAGGTAAGGTGAAGGGAAAAGCTGTGCGGTCTTAGTGACGCGCATTCGTCACTCCACGTGACTTCCTCAGGAGTCTAGAAGGATCCTTTACCACATTTACCTATTTGGATGATACCACAAGTGGACTCAACCTGAAAAGTGCTCCTGGGCTTTGTTTTCTGCTGTTACCTTACAGCAGTAAGGTAAGGGGACATCTTTACTTACTTTGGAGATAGCATCTGCAACTGGTCATCACGGCATTTTGGCTTTTACATCAGCAATCTTTTTGAACTTTATTTCCATAATACATTGCATTGACCCATTGTTACCTGTTGTATGGACATTCACCCTGAATAACACTGTTGTGTGCTATTTCTGGCACTTTGTGCACCAGATTGTTATAAGGAAGTTACACTTTATATGTTATTTTGCATTGTCATTGGTTTGGCAGCCGGCTTAGGCTGCATTTAGCACATTTAATATATATTTCTTGTATACACCACTGTCATTTTCTAACATTACTATGTATAATAGTTAGGTTATTCCTTTTTTCTTTTTTCCACACTTCCTCTTCATTTTATCCCATCCCCACTTTCTTCCTTACAGCGCAGCACTACACCCCCCCCCCCCCCATTTTTATCTGCCTTGGTTGATACACCATTCAGTGCAGCAGCTGTACCCACCCACTCCCCTCTCCCCCCGTTTATGGTAAGCACGGTAATATTCACCCCAACATTGCACAGAGACATGCTTGATAAATATGGTGTGCATGTGTGGGGAGAAAAGCCAGCGTGTGAACAGGACTTCCATTGGGGGTATAAGCAACTCCCGGGATCCTCCCAGAGTCACGCTATACACAGAAAAATTGATGGTGTCTGCTCCCCTTGTGTACCAGCAAAAGCCAAATACTTGTTTTGGTCATGAAATAAAAATGGGTTATTAGGATACAGATGAAATCACAGTTAATGTCAAGCTATCTGTTGGGAACATGAAGACATTGAATAAGCTTGACGTGTTTCGTGGCTAGTTGCCACTCATCAGGAGCAAAAGGCACTGCATGTCAAAAAATAAATAAGTGAGGGTCTGGCAATTACTTTCGTTTTCCCTCAACGCTCCCCTTTTTGGAAATCGCATGATTTTCATGCGATTTTTCACCTTTTTATTTTCTTTTCTTTTTATGTGGTTTAAGATTCCCTTCACTTTGGATCCCCCATGCTTTTTCAGGCAATAATGGGGGTTGGTTTATAGTCCATGAATATGTATACACTGGTACTACCCACATATACTGGTCCTATATCATTTACTCTACAGGACATATTTGGATTTTTTCACCCTTGCCCATAACGTTTGGAGGGTGTTCCTGGGGTGTCAGTGCGCTTGCTTTTTCCTTGGGTTCATTCCCTCAGCTCCCGGGACAGACTTGCAACACGGCTTGTTTAGAAAAATGTATACGCAAGTATTCCAGGGAGACACACATCTTGTTTCCCCTTGTCCCTACCTTTGTTTTCTTACCATCTGGGCAAAACACCAGATCCTATTCAGTAGCTTTTTAATTATGTTTTTCAGATATGCTATGCGTTTTCTCCTGTTCAGTAGCTTTTTAATTATGTTTTTCAGATATGCTATGCGTTTTCTCCTGATGAGTGACAACTGGCCATGAAATGCATCGCACCTACTCAATGTCATCATGTTCCCAACACATAGCTTGACCTCAACTGATTCATCTGTACCCTATAACCTAATTTTTATTTTATACTAAAACAAGCATTTGGCTTTTTATACCAGCAACTTTCAAGGGACACTATGCAATTTCAGAGGTGTGCATCTATACATACAATTAAACAATTTGCATTAATTTCTCCAACCACGTGTCTCAATGTAGACATTTGCCAGCACACAATGGGACGTGAATAGCATCCAAGCGGATGATTTATGGCATGATCACAACACAAGGAGTGTGAAACGTTTCGGAATCACGCAGGGCCCCTTCGTCAGGCATGTGATGGACCCACGAAGGAGTCCTGCGTGCAAAATTGTGTGGAGAAAAACCGGGACGGCCGCACTCCAAAAAATGTTCCTTTATAATAAAACAGATCACATCATCAACATGTCACAGCAAAAAACAGAAAAGAGCTGAAGCGTTTCACACCAAAATACAGTGCTTATTCATAGCTCAAGCACTGAATAAGCACTGTATTTTGGTGTGAAACGCGTCAGCTCTTTTCTGTTTTTTTGCTGTGACATGTTGATGTTGTGATCTGTTTTATTATAAAGGAACATTTTTTGGAGTGCGGCCGTCCCGGTTTTTCTCCACACAATTTTGCATACTATTGCAGTGCCTGCACCCAGGGGTTGGATCCTACCTTTCAGCTTCAGCTCCTTGGGACCTCTGAGCGGTTAACTTTTTCTCTCATCTTATAAAGGAGTCCTGCGTGACTCCGAAAAGTTGCACTCTCCTTGTGTTGTGATCATGCAATAAATCATCCGTTTGGACGCTATTCACGTTGATCCATGGTGTGCTGGCAAATATCTTCCTTGTGACTCGAACCAATACAGCACCCTAATTTGAGAGCTCATCCAGGAATGTGTGCGATAGGAATATAAAGTATGACTTGTGCCTCACTCAAAATCACACAATTTTTTGTTGGCCTGTGTGTCCATTCACATAATATGTAGGAGTTTACAGGCATCTTAGAAAATAAGCATTTACAGGCGGAATAAAATAAATAAAAGCAACCCAAGCCAACCGCCCTAAATATATAATGACCACAATTAGAAGGTTGCCTGACCCACAGGAATTCCGCCTACCTCCCTAATTGCATCCTCCTTTGAGGATTCACAGAATTGTTGGTCTTGTATTCATGTAGATGAAGAATGGGGAGTAGGGGGGGTGTCATTTACTTACTTTTATGCTTCTTCCTCTGGGGGAAGAGGCTTGGCCTCATGAGGATCTCTACCAGAAGCTGCAAAGAGAGATGTCAGGTGAGTCACAGATTACAGACGATGTGTCCTGCGTGGTTTCCTGTCCCGCAAACCCACCACATACCTCCTGTAAACCACTGAGCTGCTCCAGTATAATGAATAGAACTTTACTGCTTATGTCAGATCCTTATAAGCAAATGACACTCTATAGATGGCCCAGGTCATAAATAGATGAAAGGCCCAATGGGTGTACAACACGGATTAGTATATTTAAATGTGGTTCAACAGTGAAAGCAACTGTCACCAACTGTCTGTCCTGGAATTTTTACTAGAGCGTGACGTTAGAAATAAACCAAAGTGTTGTACATACCTCAGATTCTGCTTCATCAAGATAGCAGTTTCATTCATAACCCAAATGATATTTAACAATGCCCTGATGTAAACAGCTCTGCTAAAGAAATAATGGTGCCCGCATCAGCTCCACTATTTCGATTTCTCGCATTACTTGGAAAATGAAAGTCACCGGGTGTTACAAAAACACTTTATGTCCCATCTCTTCATATACCATCAGATCTGCTGATCATTGTGACATACCCGGCACTGAATGCAACCTCTGTGTAAGTAAAACATTACATCTCTTACAAATACTAGGTGTATCCAGTTGAATTATACTTCTCAGGACAAATTGTGCACCGATTTGGTGGTAAATATCTCCCGAATTGGTTTCAAAAGAAATCCTTAAAGCAGATTACACTGTACAGTGCTTGTGCCGTGTAATCTTCCCCCCTCTAAACAGGAAAAAATAAATAAAAACACCTCCCTGGATCTGCTACTTCTTGTATGCCTTCTCTGCGCTGACCATAATTTTTTTTTTCATAAATAAAATATAAATTAATTCAGGGCTGCTGAGCCCTGACCACCATGGTCAGAGTGCATCCCTGCATCATATGCTGCTGACCCCTCTGCACTACTCTCTCCACCTCACCCCCTCCTTCCTTCCTGTTAGCTCCCTTACTGTGCGTCTCGGCAGGTCTTTGGTTGCAGTGTTGGATTGTTCGCGTTATACTTGCATACTGCTTTTACCCTTGCCCAAATCTAAGGCTGGATTCACACCTGTCTAGAGTCCGGTGTGGTTTTGGTTGAATTTTACTGGAATTCGCACCTAAACCAGACCCAAACAAAATAAATTAAAAAAAAAATCACACACGACCCTTCCTTCGTAGAAATGGACACTGGCCATCCTGGACATGTGTGAACCAGCTCCATTAAAAGCCAGTCGGATTCATATATTATGCAAATCAGATGCAGTTAAAAACATGAGTGGAGTTGTTCTAATAAATCAGTGGTCTCCAAACGGTGGCCCTGGGGCCAGATGTGGCCCTTTGCTTGCCTCTATCCGGCCCTTGAGGCACTATTGCATTCACAACTAACAATGATGGGGCACTATTCCATACACTGACACCAAGGATGGGGTGCTATTCCTTCCACCGATATCAACCATAGGGCACTAGTCCTTCCACTAAAACCAATGATGGGGTGCGGTTTACTTCCTTTGACGCTTTGCCATTTTCTACTTCCAATGGTTTCCTCAAAGTCTAGGACAGGGATCCTCAAACTACGGCCCTCCAGATGTTGTAGAACTACACATCCCATGAGGCATTGTAACACACTGACATTCACAGACATCACTAGGCATTATGGGAATTGTAGTTCCTGAACAACTGGAGGGCCGTAGTTTGAAGACCCATGGTCTAGGAAGTTTGGAGACCCCTGTAATAAATGATGGTACTTATACTGATTCAGTGTCTTGGTACCCGTGTTCGCTTGCTAGTTTGATGGTCAGGAGTCCACACACATTTAGTGATCTGCTGCAGCAAAAAAAAAAAAACATGCAATACACAGAATCAGTCATTGAGAACAATAAACTTACATCAACGCCTCCAAATAAGTCAAAAGTGTAAGTGTTGGGGTATGGGAATTCAGGGTTAGACTTCTTGTCATCTGTCACAATCGCCATCGCTTCCATAGAAAGCAGAGGAGAAATTTCCTAATGGAGGGAGATGGAGAGAAAATACAGATTAGCATTTACATCTTGCAGAACGCAGCTGGTGATCAAACCTGCGATCAGCCAAGTCTTTAATAAAAGGCTTTCTACATAGCTGGAGAAGTAAACCAGACACAAAGTTGTAGAAGCAGAGGGTCAATAATATTTTGTGAGTGCCAGTTTACATACAGACTTCACTTAAGAGGATCTATAGCAGTGGTTCTCAAACTGGGGGGTCAAATGATGATTTGCTAGGGGTCACTGAATCCTGGGCTGTTCCTGAAGCCTGCACTGTTCTCCCAGCCTAGAGGTCAGCTGACTGGTGAGGAATATGAAGTGGCAGGGGCTGGAGGAGACCCTGTCTCCTGATTTCGGCATAGGTGTCACTGGTACGAGACACTACAAAGCCAGAGACACAGTAACACCAACTGTGATTATAGCTGCCTTTAACCGCTTGAGTCACCTCCCATTGTCAAATGATGGCGGCAAGGTGGCACTATAAATCCCAGCCGCCGTCATCGCGTCCTCCGGCCACTGGGAGGGGGGGGCGCGCGCGCACCCGGCGCGTCCGAGAGGCCAATGCGCGTGCCTGGCGGTCGCGATGTCCGCCAGGTACCCGCCGATCGGCAGTTTTAGAGCAGGGACGTGGAGCTCTGTGTGTAAACACAGAGCTCCACGTCCTGTCAGGGAGAGGAGACAGATGCTGTGTCCCTTGTACATAAGGACACAACATTGGTCACCTCCCCCAGTCAGTCCCCTCCCCCCACACAGTTAGAACACACCCAGGATACACATTTAACCCCTTCTCTGCCAGTCACATTTATACAGTAATTAGTGCGTTTTTATAGCACTGTTCGCTGTATTAATGTGAATGGTCCCAAAAATGTGTCAAAAGTGTCCGATGTGTCCGTCGCAATATCGCAGTCCTGACAAAATTCGCAGATCGCCGTATTACAAGTAAAAAAAAAATTGTCAGAATTCTATCCCCTATTTTGTAGCCACTATAACCTTTGCGCAAAATAATTACTATACGCTTATTGCGATTTTTTTTTTTTTTTTACCAAAAATATGTAGGAGTACATATCGGCCTAAACTGGGATATTTATTATAGCAAAAAGTAAAAAATATAGTGTTTTTTTCAAAATAGTCACTCTATTTTTGTTTATAGCGCAAAAAATAAAAACCGCAGATGTGATCAAATACCACCAAAAGAAAGCTCTATTTGTGGGGGGGGGGGGGGAAGTGGTTAAAAGTCCCCACATCAGCAAATGACCTTGATCAAGAGCAGATAAGTTGGCTGATCTCCCCTCCCCTTGGATTAGGGGTGCAAATTGTCTTGCCTTGAGTGCTGACAACCCACGCTACGAAAATAATTTGTTAGGGGTCCCCACAACTTGGGAAATTTTATCAAGGGGTCACGGCACTAGAAAGGTTGACAACCACTGCTCTATAGGGACCTGTACGGCTGTCCAGCTGTGTCCATGCAGCATCACCTTACACGTACTGTAAATAGGACTGCCTGCACACGTATGCATAGAACATCTTTGCCAGCACGAGATGCATAGGCAGCCCTTCTCATGGATAATTGCATAAGTACGCCCACCGGTCACTTTGTTCCGTTGACCATAACAGTGTAAGAAGGACTCGTATGTACATTTCATTTATTGTTCTAGGACAGGGATCCTATAACTACGGCCCTCCAGCTGTTGTAGAACTACACATCCCCATGAGGCATTGTAACACACTGACATTCACAGACATGAATGGGCATGGACAACTGGAGGGCCGTAGTTTGAAGACCCCAGTTCTAGGATTTGGGACAGGAAAAAAATAAAATAAAACCTTACCTTCAAGATTCCCTGGCACTGGGAAAAGTCACTGTTGGGGTGACTGCCCTCATATAATTTGTGTAAAAGCAGAGGGATGCAGTTCCATTTCGCCTGCTTGTCTCGCTCCTTCAGCAGCTCCTCGGAAATCTGCAAAGAAATTAACACTTAATGATTGAGCTTAAAAAAATAAATAAAAAAAAATAGTTTACATTCTTTATATGTCCACATTAGTTTAACATGGAAATTTATCATCTGTAAAGGCCACCAGCATTTTCCAATACGGCTCCTAATCCGAGTCTGCTGCAGACACACACAGGTAGTAGAGAAGAGTGCAACCAAATCATCATCATGGTGTTATAAATCCTAACATAATTCACCCAAATGGCCCTGATCAAAAGTTTACATCCCCTGGAATGTTTGGCCTTGGTGCAGACACACAAGGCGACACACACAGGTTGAAATGTAAATTAACCACTTCCCTACCGAGTCATTAGGAAATGACGTCAGTGGGAACTCTCCCCCTGGGTGGACGTCGTATGACGTCCTGGGCGGCTAGGGGGCATGTGCCCACCGCCTCGGGACCCGATGTGCATGCTCGCAAATCACACACACATTCATGTTCTGTCAGCAGTGAGGAGACCGATGCGTGTTCCCAGTACAGAGGAACGCAGATCGGTGTCCTCCCCTTGTGAGTCCCCCTACAGTTAGAATCACTCCCTAGGGAACACATTTAACCCCTTGATCGCCCCCCCCTACTGTTAATGCCATCCCTGCCAGACACATTTACACAGTTTTATAGCACTAATCGTTGTAAAAATTACAATGGCCCCAAAAACGTGTCAAAAGTGTCCGTTGCAATGTCACGGTCACAAAAAAAAAAAACACGCATATGCCGCCATTATCAGAAAAAAAAAAAAAAGCCATAAATCTATCCCCTATTTTGCAGACACTATAACTTTTACGCAAACCAATCAATATACGCTTATTGCAATTTTTACCAGAAATATGTAGAAGAATACGTATCGACCTAAACTGAGTACATTTTTTTTTATTAACTTATATTACATATAAAAGTAAAAAATATATATATATATATATATATATTTTTTTTTTCAAAATTAACGCTCTTATAGCGCAAAAAATAAAAACCGCAGAGGTGATCAAATACCACTAAACAAAAGCTCCATTTGTGGGGGGAAAACAAACAAAGAAATCATTTGGGTACAATGTCGCATGACCGCGCAATTGTCATTCAAAGTGCCACAGTGCTGAAAACAAAAAATTGGTCTGGGCAGGAAGGGGGTTAAAAATGCCCTGTATTGAAGCGGTTAAAAAAGTTGATTTTCCAATCTGTGGCTTTTTAAATTGCAATTAGTGTCTGTGCATAAATGAGTTTGTTAGCTCTCACATGGATGCACTGAACAGGCTAGATGCTGAGCCATGGAGAGCAGAACAGAACTGTCAAAAGACCTGCGTAACAAGGTAATGGCACTTTATAAAAGATGGAAAAGGATATATAAAAGATATTCAAAGCCCTTGAATATACCAGTCAGTACCGTTTAATCACGAAGGGTGCTTTCACACTGAGGCATCGGCGGCAAAGCGCCGCTTTACTGTCCTTCTTACAGAGGTTTTCGGCCGCTAGCGTCCAAAAAAAAGGGTTAAACCTACCCGCAAAGCGCCACCAATTCATTTATACACCGCTCCAAGGGTGCCGCTTGCAGGAGTTTTTTTTTTTTTTTACGTCCTGCCAGCGCATCGCCTCAGTGTGAAAGCACCGAGACTGCAGGAGAGACGTTTTTTTTCTACTGATACCAATGATTATTATTACTAATAGTAGCACTACTACTCCTACTGATCACAAACCTTAAGGCCATGTTTATTCTCACCGATACTG
Source organism: Rana kukunoris (assembly GCA_029574335.1). NCBI lineage: Eukaryota > Metazoa > Chordata > Amphibia > Anura > Ranidae > Rana > Rana kukunoris. The sequence continues at coordinate 133,884,898 of CM056060.1, read as the reverse complement.
GTCCCAGGGCATATTCTACCCCCACTGGCCAGAATCCGGCCCTCCTAAAGTCTGAAGGACAATAAACTGGCCCTTGGTTTGAAAAGTTTGGAGACCCCTGACCTATGCAATCCGATGCCTGCCCCATTTAACAGGTCGCATTGAGATCAGGATTTGGGGATGTCATTAACTTAACATTGACAACCCCAGCGGTTTTGTAGAGGTCAGTGTGAACCAGTGTGCAATTCAGGTGTGATACAGGAACCGGCAGTGAATTGCAGGGTTCCCCGCATCGCACCAAAGTAAACTGGGACTTAGCCCAGGTTCAAACTGGGTTTGATTTGAGATGCGATTTCACATGTAAAATCATATCTCAAATCGGCGGCAATTGCCGGAAATGACACCGTCCTAATCGGTGCGACGCCGTAGCCCAGTGTGAACCAGGGCTTAAAAGGGGTTGTATAGGTTTGAGGTAGATATCTCTATATCTTCCCCTTCTGGGGTACCACGGCAGCTCTCAGCTTCTCCTCACTAAAGCCAACCCCCTCTAGGAAGCCCTTTCTCGAGGGGGTTAGCTTGCAGGCACGATCCCGCGTGATGCACTTGGCGTCCATAGACATTGGATGTGATTGACAGCAGTGGGAGCCAATGGCTGCTATTAATCTATCCAAAACCAGTAGGGCTGGGTGACCCCCCCGCATGGGGGACCAGAGGCGCATGGGGGACCAGAGGCGCATGGGGGACCAGAGGCGCATGGGGGACCAGAGGCGCATGGGAGGGGGGGTAGAACATGGGGACCTGAACAGTATGGGGGGGGAATAGGGGAGCACAAGGACCAGAGCGGGGGGGGGCAGCAATGGAGAAGCATGACTGGCTCCTAACTTTTTTAGCTGGCTCCTAGATTCCAAACAAATTTGTCAAGCCCTGCAATAGTATGTAGTCTTCTCCCAATTGCTACAAATAAATACATGGAACTTCACTCTCTGAATCAACACTACCGATTTTAAATCCTTAGCCCTGGCTCACACCAGCGCGGCTACTTCTGTGCAATTTTTTATAGCGCTTTGGACCCCGGATTTCATTTAACAGAAGGCAAAGCAATGAAATAAAAGGTTCCTGCACTACTTTTACAATGGGATGAAACTTGTCATGCGATTTTGAACTGTCAAATTGCATGACAATTCAGTGATGTGAACCAGGGCTGCTGATGCTGCTAGCATTTGGTAAATACATAGGAAAGTTTATTATATTTACAGATTAACCTTTTTTTTGTCTTTTTTACAAGTCTTCAGTAACTTACTGCTTTCTAGGCCTAGGCAAATGATGTCATACATCCCAGAAGTCCTCAGGAGGGGTTTTCTCAGCTAACGCCAATTTTTCTGCAGCTACTGCTCATTCCCTAAGAACCCTTTCACACTGGAGCGGTTTGCAGGCGCTATTTCACTAAGAACAGCGCCTGCAAACTGACACTAAACAGCCCGAGGGCGTTCACACTGGAGCGGTTTGCAGGCGCTATTTCACCAAGAACAGCGACACTAAACAGCCCGAGGGCGTTCACACTGGAGCGGTTTGCAGGCGCTATTTCACCAAGAACAGCGACACTAAACAGCCCGAGGGCGTTCACACTGGAGCGGTTTGCAGGCGCTATTTCACCAAGAACAGCGACACTAAACAGCCCGAGGGCGTTCACACTGGAGCGGTTTGCAGGCGCTATTTCACCAAGAACAGCGACACTAAACAGCCCGAGGGCGTTCACACTGGAGCGGTTTGCAGGCGCTATTTCACCAAGAACAGCGACACTAAACAGCCCGAGGGCGTTCACACTGGAGCGGTGCACTAGCAGTCCTGCTAGCCGCATCTTTGGAGCGGTGTGTATACTGCTCCTCCAACACATTGAAACATTGAAAACCACCCTGCTAGCAGACGAATAGCGCCACAAAATTGGCGGTAAAGCGACACTAAAATAGCTGCGATTTACTGCCGATGCCGTCTCCGCGTGAAAGGTGCCTAAGGCCCCTATCACACTGGGGCGTTTTTCGAGGGACTTTAAAAAAAGCCCCTGAAAGAAGCTGCATCTGCAGTCCCAATGTGAAACCGACGAGTGCTTTGACACCGAGGCGCTGTGCTGGCAGGGCGTCAAAAAAAGTCCTGCAAGCAGCTTCTTTGCAGCGCTTTAGGAGCGTTAAATACACCGCTCCTAAAGCGCCCTTCCCATTGAGGGAGCTTTTTCTTTTTTTACACCGAGGCGCCTGAAAAATGTTACCAGTGTTTTTCGTGTGCTGGCAGTGTGAAAGGGCTCTGAAAGCACTCGTGCTTTCACGTTGGGATTGGAAATATGGCTTCTTTTAGTCGCTTTACAGGCTTTTAACTCCAAAGCGCCTAAAAAAAATGCTCGAAAAACGCCCCAGTGTGAAAGGGGTCTAATGCCCATTCTCATATGCTGTAGCTTCAGAAGAATTGGCATTAACTGTAGAAAAATTTGCGTTAGCTGCATGAGAATTAGTTTTAGCAAATGAGCGTTAGGGAATGATTAGTAACTGCAGAAGAATTTGCATTAGAGAGATATAGAGAGATATATATAAAAAATGGTGCGTTTCCATGGAAACAACACCAAAAACGCTCAAGTCTGCCCTCTACAAAAAAAAAAGGGTCCAGAACTTTGAGCTTCAGGCGATGTGGAATAGAGACATGAACTACCTCCGTAGAGCATTGATTTTTTTTCTCCTCCAGCATTTTGGAAGCTTCAAGCTACAAAACACTAGGGTGTGAATGGCCTTAGGGCAGGGGTCCTCAAACTACGGCCCACCAGCTGTTCAGGAACTACAATTCCCATCATGCTTAGTCATGTCTGTGAATGTCAGAGTTTTGCAATGCCTCATGGGATGTGTAGTTCCACAACAGCTGGAGGGCCGTAGTTTGAGGATCCCTGCCTTAGGGCTTTAGAGGGAGAGAAGTAAACACTACAGATAGATGTGCCCAGGTCAAATGTCATGGATCGGGTTTATATCCACTGGAAAAATAAAGGAGATTTGGGGTCTTTTGGACCTTCGATCTCTCCACAAAGAGGACCCGTCATCCCTATTTCTTTGGACAAGGGATGTTTATACTAGGAATAAAAAAAAGTGATAAAAAAAAAAAAATACACCACAAATTAGAAAAAGGGACAATGTTTAGGCGCCCCATCCCTCCTGTGCAGAAGTGAACACATATGTAAATGGTGTTTGCAACACAAGTAAGGCATCGTTGCAAATGTTAGAACAAGAGCAATAATTCTAGCGCTGAACCTCTTCCAAGTCCAAACTGGTAAACTGTAGAGCGGTCTACGGAGATTTTTTTAAGAACCATAATTTGTCGCTCATTCCATTTTAAATCATGACATGTTAGGCATCTATTTACACGGTGTGACTTTTTTTTTTTTTTTTTTTTTTTACATAAAATGTTGGGTGTAGAAAAAAAATAAAAAATTATATATATATATATATATATATATATATATATATATATATATATATATATATATATATATATATATATATATATATATATATATATATATATACACAGGGAGTGCAGAATTATTAGGCAAGTTGTATTTTTGAGGATTAATTTTATTATTGAAAAACAACCATGTTCTCAATGAACCCAAAAAACTCATTAATATCAAAGCTGAATATTTTTGGAAGTAGTTTTTAGTTTGTTTTTAGTTTTAGCTATTTTAGGGGGATATCTGTGTGTGCAGGTGACTATTACTGTGCATAATTATTAGGCAACTTAACAAAAAACAAATATATACCCATTTCAATTATTTATTTTTACCAGTGAAACCAATATAACATCTCAACATTCACAAATATACATTTCTGACATTCAAAAACAAAACAAAAACAAATCAGTGACCAATATAGCCACCTTTCTTTGCAAGGACACTCATGCAGCCTGCCATCCATGGATTCTGTCAGTGTTTTCATCTGTTCACAATCAACATTGCGTGCAGCAGCAACCACAGCCTCCCAGACACTGTTCAGAGAGGTGTACTGTTTTCCCTCCTTGTAAATCTCACATTTGATGATGGACCACAGGTTCTCAATGGGGTTCAGATCAGGTGAACAAGGAGGCCATGTCATTAGTTTTTCTTCTTTTATACCCTTTCTTGCCAGCCACGCTGTGGAGTACTTGGACGCGTGTGATGGAGCATTGTCCTGCATGAAAATCATGTTTTTCTTGAAGGATGCAGACTTCTTCCTGTACCACTGCTTGAAGAAGGTGTCTTCCAGAAACTGGCAGTAGGACTGGGAGTTGAGCTTGACTCCATCCTCAACCCGAAAAGGCCCCACAAGCTCATCTTTGATGATACCAGCCCAAACCAGTACTCCACCTCCACCTTGCTGACGTCTGAGTCGGACTGGAGCTCTCTGCCCTTTACCAATCCAGCCACTGGCCCATCCATCTGGCCCATCAAGACTCACTCTCATTTCATCAGTCCATAAAACCTTAGAAAAATCATTCTTGAGATATTTCTTGGCCCAGTCTTGACGTTTCAGCTTGTGTGTCTTGTTCAGTGGTGGTCGTCTTTCAGCCTTTCTTACCTTGGCCATGTCTCTGAGTATTGCACACCTTGTGCTTTTGGGCACTCCAGTGATGTTGCAGCTCTGAAATATGGCCAAACTGGTGGCAAGTGGCATCTTGGCAGCTGCACGCTTGACTTTTCTCAGTTCATGGGCAGTTATTTTGCGCCTTGGTATTTCCACACGCTTCTTGCGACCCTGTTGACTATTTTGAATGAAACACTTGATTGTTCGATGATCACGCTTCAGAAGCTTTGCAATTTTAAGAGTGCTGCATCCCTCTGCAAGATATCTCACTATTTTTGACTTTTCTGAGCCTGGCAAGTCCTTCTTTTGACCCAGTTTGCCAAAGGAAAGGAAGTTGCCTAATAATTATGCACACCTGATATAGGGTGTTGATGTCATTAGACCACACCCCTTCTTATTACAGAGATGCACATCACCTAATATGCTTAATTGGTAGTAGGCTTTCGAGCCTATACAGCTTGGAGTAAGACAACATGCATACAGAGGATGATGTGGTCAAAATACTCATTTGCCTAATAATTCTGCACTCCCTGTATATATATATATATATATATATATATATATATATATATATATATATATATATATATATATATACACATACATACATACATACATACACACAGTGCAGAAAATAAGTATTTGAACACCCTGCTATTTTGCAAGTTCTCCCACTTGGAAATCATGGAGGGGTCTGAAATTGTCATCGTAGGTGCATGTCCACTGTGAGAGACATAATCCCCCAAAAAAATTCCAGAAATCACAATTTATGATTTAACTATTTATTTGTATGATACAGCTGCAAATAAGTATTTGAACACCTGTCTATCAGCTAGAATTCTGACCCTCAAAGACCTGTTAGTCTGCCTTTAAAATGTCCACCTCCACTCCATTTATTATCCTAAATTAGATGCACCTGTTTGAGGTCATTAGCTGCATAAAGACACCTGTCCACCCCATACAATCAGTAAGAAGCCAACTACTAACATGGCCAAGACCAAAGAGCTGTCCAAAGACACTAGAGACAAAATTGTACACCTCCACAAGGCTGGAAAGGGCTACGGGGAAATTGCCAAGCAGCTTGGTGAAAAAAGGTCCACTGTTGAAGCAATCATTAGAAAATGGAAGAAGCTAAACATGACTGTCAATCTCCCTCGGACTGGGGCTCCATGCAAAATCTCAACTCGAGGGGTCTCAATGATCCTAAGAAAGGTGAGAAATCAGCCCAGGACTACACGGGAGGAGCTGGTCAATGACCTGAAAAGAGCTGGGACCACCGTTTCCAAGGTTACTGTTGGTAATACACTAAGACGTCATGGTTTGAAATCATGCATGGCACGGAAGGTTCCCCTGCTTAAACCAGCACATGTCAAGGCCCGTCTTAAGTTTGCCAATGACCATTTGGATGATCCAGAGGAGTCATGGGAGAAAGTCATGTGGTCAGATGAGACCAAAATAGAACTTTTTGGTCATAATTCCACTAACCGTGTTTGGAGGAAGAAGAATAATAATGAGTACCATCCCAAGAACACCATCCATCCCTACTGTGAAGCATGGGGGTGGTAGCATCATGCTTTGGGGGTGTTTTTCTGCACATGGGACAGGGCGACTGCACTGTATTAAGGAGAGGATGACCGGGGCCATGTATTGCGAGATTTTGGGCAACAACCTCCTTCCCTCAGTTAGAGCTTTGAAGATGGGTCGAGGCTGGGTCTTCCAACATGACAATGACCCGAAGCACAGAGCCAGGATAACCAAGGAGTGGCTCTGTAAGAAGCATATCAAGGTTCTGGCGTGGCCTAGCCAGTCTCCAGACCTAAACCCAATAGAGAATCTTTGGAGGGAGCTCAAACTCCGTGTTTCTCAGCGACAGCCCAGAAACCTGACTGATCTAGAGAAGATCTGTGTGGAGGAGTGGGCCAAAATCCCTCCTCCAGTGTGTGCAAACCTGGTGAAAAACTACAAGAAACGTTTGACCTCTGTAATTGCAAACAAAGGCTACTGTACCAAATATTAACATTGATTTTCTCAGGTGTTCAAATACTTAGTTGCAGCTGTATCATACAAATAAATAGTTAAAAAAAATCATACATTGTGATTTCTGGAATTTTTTTTTTTTGATTATGTCTCTCACAGTGGACATGCACCTACGATGACAATTTCAGACCCCTCCATGATTTCCAAGTGGGAGAACTTGCAAAATAGCAGGGTGTTCAAATACTTATTTTCTGCAGTGTGTGTGTGTATATATATATATATATATATATATATATATATACACACACACACACACATATACATACACACACACACACACACTAAAATGTTTTTTTTTTTTTTTAAGTGCGTTTGTAAAAATCATTGCACAAATATCGTGACAAAAATACTGCGACGCATAAAAATTTGCAACAATTGCCATTTTATTCCCAGGGCAGGCCTCGACAAAATCCAGGCGCCTGATCGCAAATGCGACAAGAAATTGTGACCTGGCGCCTGGGGAAGCTTAGGGCTGCAGAAGGCCGTGGCCTCAATTATCGCGTGCCCGCCAGTAATTGAGACCACGGCTTTGCGGCCTTTCAAAGAAGGAAACTGAGGCCTGCAAAAGGCTCAAAGCCACGTAATCGAGGCCACGGCTTTGCGGCCTTCTGCAGGCCTCAGCTTCCTTCTGTGATCTGGCACCATCTTGTAGTGGCCGTTCGCATTACAGTTTACATTACAATTTGCAAAATAGCAGTTCTGTGTTTTTCACTGTTTTCACTGCCATCTCCTTCCCTCCAAGTAGAACCCCGAAACATATACATATACAGCGCAGCGGTCTTACAAGTGCACTTTTTTGGGGGGAAAAAATATATACTTTTTTTTTATTAAAAAAGAATATAAGACAACATTAAAGTTAGCCCTATTTTTTTTATATTGTGAAAGATAATGTTACGCCAAGTAAATTGATACCCAACATGTCACGCTTCAAAATTGCATCCGTTCGTGGAATGGCGACAAACTTTTACTCTTTAAAATCTCCATAGGCGACGTTTAAAGAAAATTCTACAGGTTGCATGTTTTGAGTTACAGAGGAGGTCTAGAGCTAGAATTATTGCTCTTGCTCTAACAATCGCGGCGATACCTCACATGTGTGGTTTGAATACCGTTTACATATGCGGGCGCTACTCACATATGCGTTCGCTTCTGCGCGTGAGCTTGGCGGGACGGGGTGCGTTTTTTGCCTCCTAACTTTTTTAGCTGGCTCCTAGATTCCAAGCAAATTTGTCAAACACTGCCCTAGGGTATCTGCTAAAAAACAAAAATGTATAACGTTTTGGTGTTATAAGCAATTAGAAAGAAATCTAGAAAAAAAAAAAAATACTGGATTTAAACTTATAAATTAAAAAAGTGGCAGAAAAAGCCTGGTCTTCAAGAGGTTAAAGAACAACAACTTGGTATACAACTCCCGCTGCCCGTGTCATCATTGGTTATACCGAAGACTAAGATTTTGATAAGCAGTTTGCACTGGAGATGATTGTTTTTACCACCAGATTTGTGGCAGGGTTCTGTAGAGGGGAGGAGCCAATCATCTCAGGTTGCTGTCCTGGAAGATGATTGGAGGAAACCTTGGATACCCCTGTGCCTGGGTGTGACAGCATTTTAGATCAATGACAGGCTGCAGCTGTTGGCTGATAACATGAGCACAGGACAGATGTGTGGATGAGGGTCCTGGACACAGGATGTGCAGTTACAGCTGCAGCTTGTCATTGATTTGTACAGGAGAATGTACACAACACACACACACACACACACACACACACACACACACACATGTGCACTTCTATAGACAGTGAGGAGCCCACAGACAGAGGCCAACATAGATAGTGAAAGGAAAAGTGAGTAAAGAAGGATGGGATCTATAGAGAATAGAAACATGAGCCAGGCTGGGAGCACACAGGGGGAGATCATCACCCGTCCAATCAGAGCACACAGGGGATCATCACCCGTCCAATCAGAGCACACAGGGGATCATCACCCGTCCAATCAGAGCACACAGGGGATCATCACCCGTCCAATCAGAGCACACAGGGGATCATCACCCGTCCAATCAGAGCACACAGGGGATTATCACCCGTCCAATCAGAGCACACAGGGGATCATCACCCGTCCAATCAGAGCACACAGGAGGAGATCTTCTCCCGTCCAATCAGAGCACACAGGAGGGGATCTTCTCCCGTCCAATCAGAGCACACAGGAGGGGATCTTCTCCCGTCCAATCAGAGCACACAGGGGATCATCACCCGTCCAATCAGAGCACACAGGGGATCATCACCCGGCCAATCAGAGCACACAGGAGGAGATCATCTCCCGTCCAATCAGAGCACACACAGGGGAGCTCAGGGATGCGGCATGTAGTCGTAATAAATCACAATGTTTTATATTTATCTGATCGCTTGTAACAGACAATTGTAGGGGAATTATGAAGCAATCTTTTTAGGAAAACCACCTGAGAGAAATGTCAGATATTTAAGATTAACATGAGTGGGGGGGGGGGGGGGAGACGGAGGCTTTGTGTAGTATAGGGGGAGGGGTTGTGTAGTATAGGGGGAGGAGGGAGACAGAGGGGTTGCGTAGTATAAGGGGGAGGGGAGAGAGAGACGGAGGGGGGAAAAGGGAGGGGTTGTGTAGTATAGAGGGAGGGGAGAGAAAGAGGGGAGGGGTTGCAAAGTATAGAGGGAGGGGGGAGAGAAAGAGGGAGGGGTTATGTAGTATAGAGGGAGGGGGGGAGAAAGAGGGAAGGGTTGTGTAGTATAGAGGGAGGGGAGAGAAAGAGGGGGAGGGGTTGCGTAGTATAGGGTGAGAAAGAGGGAAGGGTTGCATAGTACAGAGGGGAGGAGAGAAAGAGGGAGGGGTTGTGTAGTATAGAGGGGGGAGGGAGGGGGTTTGCGTAGTAAAAGGGAATGGAGGGGTTGTGTAGTATAGTGGGAGGGGGTTGCATAGTACAGAGGGGAAGAGAGAAAAAGGGAGGGGTTGTGTAGTATGGGGTGATAAAGGTCTGATGCTCCCCCCCATAGTACACAGTGGGGTGATGGGTGTATATGATGTGTAGAGATAGGATGTGATCAGTGTCTCCTGCACACACATCTCGCTCTCTCTTTGATATATATCATATACACACATATATATATTATATATACAGAACACAGTAGGGGGGGGGATGACAGGACCGGTGAAGTCCCCTCCCCCTCTCTGTAGTACTCGGACTGGCACTAGGCCCCCCGCCCTCCTCCTCTCTCACACACCGGGCCCCTCCCTGCCGTCACCTGGGTTCCTCTGGTCAGGCCGTAGCCGGTGGTCTGAGCTCTCCGTATCCGGCTCACTATGTTCTCCCCCCGGCGGTGTGCCCGGCCCGGCCGAGTTATCGCGGCCCCCGCAGCGGCCATGGATCCGTCCGCCACCCAACAAACAGCGACAGCTCAGCGGACACAGCGCCCCCACACGGCCCAGCGCGATACTCAAACGGCCTGAGAGCGGGGCATGCCGGGAAATAGAGTCCCGGAACTGAGTAGGGGCACGTAAAGGACGCAGAGGAGGGGCGGAAGTAGCGCGCTGTGAATGTTGGGCAGAGAGGAGGGGGCGGGGTGTTATGTGTCCGGGGATGCCAATGAAAATCATGGGGGGTCCTCCCTTGTCCCCCTGTGCCCTTGGTTTGTCCTATTGGCTCCCTGTGTCCTGGGCTCCATCCTGACCAATCATGGAAATCTTTGCCCTACCAGAGCTCTCTGCTTCCTACCTTTACCGGGGGTCCCCACAGGAGATCATGGGGTCCCCCCCTTTGCTGGGCCCAGAATTGGAGAATTAGTTGCAATATTTATGTCACATGATGTCACTGCAATTGATGACCCGGCTTTTCCTGGCACTTTTTGTTTACAAATTAAAATCAGTATTTTTTTGCTAGAAAATTACTTTTAATCCCCAAACATTATTTTATTTTTATTTTTAACAGAGACCCTGGAGAATAAATTAGTGGATTTTGCAACTTTTATGTCACACAGTATTTAAGGAGCAGTTTGTTTTATTTATTTTTTATTTTATTATTACAAAAAGAACAATCCATAACTCATTTTTTTTGTACAATATAAAAAATGATGTCATGCCGAGTAAACAGATACCAAACATGTCACAGTTTGCGCTCAACAGCAACAAGCGACGTCAATTTTACTATCCATAGGCAATGGATTAAAAGCCTTTACAGGGTACCACATTAGATGTACAGAGGAGCTCCAGTGCTAGAATAACTGCCCATGATCTGACGTTCGTGGTGATACCTCACATGTGAGGGACGATTGCGGTTTGTAACTGACACATGCATTCGTCTTTACACACTAGTGGAGGGCACTTACATTTTTTTTTATATATATATTTTTTTACACTGTTGCTTTCATTTATTTATTACTTTTATTGCTGTCACGAGCAATGTAACTATCCCTTGTGACAGCACTAGGCACATGACAGGTATTCTTATGGAGGGATCTGGGGTCTATAAGACCCCAAATCCCTCCCTTGCGCTTGAAAGTATTCAAAATGCCAAGATCAAAGTTTTTTGAATACTATTTTTTTAAACTGGTGCCTTTAACCACTTTAGCCCCGAGCCTGTTTTTCAGAATCAGTGTTTATGAGACTACAACATTTTTTTTGCTATAAAATTACTTAAAACTTAAAATTACTTTCTAACACCCTAGAGAATAAAATGGCAGTCATTGCAATACTTTTTGTCACACCGTATTTGCGCAGCGGTCTTACAAGCGCACTTTTTTTGGAAAAAATTCACTTTTTTAAATTAAAAAATAAGACAACAATACATTTGGCCCAATTTTTTTTACATATTGTGAAAGATAATGTTACGCCGAGTAAAATGATACCCAACATGTCACGCTTAAAAATTGCGCCCGCTCGCGGCATGGCGTCAAACTTTTACCCTTAAAAATCTCGATAGGCGACGTTTAAAAAATTCTACAGGTTGCATTTTTTGAGATACACAGGAGGTCTAGGGCTAGAATTATTGCTCTCGCTCTAACGATCGCGGCGATACCTCACTTGTGTGGTTTGAACACCGTTTTCATATGCGGGCGCTACTCGCGTATGCGTTCGCTTCTGCGCGTGAGCTCATCGGGACGGGGCGATTTAAAAATTTTTTTTTTTGTTTTCGGATTTATTTTTATTTATTTTACCAATTTTTAACACTAAAATAATTAAAAAAAAAAAATTATCACTTTTATTCCTATTACAAGGAATGTAAACATCCCTTGTAATAGAAAAAAGCATGACAGGTCCTCTTAAATATGAGATCTGGGGTCAAAAAGACCTCAGATCTAATTTTTAGGCTTAAATGCAAAAAAAAAAAAAAAAAAATGTAAAATGTAATTTTTCAAATGACATTAAAAAATAAATGTCTCTTTTGACGTCACTTCCGCCCAGCAGAGCTACGGGGACAGATGAGGGAAATTTTTCCTTCACTCGCATCCCCACTGAGCACGGGAGAGGACCCGATGTGCTTAGGTGGAACGCACGCTGACACGTAGGTGGTTTTGCTATCGCTGCTAGCGCGAATGCCTGCACAGGACATCATTTTTTGTTTTTTGTTTGCCAAACCTCACACAAGGGTTTTAAAGTGTAAGTAAACCCACCTATCATTTTCAGGCAAGGAAGCTGCCATCTTGGCCTCGGTTTATGCTTCAACTGCCATAATGCTGCACATGTGATCAGTTATGACACCAGCCATTGGATGGTTTGACAGTTTGATTGAGAGCACAACCAATGTGACAGTTAGCAATCCCGGCATGCCGGAAATGTAACTGCTTTTTTAAACTGTTAGATCGATGGGTTTACTTCCGCTTTAATAAACGACCATAACGTTTTTACGCTATAACGAGTTCGTTCTCCATTTTTACTTTCTATCCTGCCTGCTAAGAAATTCTATCTTTGGAATCACTGTCCGTCGTATGGAGGCGACGTGGGAAACCGGACGCTGATACATCTTGGCCACGGGACCTATTAAGCCTTATTTTACCTTTTTTGTTACAGGTGCTCCTGAATGACGTCAAACGTATGACAAAACGCGTATGGAGGAGCGACACGCTGACGTTTTTGTATGTGTGTTGGTCTCGCATACGAATTCAGGCATTTTTACGCTTCAATCTTGTAAGTGTAACTTGTATTTTTTAGGTTCATTAAAGCTTTAAGGATTTTGCACTATGCAGAGTCTTCTTTATTTTGGGGCACCTCTATGATCACCGTATGAGGAGGATTGATGTCCCCTGCTTAGACGACTGGATCTTAAGGCTCTGGCTGGGTGTGGAGCCACAGGCATTTTTTGACCTTTTGTAATGAGAGATCTATCTGATCTGGTAAGAAAGCCCCTTTTCATCCCTTGGTGGTGGTGTCAATTCACTTGATCACTTTTCAAAGGTGTTGGATGGTGGTGAAGATCCATCGGAATCACAAGCATTTTCCACTGGAACATTTATGTTACTGGACTCTTTATGGGATAATTCATTTGATTTAAACTAGCTATTGGATCACTCTCAGTTATTTGATCATTCTTCACTGGATCACTATATCTTTGTTATTTATGTTTTGTATATATATATAATGTATGGTCCAATTATTGTTTACATATGTGTGCGGGAGCTACATGTATGTTTGCATTTTCACAGAGGGAGGGGGGTGCTTTAAGATTTTTTTTAATTTATTAAAAATGTTATTTTATTTTTTCATTTAAAGTGATTGTAAAGCTTTGTGTTTTTTTTATTTTTATTAACAAACATGTTATACTTGCCTCCACTGTGCAGCTTGTTTTGCACAGAGTGGCCCCGATCCACGACATCTAAGGTCCATCAGTGTCTCTTGCGGCTCCTTCCCACATAAAATGACCCCCTAGGAGAAGAGCTCTCCCGGGGGGTTACCTTGCGGGCGCGCTCCCGAGTCATTCATTCAGTGTCCATAGCCGCCAAAGGTATGACTCGGCCCCGTCCCCCTAGGTCATTGGATTTGATTGACAGCAGTGGGAGCCAATGGCTGTGCTGCTATCAAACTATCCAATCAAGAGCCAAGACCCCATGGAGAGAGGGAGAGCGTGTCACCGCCGAGTGAATTCTACAGCTCAGGTAAGAAAAACGGGGGGGACCGGGGACTGCCAGAAGTTTTATCACCTTAATGAATAGGATGCATTAACCACTTGCCGACCGCCCCCAGAAGATATACGTCGGCAGAATGGCTGGTGTGTGCGCAAAGAAACATATGGGTATGTTGCTTTGAAATTCCAGCCTTGCGGGCGCACTCCCGCTGTAAGCTCCGTGACCACAGACTCAATGTCTGCTGGTGTCCTGCGAACGTGTCACGGAGCTGCAGAACAGGGGGATGCCTGTGTAAACAAGGCATCTCCCTGTTCTGCCTTGTGATAGGACACTGATCTACTGCTCCCTGTCACCAGGAGCAGTGATCAGTGTCGTGTCGCATGTAGTCCAGCCCCCACACAGTTAGAATCACTCCCTAGGACACAATTAACCCCCTTCCTCACCCCCTACTGGTTAACCTCTTCCCTGTCAGTGTCATTTACACAGTAATCAGTGCATTTTTATAGCACTGAACGCTGTATAAATGACAATGGTCCCAAAAATGTGTCAAAAGTGTCTGATGTGTCTGCCACAATGTCACAATAAAAATCGCTGATCGCCACCATTACTCTTTGCCATTTTTATTCAGGTCACCAATGTAAAAGGCAAACAAAATGCCTGTAATCTGCCCCACAGAAGCTCATGAATTTTTTTGAGCTTAGGGCGCTTTGCTTCAGGTGACAAAAACACTCAGACGTGAACAGGTGCCATTGAAATGAATGGGATTTTGCTTGTTGGGCGTATTTCAGGCTTTTTTTACGAGCGTTTTCTGAGCTAAAAACGCTCAGGTGTGAATGCAGCCTAAAGCCGCGTATACATGATCAGTCCATCCGATGAGAACAGTCTGAAGGGCCGTTGTCATAGGTTAACCGATGAAGCTGGTCTGATGTGCCTACACACCATTGGTTAAAAAAACAATCGTGTTAGAACGCGGTGACGTAAAACACGACGACATGCTGAAAAAAAAGTTCAATGCTTCCAAGCATGCGTTGACTTGATTCTGAGCATGCGTGGATTTTTAACCGATGGTCATGCGTACTAACGGTCGGTTTTGACCTATCGGTTAGGCGTCCATCGGTTACATTTTAAAGCAAGTTGGCTTTTTTTTAACCGAAGGTTAATTAATCGATAGGGCCTACACACGATCGGCTTTGACCGATGAAAACGGTCCATCAGACCGTTGTCCTCTGGTTAACCGATCATGTACGTGGCCTTAAAGTGATTGTAAACCCTTTACAACCATTTTAACCTACAGGTAAGCCTAGATTAAGGCTTACCTGTAGGTGCTTGAAATATTTGCTAAACCTCCACAGTTTAGGAGATATTTACTATAATCATAAGCAGCCTGTCTGCGGTGCAGGCGCACTGTAGCGTGCCGTTCCTTCATTGAGGCCGTGCTGTCACTGCCGGCTCGTGTGCGCATTCGCGGGAGTGACGTTATCGCGGCTCCAGCAAATCAGAGCGCCGGAGCCGCGATACACGGAAGTGACCCCCAGGCAAGGCCAGTCAAAGGCCTCTTACTATACAGTTATTTCTTTTGTGTGTGCTCTAGGAGGTGTGTGTGTGTAAGGGTACAATCCCAGGATATGTTAGGTGCCAGGATGAAAGAACTCCTGTGCGCATGTGCTGGCGTTACACCATCCAAAGCTGGCAATCCAAGATGCTGAACCTGGAAGATATCAGCACCAGAGCGGGAACTCAAGCAGGGCTGTCTTAATAGCATCATGGGCCCCTGGGCAAAGTAATGCTCTGGGGCCCCTACAATGACAGTGAAGGTAAACAGACATCAAGTAGGTAGGAGGCAGACTGCCTTCCCTGTGTATCTATCACTCTCAGTGCCATCATGGGGGCAGCACAGGCTCAAGGACTAGCTGCTTTGGGGTAAGTGCAGGGGCCCCCCATGCAGCTGGGGCCCCTGGGCAGTGCACAGGTGTGCCCTCTCATTAAGACAGCCCTGAACTCAAGGACATTGAATAACTGAAGCAGCAGCGAGTATAGTTCCTCTTTAAGGATTTATTCTGCTCCAGCCTACTGTTTTATGCGACCCGAGAGAGTACAAGTTCTGGTGTGATGTGGGAGCGCTGGAGAGCCAGGCCGCTACTTTTTGTATGACAGGAGAGGGCCGACTCTCCAACATGTTCATGCACAGTGCGATTCCACCCGAGTGTGAGACTGGAAGTTGTGGAAGAACTGCACAAAGCACACCAAGATTCAAGTAGGAATACACACAAGTATTTAGATAATTTCTGCATACGTTATCCTAGAGTTCAGCTTCAAAGCTCAAGACAACCAGGAAACGAGCACATTCAGCCATTGCCGTGTGAATATTTATCTATACTGGTTTCTGTACTTCTCCTGTGGTTCACAGGAGTGCAGTTTGTTCTGCACTCCCGTGACCTGTTTTCAGCAGACAGCGGGTTGAAGCCTGCTGTTGGCTGATGTCACAGAGAAGGTCCAGGCTCGGGCAAGATTGCGGCAATATGGTTGGGAGACACCCACAACCCTGGACCAGCGAGTCGCCGCTCCTGCCTCCTCCATAGCCTAGCGCCATCATTAGTATCTACCCAGGAACATGGGCCATCATTAGTGCCTACCCAGAAACATGGGCCATCATTAGCGCCTACCCAGAAACATGGGCCATCATTAGCGCCTACCCAGAAACATGGGCCATCATTAGCGCCTACCCAGAAACATGGGCCATCATTAGCGCCTACCCAGAAACATGGGCCATCATTAGCACCTACCCAGAAGCATGGGCCATCATTAGCGCCTACCCAGAAACATGGGCCATCATTAGCGCCTACCCAGAAACATGGGCCATCAGTAGTGCCTACCCAGGAACATGGGCCATCAGTAGTGCCTACCCAGGAACATGGGCCATCAGTAGTGCCTACCCAGGAACATGGGCCATCACTAGTACCTACCCAGGAACATGGGCCATCAGTAGTGCCTACCCAGGAACATGGGCCATCAGTAGTGCCTACCCAGGAACATGGGCCATCAGTAGTGCCTACCCAGGAACATGGGCCATCAGTAGTGCCTACCTAGGAACATGGGCCATCAGTAGTGCCTACCCAGGAACATGGGCCATCAGTAGTGCCTACCCAGGAACATGGGCCATCAGTAGTGCCTACCCAGGAACATGGGCCATCAGTAGTGCCTACCCAGGAACATGGGCCATCACTAGTACCTACCCAGGAACATGGGCCATCACTAGTACCTACCCAGGAACATGGGCCATCACTAGTACCTACCCAGGAACATGGCCATCACTAGTACCTACCCAGGAACATGGGCCATCATTAGTACCTACCCAGGAACATGGGCCATCACTAGTACCTACCCAGGAACCATGGGCGTTCACTCCATAGGGCAAGGGGGGTCATTTGCCCCCCCCCCTGAAATTGCCAGGGAGAGCCAGGAGCAGGGCCGAACTGGCCCTGGGGACGATTTAAGCGGTGACTGCAGCACTCTCCTCCCCTCTAGTTGTCCCTTATTAAGAGTGCCTGTCCCTCTTCTGGAATCAAATCCATTTGTCCCTCATTCCGAAAGGTTCCTCTTTTTGAAATAAATATACTGTCAATATAGTGTAGTGTTTCAGTCAAGAAAAAGAGGTGCTGTGTAATTTAAAGGGGTCCAGTGATGCAGGGTGCTGTGTAATGTAAAGGGGTCCAGAGCTGTGGGGTGCTGTGTAATGTAAAGGGGTCCAGAGGTGCAGTTGTGGAGAGGGGGTACACAGTAGTGACAAAGATATATTGAAAGATGCAGGGGACACAGTGGGGTGTTTTTACATTTTAACGTGGGGGGGGGGGGGGGGCGCTTTTAGCCCCCTGCTAGCGGTCGAAGAAAAGGGTAAAATGCAACTGTGTATCGCCGCTGCCAGAGAGCCCCCCCATGCCAGGAACATGACCATCAGTAGTACCTACCCAGGAACATGGGCCATCAGTAGTACCTACCCAGGAACATGGGCCATCATACCCAGGAACATTACCATCATTAGTACCTACCCAGGAACATGACCATCATTAGTACCTACCCAGGAACATGACCATCATTAGTACCTACCCAGGAACATGACCATCATTAGTACCTACCCAGGAACATGACCATCATTAGTACCTACCCAGGAACATGACCATCATTAGTACCTACCCAGGAACATGGCCATCATTTCTTCATCTTGCAGAAGGATGCCTCCTTTAACCAGGTATTCAAAGTACGAATCCACTCCTGCTCCTATCCCGGCATCTTGGGCCACCCATTTTGATGTCATGACATCTACATGGTTCCCTACCTGTTAGAATAATATAAAACATTGCTGAAAGCATAGACCCGGGCAGTGATGGTGAACCTTGGCACCCCAGATGTTTTGGAACTACATTTCCCATGATGCTCATGCACTCTGCAGTGTAGTTGAGCATCATGGGAAATGTAGTTCCAAAACATCTGGGGTTCCAAGGTCTGCCAACACTGCCCTAGCGTGACAGTCACCAACTCATGGAGCTCCAAGCACTAAGCGATCAGCGGTGTTTGATCATTCGTTTCTCAGTCTTCGAGCTGGCGGGGCTGCATGCATTTAGGCAAGTATTAAAAAAAAAAAAAGAACTCTGAACTTCTCTTTTAAGATTTTATTGTAAAAAAATAAATCCCAACCGAGGTTAAACAAAACAAAATAATCTTTTATGTACAGGGAAGATGGCAAGAGTAGTAAAACTAATATTAACACATTTTTTTGGTTCATCCACCCAGAATTAGTCTAGAAACACTTGTCCTAGGACTGAGAGTTTAGAGGTGAATGGTTGGCTGGGGCAGCGGAGGAGTGATCTGCGTCTGGTTTTTGTACGGTTTTGCGAGCCGATAGAATAAAAATGTGGATAATTCTGATCCTTGGCGGCTTCCTTTCTGATCTTTTCTGTCTTTTTCTTCCCAGAGAAGAATTCCTTCACCAGGTCTTCCACCTCCCACCTTTCTGCATTGTCCCTCTTACAGCAGTTCAGCGCCGCTGGGTCTATGGGGTGAGCTTCTGTATTAAAGACATAGCCTCCGGCCCCCACCACACATTCCCCATAGGGGGTCACCACCAAGTCAAATTCAGAGCCGTCGTTGTGAATAAAGTTATCGGGATCAAACAGAAGGTAGAGGTATTTGATGGTCTCTGCCAGGAAGAAAGACTCCATGCGGTTGTCCAGCTTGTGATCTCGGACATCTTTAACCTGCAAGAAAATGAAATCGCACACTTAAAGAGGAACTGTGGGCAAAAAATAAATAAAAAAGTAATAATGCAATCACTAGCATTAAACACTTTGGCCCGGATTCACAAAGCACTTAGGCCGACGTAAATCACGTTACGCCGATGTAGTGCAAATGTGCGCCCGGCATAAGTGTGCGCCAGAGTCACAAACCAACATACGTCCAAAAACAGGCCATCCTACCCCAACGTATGTTGCTTACACCGGCGTAGCGTGGGTGCAAATATGGTTTGGACGCATGTTGCTTCTCCCATTGATTAGGCATGCAAATGAGGGAAATACGGCGATTCACGAACGTACGTGCGCCTAACGCATCTATGCGATGTTTGCGTAAGTTGTACGTCCGGCGTAAAGTTATTCCCCATAGATGAGGCGCAACCCAGCAAAAGACATGCAAAGGTCTGCCCCAGAGAACACAGGCCGGCGTATTGGGCGTACGTTACGTTCTCGGCATACGTAGTGATCTGGCGTAGCTTAGGCAGTTGTGCCGGCGTAGTTGTGAGCATGCGCATAAGGGTGCAGTTTCATGCGTCCACGTCACGACTGCGACACGGCGCATGCGCCTTCGTGATACGCCGGGCGTAAAACACTGCACCATGCTCAGACCATCATTTGCATGGGGTCACTTCCACTTACGCTGGCCTGCGCCTTCGAAAATACGCGACGCTGGCGTATCTTGGTGAGCAATAGCTTGCTGAATACAGTGCATGCCTCTCCGCGCTGCGCCGGCGTAAATGTGCGCTACGCCGGCGTAAATGTGCGCCCCCTCTCTGTGAATCCGGGCTAATTCTGACACTTCGCTCCTACATGTAAAAATCATCATTTATGCGCAGCAATTTTTTAAAAGTATTTAGTATTTAAAAAAATTAACAATAAAAGTATTTTTTTTTTTTTTTTAAAGCATGAAAAACAGTAAAGTTAACCCAATCTTTGTACATAATGTGAAAGGCCTCTTAACGATCATAGAGACTCCGGCGACCATCTTCAGTATTTGTAGCTGCTGACTTTTAACCACTTAAGGACCCCTTCACGCCGATATATGTCGGTAGAATGGCAAGGCTGGGCACAAGCACGTACCTCTACGTCCTCTTTAAGGCCCAGCGGCGCACACACAACCCGAAGCTCCGTGACCACACCCGCGGGACCCGATCTCTGCCGGAGTCCCTCTCGCGATCGGTCACCGGAGCTGAAGAACGGGAGAGGTGTGTGTAAACAAACCTTCTCCGTTCTTCACAGTAGCAATGTCAGTGATCGTCTATTCCCTGATATAGGGAAAGACGATCACTGAAGTCACATGTCCGGCCCCACCCCCTACAGAGGTCACACTTAACCCCTTCAGCACCCCCTAGTGGTTAACTCCTAAACTGCATTTGTAATTTTCTCAGTAATCAGTGCATTTTTATAGCACTTTTCGCTGTGAAAATGACAATAGTCCCAAAAATGTGTCAAAATTGTCCGATGTGTCCACTGTAATGTCGCAGTCAGAAGCCATAAGTAGCACCATAGGGAAACTTACAGTTGCATATCCACAGTAAACTTTGCTTATCTTCTCGATGGATTCTATAGCATCTCTGCCCAGCTCTAGCAGTACCGGATCCTTTGTAGCTCTGTACAGATACATTGCACTCTCGATCAGCTCTGCAAGATACACACAAGTATTATAACTCATGGGACCCCCGGGCAATAGGAGACTATGGGGCCCCCAGGCAATAGGAGACTATGGGGCCACACAGTATACATGCACACACATACAGTGAGTATACATACACAGAATACACATACACACACTGAAAAGGTACTGGAGAAGCAGGGCAGCTATAATCTTGGGATTAAAAAAAAAAAGAAAGGGATGTTTACATACTGTCCCTGGTTTTACTGAGGTTGGCAACCCTGATGGGGCCCCTAGTGGCATGGGGCCCTCGGGCAGTGCCTGAGTGGTCAGTCCGCCCCTGGCATCACACCTTTCTGTATGAACAACTTCATAATAACGCTGAGGAATACCTGGCCGCAGAGGGTAGCCCTCCCTTTTGTCCACAGTAAATCCTTGAGGAATGTTGTAGAATTCCGGTAAACCACCAAACTGTTTCCATACTGTGTAATAGTTGTGGAAGGTCTTCATGGCATTTCCAATATCTCCTATCAGACTCTGGAGAGTAAAATAAACAGTTAAAGAGGAACTGCAGTCTGCTCACATAATTTGTAATAAAAACATCTTTGCCATTCTAAATCTTCCCTTCAACCACTTTGCATATTATTTTATATATACTGGGATTCTGTACTTGCCAAATATGCTGCAGAAATCTCCATCCACCGAGTCTGGCTGCAACCATTTTAACTGTGGTATGGGCAGCTGAAGCTGCATTTACACAGAGGCACACATCCAGCTCTGCAGCTCTCATTGGCCCTCTTAGGTCCCCCCCTCCCTCCCTTCCTTCCTTCCAGGCAAACTCTCACCAGAGTGAGAGAGAGCGCTGTGCATGATGTCATAAGCCTAGGCCTCAATTACACTACATTGTGCATGAGCATCATGGGAAATGTAGTTCCAAAACATCTGGGGTGCCAAGGTTCACCATCACTGGCCTAGGCTAATGACTAGACAAGAAACAGGGAAGTGGGCTGTATAAGGGATTTACTGGCAGAAGAAAAATGTTTTACTATTCAAAGTTAAAACAACAAGGGCAGAAGATTTATTAGATGGAAAAAAAAAAAAAACGACCGAAGGTCCGCTTTAACCACTTAAGGACCGCCTCCTGCAGATATACGTCGGCAGAATGGCACGGCTGGGCACAAGCACATACAGGTACGTCCTCTTTAAGTGCCCTGCCGTGGGTCGCAGCACGCCCGCGACTCGGTCCGAAGCTCCGTGACCGCGGGACCCCTGGACCCGATCGCCGCCGGAGTTCCGCGATCGGTCCCCGGATCTGAAGAACGGGGAGAGCCGTGTGTTAACACACCTTCCCTGTTCTTCACAGTGGCAGCTTAATTGATCGTCTGTTCCCTGATATAGGGAAACATGATCAATGACGTCACACGTCCAGCCCCGCCCCCCTACAGTTAGAAAAACATATGAGGTCACACTTAACCCCTTTAGAGCCCCTAGTGGTTAACTCCTAAGCTGCAATTGTCATTTTCACAGTAATCAGTGCATTTTTATAGATTTTTTTGCTGTGAAAATGACAATGGTCATAAAAAAAAAAAAAACGCTGATCACCGCCATTAGTAGTAAAAAAAAAAATAATTAATAAAAATGCAATAAAACTATCCCCTATTTTGTAAACGCTATAAATTTACTTTGCGCAAATCGATAAACACTTTTTGCGATTATTACCAAAAATATGTAGAAGAATACGTATCGCCCTAACTGAGGAAAAAAACGTTTTTTTATATCTTTTTGGGGGATATTTATTATAGCAAAAAGTAAAGAATATTGCATTTTTTTCAAAATTGTCGCTCTATTTTTGTTTATAGCGCACCAAATAAAAACCGCAGAGGTGATCAAATGCCACCAAAAGAAAGCTCTATTTGTGGGAAAAAAAAGGACACCAATTTTGTTTCGGAGCCACGTCGCACGACCGCGCAATTGTCAGTTAAAGCGACGCAGTGCCGAATCGCAAAAACTGGCCAGGTCCTTTACCTGCATATTGGTCCGGGTCTTAAGTGGTTAAGTAAATAACTAAAAGGCAAAACAATATTTTTAGTTTTGGATAGAGTGGAGAGTGATTAGAACACCTGACAGTTTCCAATGCAGTTTGTGTTCACCTTTACAGAAAAATCCATAAGGTAAAGTTACACAGGGCGCTAACCTCACCCCTCCCCCTGTTAACCTGGTGGTGCGCGGCGATCTCTCGCTATGTGCCCTGGTATAGCCGCCTCACCGGCTTAGAAATCACCCGCAGCTTAATCTCCAAAAACGTACGTCATCAGGAGGTAAGTTTAGGAGCATTCCAATTGATTGGTGCCCATGTGATGGCGCCGATCAATTGGAATTTCTATAGTACTATTCTCCCTAGGAGCGCTTTATCTACTATTTGGGCAGATGCAAGGCAGCAATCTTGGGGTGCTCAGTAGGGTATCATATTAGAACCAGTTTTAGCCAACTGACCTACAAGCATGTCTTGAGGAAACCGGAGTACCTGGACGAAATCCGCACAGGAAGAACATGCAAACTCCATCCGTCCTAACCAGGATTCTAACCAAGAACCCCTGTGCCACAAGGCAGAAGTGCTAACCTCTGAACCACCGAGACCTATTATAGGGTAGATGTATTACCTGTAATCCTGGCCAAAATGCCTCCAGGGACTGAAATACCGGCATGGATACTGTGCCCTTGTACATCTGTACCCACACATACCAGTCGTCATACTTGGTGTAGTTCTGTATCGCCTTATTGTATTCTAAATCAAAATACAAAACACGTATTCAATGTATAAAATATACAACTTCCGACAAATATGAGGCATAAGATCAACTCTTAAAAAAAAAAAAGAAAAAAAAAAGGGGGGGGGGGTTGGCCAAAGCTCTTTTTACCCTACTACTCTGGTGGGTCACAGAAGTGCATTTCATTCTGCACTCCTGTAACCCATACTCAGCCGACAGTGGGCTAAAGTCCCCTGTCAGCTGGCTTCACTTCACTGCTCCAAACTTTATTGTTGGGATCCACCCAGATGCCTAAGCCGTAGCTGGCTCAGCTTCGCAGCACACTGCTGAGAGCCTAAGTCAGCCACTTCTGCCCCTTGGACAGCCAGGCACTACAGTGAACGCCGGAAGGACAAAGCTGCTGGCTTTTAATATTAGGACATATTAGTACCTACCCAGGGACACGGGCCGTCACTAGTACCTACCCAGGGACACGGGCCGTCACTAGTACCTACCCAGGGACACGGGCCGTCACTAGTACCTACCCAGGGACACGGGCCGTCACTAGTACCTACCCAGGGACACGGGCCGTCACTAGTACCTACCCAGGGACACGGGCCGTCACTAGTACCTACCCAGGGACACGGGCCGTCACTAGTACCTACCCAGGGACACGGGCCATCAGTAGTACCTACCCAGGAACATGGCCATCAGTAGTACCTACCCAGAAACATGGGCCATCACTAGTACCTACCCAGAAACATGGGCATCACTAGTACCTACCCAGAAACATGGACATCATTTCTTCATCTTGCAGAAGGATGGCTCCTTTAACCAGGTATTCAAAGTACGAATCCACTCCTGCTCCTATCCCGGCATCTTGGGCCACCCATTTTGATGTCATGACATCTATATGGTTCCCTACCTGTTAGAATAATACATAATACAGGGCTAAAAAAGCATAGACCCGGGCAGTGATGGGGACCCTTGGCACCCCAGATGTTTTGGAACTACATTTCCCATGATGCTCATGCACTCTGAAGTGTAGTTGAGCATGCACTCTGAAGTGGGAAATGTAGTTCTAAAACATCTAGGGTGCCAAGGTTCGCCATCACCGGCATAGAGAGAGTGCAGAATTACTAAAGATAAAAGTTTCCATTATAGGAAGGTGACCGGATCAGCCTGCCAACATCCCCTTACCAGTCCTATCTCAGAGCGACTTTCCCACAATCCTTTTAGAGCTCGCCTGGCCACCCTTTCAAATACGGGATCTCCAGTTAGGCGGCTCAATGTGGCAAACTCAATAATGTAAGTTCCTATACCCGCCGTACAGGTCACAGGGGTCTCTGTGGGGTTCACACCGTTTAGGAGGTTCACCGTGCCATAAGGCATTCCAGTTAGCGTGTCGAAAGCTGGAAAACATCAATAACAGTCATATTTTATCTTTGATGTAGACAAACGGTAATGGATAAAATGCAAACCCTCACCCCAAGTCACCTCGAATCATCTGCTTATCCACATGGACTGTTATTTTCTTGTTCCACAATTTTTATTGGATTTTAAAACATATAATCACATATCAATGTTGTATAATTGCATTTATACATAAAGCTATATTGCATATTGAGAGAATATTCAAGCCCTAAATAGGGGAGAAGTATAATTATGACAGTGTAATAAACAGTGAACGATGTGACATAGAAATTTATTGGGATTGGAAAGTAGAGGGAGGGTATAGTGAGTACTCATATAAAAGATAATAATAGTAATGAGTAAGAAAGAGACATCACAGGATATATATACCAATACATTTGGTCTCCAAAGTTGTACAAGAGATGATACCAAAAAAAAGTGAGCAGACTCAAGATAATATTATTTGTCCATCAAAACTCTAAATTCCCTAGACTTCGTAAATTGCGACCAACATGCCCATTTGCTGTGGAATTTTTCAGAGGAATCATAAGATTGGTGGATCAAATCTTACATATTTGCTATGTGTTGAACCTTTCGCAGCCAATCAGAAACAGAGGGGGGAGAAGGTTGTAACCACTTAGCGGGGATAGAGAGCCTTGCAGCATTGATAAGGTGCAAGATTATTGAATCTTTGTAAACAGAATTAGGTAAGGTTGAGAGATGCAATAAGTATTGTTGAGCAGTAGGATCTGGAGCATATGTAGTAATCTCATATATCAGTTTGTGGATCTTTTCCCAGAAGGGTCTGATGTCACTACATTCCCACCATATATGGAGTAATGTTCCGGGAGCAGATTTGCAGCGCCAGCATAGAGGGGATACATTCGGGTTATATTTATTAACAATATGAGGGGTCCTGTACCATCTTGAATACAATTTGTATCCGTTTTCTTGGATCAGCACGTTCAGAGAACCTTTATGTAATCTGCGGAAAACAGTTTCCCATTGGTCTGTTGAAAGGGATATTTTTAATTCCTCTTCCCATTTTAGATTTGCGGTATCTGTTTTTAAATCAAAACCTGAATATAATAAAGTGTGCAATGTAGAAATTAAATGTTTTTGGGGAGCTTTTTTAAAGACATATATTTTCAAAAGGAGTCTTTGGTCTTTGCCAGTTATAGCACGAATTGGGTTTATTCACGAACGTTGTAATACATTTATAGTCACGCTGGGAGATATTAGTACAGGGGTAATCAGCAATGAAAGATTCATATGAAATAATTGTACCTTGTTTGAAAAGTATGTTGACCCTCAACACATCCGTTAAATGTGGAATAGAAGGGACAGTGGTAAACAAATCTAGAGGAATGTCCGGGTTGTGGAATAAAGGGGTCATGGGGCCATATACAGATGAAATATCAATTTTTTTACAAAGTGATCTAAAAATTCTTAATGTATTTCCAGTAACTGGGTGAGAATTGATTTTTCGTGGGATTTTACTGGGGTGAATCCATGGTAGGTTTGTCAATGGGAGATGAAATGTGCAGGAGGATTCCTCTAGATCAGGGGTGTCAAACTCTATTTCATCGTGGGCCGCATCAGCATTATGGTTGCCCTCAAAAGGGCCGGTTGTATCTGTAAGATTAGATGTCCAGCGCATCCCTTACCCTTACATTAGGTATCAAGGGCCCCCCTACCATCAGAAGTTGAGTCCCCCCTCTCCCTTACTTCACAGTGCACCCCCCTTTCCTTATGCTGCTGCTGGGAAGAAGTTGGATGCATTGTTTGAAAGCAGAAAGTAAGGGTCTGGAGGATGACTGGAGAGGTGCGAGGGCCGCATGAAATGGCCTGGAGGGCCGCATTCGGCCCGCGGGCCTTGTGTTTGCCACCTCTGCTCTAGATTAATCCAGTCTTTAATGTTAACATGAAGATGCCAATCAATAATACGGGTCATATGGCATGCCCAGTAATATTTTTGCAGATCTGGTAATCCTATTCCACCCATTAGTTTGGGGATAATGAGTTTTTCCCCATTTGATTCTAGGCTGCCTCATGTTCCAAATAAAAATTTTAGACACAGTTGCTTAAAATTCCTGAAAAAAGCGCAGGGAATCTTGATCGGGATCGTTTGCAGCAGATACAAAAACCTTGGGAGAACGTTCATTTTAGTTATATCTGCTCTCCCAAACCAAGAGAAAAAACCTGATCCCCATTTGAACAGATCCTTTTTGATAGTATTAAAAAGGGGTATAAAGTTTTTGTCATACAAATTTTTCACGTCAGGTGTTAATTTAATTCCTATGTTAAACATTCCTCCTCCCAACTAAAAGGGAAATTCTGTTTGCAGAGGGAGACTGTAGACACAGGTAAAGAAATATTTAAGGCTTTTGATTTTGCGAAGTTAATTTTCAGATTAGAAATACTGTGAAACAGGGAAAAGTCTTTCAGCAAATTTGGAATTGTAGTGATAGGGTTGGATAGGAATAAAAGGATGTCGTCAGCAAACGCTGCTAGTTTATAGGTCTTTTCTTTAACAGTAACACCCATAATATCTTTATTTGCTCTTAGTTTACACAAAAATGGTTCCAAAATGAGCACGAAAATTGGTGACAGTGGGCATCCCTGTCTCGTGCCATTCGACACAGAGAAAGCCTCCGACAGTCCGCCATTAACCTTAACTCTGGCCATGGGTCACTGGCGTAGCGCGGGGGGGGGGGGCAGGGAGGGCTCCTGCACCGAGCGAAAAATTGCGGGGGGCGAAATCTTGGCGTCTGCGGAATGCGCCGCCGCCGCCTTAGGAAAGGCCGCGGCTTTGGCCTAGCTCTGGAGCTGTCGGCCATCTTGGTACACCCGGCGGCGGCGCGCCTGGTTGGCTGGTGGAACTGTCTGTCTCCCTTGATGTGGGAGTGGCGGGAAACACCAGCCAACCAGGCAGAAGGGCGTGCTGATTGGCCTGGAACATGTGTTTACAGCGCGGCGTCGGCAAGTTTCTCCATCTCCAGCAAGGTAAGGGGGGGGGGGTGGTGTAAATCTAAAGGGGTGCTCTGCCTGATCCCCACCTATCCACCTCAGAGCCTGTCATTTTAGTAAGACTGCTGGGACTTGTAGTTCTTCATCTTCTCCTGGGGCTTATGGAGATTGGAAAACTACAAGTCCCAGCAGGTTATACATACAATAAGGCTCTGAGGTGGATGGGTGTGGATCGCATGCACCTGAGCCCCAGGAGAAGATGGAGAACTACAAGTCCCAGCAGGTTATAATATAAGACTCCGAGGTGGATGGATGTCCGGACACCCATCCACCTAGGAGCCTTATATTATAATCTGCTGGGTCTTGTAGTTCTCCATCGTCTCCTGGGGCTCAGGTGCATGCGATCCACCATCTATGGGACTACAAGTCCCAGCAGTAAGAAAAACTGAACAAAGATGGTGGATTGCATGCACCTGAGCCCCAGGAGACGATGGAGAACTACAAGTCCCAGCAGGTTATAATATAAAGCTCCGAGGTGGATAGATGTCTGGACAGTGACAATTGGTGGCACAGTGGTGACGATTGGTGGCACAGTGGTGACAATTGGTGGCACAGTGGTGACAATTGGTGGCACAGTGGTGACAATTGGTGGCACAGTGGTGACAATTGGTGGCACAGTGGTGACAATTGGTGGCACAGTGGTGACAATTGGTGGCACAGTGGTGACAATTGGTGGCACAGTGGTGACAATTGGTGGCACAGTGGTGACAATTGGTGGCACAGTGGTGACAATTGGTGGCACAGTGGTGACAATTGGTGGCACAGTGGTGACAATTGGTGGCACAGTGGTGACAATTGATGGCACAGTGGTGACAATTGATGGCACAGTGGTGACGATTGGTGGCACAGTGGTGACGATTGGTGGCACAGTGGTGACGATTGATGGCACAGTGGTGACGATTGATGGCACAGTGGCTGCATTTGATGGCATGGCGCCCTGTGATTGGGCGTATGTGGTCATGCGCTAGCGCCGGGGGGGGGGGGGGGCGGGCGGAAAAAAAAGTTCTGCCCCGGGCGCCCATAACTCTGGTTACGCCACTGCCGTGGGTGATGAGTATAGTAGTTGAATAAATTGAAGCAAACGTTCTTGTATGCCTAGAGCTTTTAATGCTTCATGCATGAAATCCCAGGCTATCCTGGTCGAAGGCTTTCTCTGCGTCGAGGGACAATAAAAATCCTGGTGATTTAGTGTTCCGAAGCCAATTTTGAATAAGAATTGCTTTTGTAGTATTGTCCCTCGCTTCTCTGCCAGGTATGAATCCCACCTGATCCAAGGAAACAAGACTAGGTAATAGGGGTAATAAGCGATTGGCTATGATTTTTGCGTTTAATATCCACATTCAATAGCGATATAGGCCTATAATTGAAAACCAGTGTCACATCCTTATCCGGTTTAGGGATCACTGCTATATGAGCTTCTAATAAATTTTTGGTAATAGTTGGGGGAGCAGGAACAGAATTGAAAGCCTTTAAAAAATGTGGAATAATCACTTCCGAGAAAGTTTTGTAGTAATTAACCGTAAATCCGTCAGGTCCCGGGCTTTTGCCTGTATTAAGTTGTTTAAG
The DNA here is from genome assembly GCA_029574335.1 of Rana kukunoris. Lineage (NCBI taxonomy): Eukaryota > Metazoa > Chordata > Amphibia > Anura > Ranidae > Rana > Rana kukunoris. Next base: position 133,855,558 of record CM056060.1, on the reverse strand, counting down.
GGCAGATATGATCTCAAATAAATCTATAGGTTTTTCCAGATCTTTGGCCACTTCCATATTAATAGGTTTAGGACTGTATGATTTTAGAAAATCAGAAATCAAATCTTTTCTATCAGGTGAATTCTTTGGAGGCGTAATAGCGGGTAAATTGTACAGATTAGAATAACATTTTTGGAATTGGTTCGCTATATCAGTGGAGTCATTGTATGATCTCCCAGCAGAATCCGAGATAGAATATATGTTATTTTTTTTTTTTTTAAATCATTCGAATTAAGAGAGTTCGCTAAAAGTTTACCGCTTTTGTTGCCAAATTCATAAAAGATTTTTCGTGATAGATTCAAGTTGCGTTTTATTTTATTTTCCAGCAACAAAAGGAGCTCTTCCCTAACTTTTAAAAGTTCTACAAGAGTATCCTTAGCTAACGATTGCTTGTGTAGTTTTTCCAAGTAATTGATTCGGTCCGTAAGATTTTTAATGCAAGTCTGTCTCAATGTATTTCTTCTAGCAGCAAAAGATATCAATTCCCCTCTGAGTACGCATTTGTGAGCTAACCATATGTTCAGAGGATGAACTACTGTCGAATCATTCTCAGTAAAATAGTGAACAATTTTAGAACTTAGCAATTTTACATTGTTAGTGTCATTAAGCAGAGAGTTGTCAAGTTTCCAAATTTTAGGGATAATAGGCTTTTCCTTGAAAGTTAAAGACATAGTTATTGGGTTATGGTCAGAAATAATCATTGGTTCCACTGTGGCATTCAAAAGGGTATCCAGGTCATTTTGAGAGATCAGAAGATAGTCACGCCTTGAATATGTATTGTGGGGAGCTGAATAAAATGTAAAATCCCTAGAACTAGGGTATAAAGTGCGCCATGTATCGTGTAGTGATAATTTATGTAGAGAACTTTTAATCACTCTCAGAGTCTTGTATGAAAATTTAGAAGATCCAGAGGAAGTATCCAATAGAGGGTTAAGAGCTAAATTAAAATCCCCCCCAACAATGAGCATGCCGTCGCAAAAGATTCAAGTGTTTCTAACGTTTGCATAAAAAACGGGGCATGTAATTTGTTAGGTGCATACATATTGGCAATTGTGACAGGTTTGTTGTAAATAGAGCCCTTGAGAAATAGGAATCTGCCTTCACTATCAATTTTGGTGTCTAGCAATTTAAAAGGACAAAACTTAGAAATTAAAATAGAAACTCCTCTCGTTTTAGAGTCTGGGTTGGTAGCGTTAAAGATGTGAGGGAACTTTTTATCTTTAAACGTTGGGAGATTGTTTGTTTTAAAGTGAGTCTCTTGAATTAATATAATGTCGGCTTTCGACCTTTAAGCATCAATAATAATATTGGCACATTAAGGCCCTTTACATTCAGGGAGTAAAATTTTACTTTCCGTAGCTGGTCTGATGAGACTTTATCTGGGAGAGCCATTTTGTTAGGTGAATTGGAATTACAAAGAAAAATATATCAAAGGGGGGTGATTAACCACTTCCCGCCTGGCCAATAGCAGATTTACGGCCGGGAAGTGGTTATGAAATTGTGACTAGACGTTCTCAAACGTCTAGCACGATGTCAATGCCGCGCGCGCCCGTGGGGGCGCGCAGCGCGGCGATCGTTGATGCGGGGTGTCAGTCTGACACCCTGCATCACCGATCTCGGTAACGAGTCTCCGGCGGAGGCTCGCTACCACGTGATCAGCCGTGTCCAATCACGGCTGATCACGATGTAAACAGGAAGAGCCGCCGACGGCACTTCCTCACTCGCGTCTGACAGACGCGAGTACAGGAGAGCCGATCGGCGGCTCTCCTGACAGGGGGGGTTCGCGCTGATTGTTTATCAGCGCAGCCCCCCCTCGTATGCCCACACTACCACCAGGGATGCAGGGCAAAAAAAAAAAAAAAACATAAAAAAAAAAAAAAAAAAAACACAGGATAAAAAAATAAATAAAAATACAGGTAAAAAAAAAAAAAAGATGCCAGTCAGTGCCCACACATGGGCACTGACTGGCAACATATACATCAGTGCCATCCCTCAAAGTCCATCAGTGCCACCCTGCAGTGTGCTTCAGTGCTACCCCTCCGTGCCAATACATGCCCAGTGCCCACCTATCAGTGCCCATCTGTGCCACCCATAAGTACCCATCAGTGCCACCCATAAGTGCCACCCATGAGTGCCATTCTGTGCCCCCTATGAGTTCCAAGTGCCACCTAAGAGTGCCAATCAGTGCCGCCTAAGAGTGCCCATCAGTGCCGCCTAAGAGTGCCCATCAGTGCTGCCTAAGAGTGCCCATCAGTGCCGCCTAAGAGTGCCCATCAGTGCCGCCTAAGAGTGCCCATCAGTGCCGCCTAAGAGTGCCCATCAGTGCCGCCTAAGAGTGCCCATCAGTGCCGCCTAAGAGTGCCCATCAGTGCCGCCTAAGAGTGCCCATCAGTGCCACCTAAGAGTGCCCATCAGTGCCACCTAAGAGTGCCCATCAGTGCCACCTAAGAGTGCCCATCAGTGCCGCCTAAGAGTGCCCATCAGTGCCGCCTAAGAGTGCCCATCAGTGCCACCTATGAGTGCCCATCAGTGCCCATCAATGCCACCTCATCGGTGCCCATCAGTACTACCTCATCAGTGCCCATCAGTGCCGCCATATCAGTGCCCATAATTGAAAGAGAAAACATACTTATTTACAAAAAAGTTAACAGAAAAAAATAAAACAATTTTTTTCTAAATTTTCAGTCTTTTATTAGTTGTTGCGCAAAAAATAAAAACCGCAGAGGCGATCAAATACCACCAAAAGAAAGCTCTATTTGTGGGGAAAAAAGGACGCCAATTTTGTTTGGGTGCAGTGTAGCATGACCGCGCAATTGTCATTCAAAGTGCGACAGTGCTGAAAGCTAAAAATTGGCTTGGGCGGGAAGGTGCGTAAGTGCCTGGTATGGAAGTGGTTAGGCTAGTTATCGAGTATAAAAACTCGAAGATGACTACCGAATCAAAGAAATGTATATACAAACGAGAGAAAGAAGAAAAAAAAAGAAAAAAAAATATGTGAATATTGTAAATATATAATTGATCAAAGTAACAAACAACCAACAAGAAACTACCCTTTAGGGAAGTAAAATCAATGAGAGATATAGCAGACCCTTCTTGTCACAAACCCGGATGGGGTGAGGATAGAGAGTTCTGCTATGTGGGGGTTGGAATGAGACTGGACCAAAACAGATCGCAGGATCGTTAAACTACCCACCGCCAGGGCCAGATTAAGAACATCATGGGCCTGGTGCTGAGGATTTTGGTGGGGCCTTTTATAAATAATAAATAAATGTGTGGGAATCACAGCGCAGCAATGGAGGGCCCAGTCTGAAAATGTAAGTGTACCCTAATGTGCTAATATGCTGTGCATATTTGTACATTGTGGCATAACCTACCCCAGGGCCTCTAAAAAGTAGTAATGTCAGGAAAGTAGCTGAGATCCCCGATGTTCCTCTGTACATCACTGTAGTAATCACAACATTAAATAAGTTCTAATAATGGGACAGAACAAATATGAGAACTGAGATTTCCTTTAGTTGAACTAACAAGTGTGTCCATTCTAGAGCTGGTAACATTAAGGGTATTCAGTATCATTTTAAAGAACTGTTTTTGTGGGTAAGCGACATAGGGGAGGAGTACGGACGGTATATAAGTGGGAAGTATGTGCAGGTGAGTGAGAGGAATGTGGAGGGTCTAACATTGGGCACTATGTACAGGAGAAGAGTGCAAAGGGTACGGCAAAAGGCACAATGTACAGGAGAGAAGTGTGGAGGGTATGACAGTGGGCATCATGTACAGGAGAGAAGTGTATGACAGCAGGCACCATGTACAGGAGAGGAGTGTGGAGGGTATGACAGTGGGCACTATGTATAGGAGAGGAGTGTGGATGGTATGATAGTGGGCACTATGTATAGGAGAGGAGTGTGGAGGGTATGACAGTGGGCATCATGTACAGGAGAGGAGTGTGGAGGGTATGACAGTGGGCACTATGTATAGGAGAGGAGTGTGGATGGTATGATAGTGGGCACTATGTATAGGAGAGGAGTGTGGAGGGTATGACAGTGGGCAGTATGTACAGGAGAGTAGTGTAGATGGTATGATAGTGGGCACTATGTATAGGAGAGGAGTGTGGAGGGTATAACAGTGGGCAGTATGTACAGGAGACGAATGTGGAGGGTATGACAGTGGGCAGTATGTACAGGAGAGAAGTGTATGACAGCAGGTACTATGTACAGGAGAGGAGTGTGAAGGGTATGACAGTGGGCAGTTTGTACAGGAGAGGAGTGTGAAGAGTATGACAGTGGGAAGTATGTACAGGAGGAGTGTGGGGGTATGACAGAGGGTAGTATGTACCAGAGAGAAGTGTGGAGGGTATGATGGGGCAGTATGTACAGGAGAGAAGTGTGGAGGGTATGACAGTGGGCAGTATGTACAAGAGAGGAATGGGGATGGTATGATAGTGGGCACTATGTATAGGAGAGGAGTGTGGAGTGTGCAACAGTGGGAAGTATGTACAGAAGAGGAGTCTATGACAGCAGGCAGTATGTACAGGAGAGGAGTGTGGAGGGTATGACAGTGGGCACTATGTACAGGAGAGGAGTGTGGAGGGTATGACAGTTGGCACAATGTATAGGAGTGGAAGGATGTTTAGGGACTGCGTAGTGGTTAAGCGGGTCATACATGAATTGAAATGACACCAATTATGCAGAGACCAGACATAGTCGATCTATGTATGGGCTAGCTGGTTTTACACAAGTCAATCTATTAATCGACTTGAGTACAACCAGCCTGTTTTTCCAAAAACAATCAGTGCTGCCAGCTATAGATAGCAACACTGATCATTGTACTCACTGGCAGAACACAATAACACTACAGGAGTGATTCCCTCATCTACAGGTCAGCAGGTGAGAGGGTGTGTAGGGACAGGCTGGGGAGAGATACCAGCCAGTAGCTGGGTAGGCACTGGCTAGTATCAGAGCGAGAGCAATAATTCTAGCACTAGACTTCCTCTGTAACTCTAAACATCTAACCTAAAAAATGTTTAAAGGATCGCTTAGGATACCAAAAAAAAAAAAATCGTGCTAACTTTAGTGTTTTTTTTAATGTATGAAACAGTTTATTTCCAAAAAAAAACATGTTTGAAAAATTGCTGCGCAAATACAGTACCGTGCTAGAGCTGCACAATTAATCGTTAACAAATTGTGATCTTGATTCAACCCCCCTGACATCTCCAATGCAGAGTTTGCTGATTCTTTCATATAATAAATGGAGAGACTTTCAGCTGTCAAAAGAAAATATCTGGACAGTCTGCCAAGTTCTTAGCAGGAAACATTGTAACTAACGCATTCTTCTTATATCAAAGGGATAAACTTCTGTGTGTAAAGAAAATATCCGACTGTCTGCCAAGTTTGTAAACAACATGAAACATTGTAACCAACTTCCTTTTTAGATCAAACTTCTGTGTGTAAATGCAAGAAATGTAACCACTTAAAGTCCAACACTTGTTTAAGTTAAAAACCAATATTTTTTGCTAGAAAATTACTTGGATCCGCCAAACATTATATATATTTTAGCAGAGACAAAAATGGCAATTGCTGCAATATTTTATGTCACACTGCATTTGCCTACTTCAATGAATAATAAAAACCATAAAAACAAAACAGTAAAGTTAGCCCATTTTTTTTTCATTTTAATGTGAAAGACGATGTTATGCCGTACGAATCGTGAGAGAATCGTGATCTATCTTCTAAGCAAAAAAATTGCAGTTGTCGTTTTAGCCAGAATCGTGCAGCTCTATACCGTGCAACATAAAAAGTTGCAAAGACCACCATAGAGTAATTTTCTAGCAAAAAACAAATGATGATTTTTTTTTCTCAGTGTGTCAGCTTGTATTTATAATGGCCGCTCTGTATGTAGCTTCTGACAGGCTGTGCAAGCAGGCCCGTATCTCCGGAACCATAAATGATAGCCATCCCATATTTTAACCGGTTGTGGGGTAGGTCTTCAACTGACTATCCCCAAATGTGGGGTTTCTGTGACCTCTGGTCATCGAGCTACAACCCCTGAAGTCGATCTAAAAAAAAAAAAAAAAAAAAAAAAACTTTTTTTTTTTTTCTTTTGGGGCAAATGGGCCTATCTTGAGAGAGGGGCCTGGAGCTGCAGCTCCATCAGCCCCTCTGTTAATCCGGCCCTGCCCACCGCTATAGACCTGCACTGCAACATATGTGTTGTGTTTGGGGAGCCTTTAAAATAATGGCAATGCTTTTTTTTTTTACAAAATGAGAAAAGAAAAAAAAAAAAAAAAGACCGGGATAGATACAATCCAATAGAAATATTTATAAACAGGGCATAGTAGTAAATAGTTTTGTATCAACGTTGTGTAACCACCGGGATATATTTAGATACATTGTTGAAATAACACTATTGCATGTTTACTTTGGAGATTAGATACATTTCTATTAGCAGAACAATATATGGAAAGTCTTCTGAATCTAGTTGGGACCGCATCCATCGCATCTTCACGTGTAATGTCTTTTTTGTTAGGTTTAAAGCTGAAGTCCGCGCACCAGTCGGGCACGTCCATGTAAGGGATATCCATCGCCTTGCAGAAGGGATGTAGATCCTTAGGCACCCTTAACAAGGCTGATTGACTCTGATTAGTGGCCAATAAACCGAATGGGAATTTCCATCGATAGATAATGTTCTTGCTACGCAATGCTTCAAGTAGAGGTCTCAAGTCTCTTCTATGTTGGAGCGTTATATGTGACAAATCCTGGTAGATTTGAATCGGCGTACCCTCATACATGCACTTTGAGCGGAGCTTGGCATTCTTTAAAATTTCCTCCTTGAGTTGGAAGTCGCACAAAGAGATCACATCTCTAGGCGGGTCAGTAGCTCTGCCTTTGGGTCTAATGCGGCGTACACACGGTCGTTTTTTGCGATGAAAAAAAACGACGTTTTCTGTGAAGTAAAAAACTACGTTTTTGAAACGTCACTTTTCAAAGACAATTTTGCATACACACCATCGTTTTTTCACAAAAAGCGAGGTTACGTTCACCACTCTTTTCCATTGAAGCTCGCTTCATAACTAGCTTCTGGGCATGCGCGGGTTGAAAAACGTCGTTTTGAACGACGTTTTTGCTACACACGGTGACTTTTTGTGAAACAAAAAACGACGTTTTGAAAAACGACACAAAAAATTCAAGCATGTTGGAATTTTTTTTTGGCCACACACGATCAATTTAAGTGTACGCGGCATAAGGGCTCTGTGGATGCGCTCCATTTTAACTGCAGACATGGGGGGACGGCCCATAAGATTATTGAATATACCAATGACAATAGGTGTAAGCTTATCATTTTCCACTGTTTCTGGTAGACCCCGAACTCTTAAATTGTGGCGTCTACTCCTGTTCTTCAATTTCTCCACCTGACGATGGAGGTCTCTCAGGTGGAGGGTATGAGTGTCCACCTTGTTATTCACATGGCGTAGTGCAGCGCTTTGTTGCGCAGTTGTTTTTTCCACTTCCAACACCCGCGCTGTAACTGCGCGTACCTCAACGCTCAGTTCAGCAATGGCGGCTGCCAACGTTGTTTTTATGTCAGCTGCGACAGTGTGAAGGTCACCCAGACTGGGTCTTTGTGTCAAATCATTAAATGTCCCGACATTGTGGTCATCAATTAGGGGTGTTACTCCCTCTGGATTAACTTGTGGATGTAGCGTTCCTATCGGATTCTCCATCATTACAGTCAATGTATCTCCAGAGCGATATTACAAGGGGCTGTATTTTTGTCAATATTTTCCGGTATATGTCGAAAGTCGCACAAATTGTGCCCAGTTATAGTCGGATCCCTGGTTTAGTCTTTTCGACCAAAAATATAGCTTACCGGCGCTCCATTCAGCTAATTTAGGTCCGTAGTAGCGGGAGCTATCAAACTAGGCAGCCATCCTCGGTCCCGGCTAGACCACGCCCCTATGGACTGTTATTTTCAATGAGACCTGAAAATGTCAGTCGCATGGCTTAACGTGATGACCGTTATAGAAAATATCAAACTTGTTTTATAGCCGAAGGATAGAACTGGGCGATTTTTTTCCCCTAAAAAAAAACAAAAAAAAAGGATTTTTAATAAACAGCTTACCTGTAAAATCCTTTTCTTGAAGTACATCACGGGACACAGAGCGCATAGCCATTACACTTGGGTTATATGGGTACCTTCAGGTGTGGACACTGGTGTAATCAATTTCACAGGAAGTTTCCTCCCTATATAACCCCCTCCCACTGGGAGTGCTTCAGTTTTGTAGCAAGCAATTCTCCCGAGGTTACACAATGTTCCCCAAAAGAGGGGTGGGAGCTCTGTGTCCCGTGATGTACTTCAAGAAAAGGATTTTACAGGTAAGCTGTTTATTAAAAATCCTTTTTTCTTTATCGTACATCACGGGACACAGAGCGCATAGCCATTACACTTGGGATGTCCTAAAGCAATGCTCTATGAAGGGAGGGAGACCGTAAGGCCAAGAATAGCCAAATAAAAACATTGTCAGGAGAAAACATGGCTCCATCAACAGAAACACAAGGGGGCGTGAACCGGGCCAGAGGATTCTATACTGCTGCCCGTAGGACCGCCTGCCCAAAAGCTGCGTCCGTACTCTTTGCAACGTCCAACTTATAAAATTTAGTAAACGTATGTACGGAAGACCAGGTTGCCGCCTTGCAAACCTGTGCCATAGAAATCTGATGGTGTGCCGCCCAGGAGGCACTCATGGCCCTCGTAGAATGGGCTCTAACCACTTAAGGACCGCCTCCTGCAGATTTACGTCGGCAGAATGGCACGGCTGGGCACATCAACGTATATATACGTTGGTTATAGTACCCAGCCGTGGGTCGCGGGCGCGCGCCTGCGACCCGGTCCGAAGCTCCAGGACCGGGACCGCGGGATTCGCGGACCCGATCGCCGCTGCAGTGCGGCGATCCGTCCCTGGAGCGGAAGAACGGGGAGAGCCGTGTGTACACACGGCTTCCCCGTGCTTCTCTGTGGCCGGAGCATCGATCGCGTCATCCCTGTAATAGGGGGACGCGATCGATGACGTCACACCTACAGCCACACCCCCCTACAGTAGTAAACACACACATTAGGTACACATCCCCTACAGCGCCACCTGTGGTTAACTCCCAAACTGCAACTGTCATTTCCACAGTAAACAATGCAATTTAAATGCATTTTTTGCTGTGAAAATGACAATTGTCCCAAAAATGTGTAAAAATTGTCCGAAGTGTCCGCCATATTGTCGCAGTCACGAAAAAAATCGCTGATCGCCGCTATTAGTAGTAAAAAAAAAAATAATTAATAAAAATGCAATAAAACTATCCCTTATTTTGTAAACGCTATAAATTTTGCGAAAACCAACCGATAAACGCTTATTGCGATTTTTTTTACCAAAAATATGTAGAAGAATACGTATCGGCCTAAACTGAGGAAAAAAAATGTTTTTTTATATATTTTTGGGGGATATTTATTATAGCAAAAAGTAAAAAATATTGCATTTTTTTATAAATTGTCGCTCTATTTTTGTTTATAGCGCAAAAAATAAAAACCGCAGAGGTGATCAAATACCACCAAAAGAAAGCTCTATTTGTGGGAAAAAAAGGACGCAAATTTTGTTTGGGAGCCACGTCGCACGACCGCGCAATTGTCTGTTAAAGCGACGCAGTGCCGAATCGCAAAAACCCCTTGGGTCATTTGCCAGCGTATTGGTCCGGGTCTTAAGTGGTTAACTGCTAAGGGAGGTGGAACGCGCTTCAGACCATAGGTCTGAAAAATCAGCTGCTTAATCCACCTAGCCAAGGAAGACTTGGCAGCCGGCTGACCCTTCTTGGGGCCATCCGGAAGAACAAAAAGCACATCTGTTTTCCGAATCTTCTCTGTAGCCTTGAGATAGACCCTCATGGCTCGAACCACGTCCAAAGTATGAAGCCGTCTTTCCTCTCTGGACTGGGGAGTAGGAAAGAAGGAAGGTAGGACTAGGTCCTGATTCAAGTGAAAACTGGATATGACCTTAGGAAGGAAAGAAGGTTGAGGCCGCAGAACAACTCTGTCCTTATGCAGAATAAGGTATGGCTCCCTGCATGATAAGGCTGCCAGCTCGGAAACCCTTCTGGCCGAAGCCATAGCCACCAAGAAAACCAACTTTCGGGTTAGTAGCACAAGAGGGATTTCTGTCAGAGGTTCAAACGGTTGCCTTTGTAAAGCTGACAAGACCAGATTTAAATTCCAGGGGCAGAGGGGAGCTCTAATAGGGGGATTCACATGCAAGACCCCCTGCAAGAAGGTTTTCATAAGCGAATGGGTGGCCAAGGGTCTTTGAAACCATATTGATAAAGCCGACACCTGCCCCTTTAGAGTACTAAGAGCCAACCCTTTGTCAACGCCAACCTGGAGGAATCGCAAGATCCTGTCAATAAAAAACTTTCGAGGATGCCATTTTTGAGACTCGCACCACTCCACCTAGGTTCTCCAGACTCTGTAATAAATATTTCTGGAGACCGGTTTCCTAGCCTGAATCAACGTAGCTATGACCTGATCTGAGAGGCCTCTGCTTTTAAGAATTAGGGATTCAGCCGCCAAGCCGTCAAATTTAGCTGCTGTGAAGCAGGATGGCAGATTGGGCCTTGAGACAGCAGATCTGGGCGCAGGGGGAGCGGCCACGGCGCCCCGACTGACATCTTCGCGATGAGTGCGTACCAAGCCCTCCTGGGCCAGGCTGGAGCCACCAGGATCACAGGCCTGTGCTCCACCCGGATTCTCCGTAGAAGGCGGGGAATCATCTGCAGTGGAGGGAACGCATACAGGAGAGAAAACTGGTGCCAAGGGCAAACCAAGGCATCGGTCCCGTAGGCCGAGGGATCCCTGGCTCGGGATATGAATTTGTCCAACTTTTTGTTGGTTCTCGTTGCCATAATGTCCACGTCTGGGACTCCAAATCTTTGGCAAATCTCTTGGAATACCTGGGGGTGAAGCGACCATTCCCCCGGGAGCAACTGTTGACGACTCAAAAAATCTGCTTGAGAATTGTCTATCCCTGGGATGAACACCGCCGAGATGCAGGGTACATGGGCTTCGGCCCATGAGAAAATCAGGTTTACTTCTCTTTGGGCTGCTGGGCTCTTCGTGCCCCCCTGGTGGTTTATGTATGCCACCGCAGTGGCGTTGTCGGACTGTATCCTTACTGGCAGACCCTGAAGGGGGAGAGTCCAGGCGATCAGGGCCAGTCGAGCAGCTCTGATTTCCAAGATATTGATGGGAAGCAGTTTCTCTGCCCCTGACCACAGCCCTTGCTGGGTCTGTTCTTCTAGAACTGCCCCCCCAACCTGACAGGTTGGCATCCGTGGATACTATCTTTCACGAGATGGGGCAAAAGGATTTCCCTTTTGACAAATTTTGAGAGACCAGCCACCAAGACAGGCTGCGCCGGACCTTCGGGGAGAGCACTAACGGACGATCTAACGCCTGAATTTACTTGTTCCAAGCAGAGAGAATGGCTGCCTGAAGATATCTGGTATGGATCTGGGCGTAGGGCACAGCCTCGAAGGCGGCCACCATCTTCCCCAGCAGTCGCATACATAGGCGAATAGTCGGCCTCTTCTTGCCTAAGATCATTTGAACTGCTTGGGCTATTGATCTGATCTTTGCTTGAGGTAAAATTATCCTCTGGCAGTCTGTATCTAGCCGAAGGCCTAGATATTCCAACTGCCTTGTGGGTTTCAATACCGATTTTTCTAGATTTACAATCCATCCGAATTCCTCTAGATGCTGAACTGTGCGACCTACTGCCTGATTGAGGTTGGAGGCTGAGCTGTCGATAACCAGAAGATCGTCCAAGCATGCCAAGACTAAAATGCCTTCTGTCCTTAGGACGGCTAGCACCGGGGCTAACACCTTTGTGAATACCCGCGGAGCTGTTGCCAAACCGAAAGGGAGGGCTACGAACTGGTAATGGCGGTGATCTATCATAAACCGAAGAAACCTGTGATGTGCCGGGTAGATCGGCACGTGCAGATACGCATCTTTTATGTCTATAGATGCTAGAAAGTCGTCTTGATGTAGGCTGGCTGCCACCGAACGTATGGACTCCATACGAAAGGTCTGAATGTTTAGAAAGCGATTTAGGCGTTTGAGGTCCAAGATAGGCCTGACGTCGCCATTGGGCTTTGGTATTATGAAAAGGTTGGAGTAGAATCCCAGACCCCATTCCTGGGTTGGTACTTCTACGATTACTCCTTGGAGTAAGAGACGATCCAATGCTTTTGCAAGAGAGGCCCTCTTTAATGGGTCGCTTGGAAGACTTGACCCCTGAAAATGAGGAGGGGGGACTTCCCGAAACTCTAGCTTGTAGCCCGTGGTTACCACGGATCTTACCCAAGAGTCGGGAATTCTGGTCTTCCACACTTCGGAGAAGAACCGAAGCCTTCCCCCCACCCAAGAGAGTGGGGGCGCCCCTTCATGAATCTGACTTAAGGACTGGTTTAACCGGCTTGCGAGACCATGGCCTCTTGCCTGTCGTGGCTTGTCCTTGTGGGCGGCTATTAAATGCCGAACGCCCGGGAGGCCGTCGATACTGACGGGAAGTTGAAGGGGCCGAGCCTGCGAAGGCCTGTCGCTTAAATGCGGGCCCACGTGATCTTTTCTTGATGGGCAAGAAAGAACTTTTACCACCTGATATGGTCTGGATATATTTATCTAGGTCTTCACCGAATAGTCTCCCACCATGAAAGGGAAATCCTGCTAAAAGCTTTTTGCAGGGTGCCTCTGCTGAATAGTTTTTTAGCCACAAAAGGCGACGCATATGAACCAACAGCAGAGATAAACGGGACGCCTGTTGAACGGAGTCCTTAATAGCATCTACTGCAAAGCAGAGAGCTCTTGGGAGGTCAGCCAATTCACGAGCTTGCTGAGCCGGTATGTCCCTTAATATCTGTTTAGTCTGATCCTTTAAAGCCTGACAAACGCCAATGGCTGCCACTGCTGGCTGAACCACGGCACCTACTGTGGTAAAAGAAGCCTTCAGTAGGGTCTCCAATTTTTTGTCGACTGGATCTTTAAACACCTGGACATTTTCCACCGGACAGGTCAGGGATTTATTTACGCAGGAAATGGCTGCGTCCACGGTAGGGAGTGCCCATTTCTTTGCAAATTCTTCTTCCATAGGATAGAGAATGGTAAACCTTTTAGGAGGGATAAAAATCCTATCAGGTCGAGCCCAATCCTGAAAAATCACGCACTCCAGAAGGGGGTGAACCGGGAAAGACGCACCACCCAATGGTGCCTTCAAGGAACCTAAAGAGGATACCGCGGGGGCTACTTGTTCTGACACTGGAAGTTTAAAAGCAGTGCGAACCATATCCGTCAGAGACTGGATCCACAGGCTCTCTGCTTGAGAAGCCGAAAAAATTTCATCTATAGTGGAATCTTCAATGTCTGACCCGTCAGGACTCAGGTCCGCTTGATCCCCCTGTGGGTCCAATTCCTCCGAAGAGAGGACCTCTGCATCTGAACACACCGTTTTAGGTGACGGGGATCTAGCCCGTTTGCCACCCGGCAAAGAGCGGGCAATTAAAGCAGTTAACCTTTTCTCTAGCCCACCCAGGGTGGATTCTAGCATTTCTTCCGTAACATAAACGGGAATGGGTTGATTGGGGGCCGCCTCTGCCCCTAGCACCCTCAATGGCTCCTGCACGATGCTGTTCGGTGGTCTATCTGGTGAGGGTGGGACCACTGGAGCCTGGCCCAAATCCTCTCACCCTGTTGGAGACCCCTTTACTTTTTTGGCACCTTTTGCAGCCTTAGCTGGTCCTGATCCCTTGGGAGCCATTGCACAACCTTGAGACACCCCTACAGCCAACACCCAACTGTTGTAGCTAGAAGTGAAACATTAATAAGGACAGGCTATGTAAAATCTTTTCAAAATTTTCATACGCCTGAGAAGGCGGCAATACAGAGGAAAGTCCTGTGAGTATTGCCACCCCAATGCCCGTTAGCTGGAGTCCAAGGTTGCACCGACTCAGATACTGCCGGATCTAAGGCTGAGTCCCTTTAAGCAAAAAAATTTTTTTTTTTTTTTTTTGTCAGTGTGGACTTTTAAGTCCAGACCTGAAGATCCACAAACCACCACTGGGTGTCACTGTTAGCCAGAACTGGCTCAGCTGCGCGCTCTATGTCCTCACTCTCCACTGCTCTCAGGAGGGAATGACCAGCCAGGAAATGCTTTTTTGCTTTATCTGAGACTGACGCTGCTGGCCCGCCCCCCCCCACGCCCGCTGACGTTGTAAAAGGCGGCGCGCACGCGCGCGCGCGCGCCCCCCCCCACGCTGAAACCAACATGGAGGAAGCAGAGAGCAGAGGAGAAGCCCGGACCAGCGCTAGAACACAGACACCTGGTAAGCCACTATCTTTGTAGTGCACACATAGAGGAAGCTGTCTCCCTAGGCTTCCTAGGAACAGGAGTTTTGGCAGCCCTTCCTCTCTATACACGTGGGGCTGCAGTATCATGCTAACAGGCAAATCTGGGGGGAGTAGCAAAATACATATCTTTTAAAAGCATATATATATCTACATGTTATCTGGGTAAACATTAGTACATCCCATCCTGCCTCAACAGACATAGTGGAGATAGTGGCTGATGCACAAGCATACCATTAGCCAACCCAGAACCCCCAGGGGGATACCTACTGTCGAACCAAGTCCCGCAGGTTCCCTCTTACCTGCTCCACGCCGCAGGGTATTGCAAACTGCAAGAGGCCCAGCCTTCCCCCATCTCCGTGGGTATTGTCTTGGACCTTCAGGGACCGGGGTCCTGTGTTAAGGAACCCACACCCCTGGACCTATATAGCATCCTGGCATCAGTAGCGTTTAGTTCTTGGAAGAGACTAAGGCACTGGAGCCCAGAATCCAGCCCTCCAAGGAGAGGCATTATAGGCAAAACCCCACTCCAGCAGGGCCCGGGTACCGTACACCTTGGCTTTGAAGCACTTCGGACGGATCCGGCTAGCTATCCTGGGTCCCAAGACCTTCGAGGGACAGCTAGACGTGACCAACACCTAAGACACTGGCGAAAAAACTGAAGCACTCCCAGTGGGAGGGGGTTATATAGGGAGGAAACTTCCTGTGAAATTGATTACACCAGTGTCCACACCTGAAGGTACCCATATAACCCAAGTGTAATGGCTATGCGCTCTGTGTCCCGTGATGTACGATAAAGAAAAGGCGATTTTTTTTTTTTTATAAAAAAAAAAAACTCGATTTACGATTCGATTCGAAAAAAAAAAATTGATGGACACCACGCCGGTCCAGAGGAGCTGCAGGCAGGAGTTTTTAGGCTAGGTCGCAGCTTCGGCCTAGTCCGGTCGGACAGCCTTGTGGTCTTTTCCCAGGATCGCAGGGGATTGACTTCTCCCCTGCACACCCCGGAGAGGCCACCAAGACAGATGGGAAACAGGAGGGTCAGTTGTGAGAGTCTACACCGGATAGCAGGAGGACTCTAGCGCCGGTCCTGAGGAGCTGCAGGCAGGAGTTTTTAGGCAAGGCCGTGGCTTCGGCCTAGTCCACGGCTTCGGCCTAGTCCACGACAGCCGGCCTAGCGGCCCTTCCCTGGGATCGCGGCGGACTGACTTCTCCCCTGCACAACTTGGAAAAGCTATCAAGACAGGAGGGTCAGTTCTGAGGGTCCGCACCCGGTAGCAGGAGGACTCTAGCGCCGGTCCTGAGGAGCTGCGGGCAGGATTTTTTGCGGGGCCGCGGCTTCCGCCTAGTCTGCAATGGTGGGCCTCGCGCCCCTTTCCCGGGAACGCGGCTAACTGACTTCTCCCTTGCACACCCCGGAGAGGCTATCAACACAGGAGGGTCATATGTGACGGTCCGCACCCGGTAGCAGGAGGACTCTAGCTCTGGTCATGAAGAGCTGCAGGCAGGATTTTTTAGGTGTGGCCGTGGCTTCGGCCTAGACCTCGTGGCCCTTTCCCGGGATCGTGGCTGACTGACTTCTTCCTGCACAACTCGGAGAGGCTATCAAGACAGGAGGGACACAGGAGGGTCGTTTGTGAGAGTCTGCACCCGGTAATAGGAGGATTCTTAGCGAATCAAATCAATTTTTTCCCAGCCCTACATAAGGGTGTATTTATATTAAAAAAAATTATGTTACCAGACTATTTTCTCTCCAGGTTGATTGTTATTCATTGAAAACAGCAAATTCTAAAAACTACTGCAATATAGCCACTAGATTAGTGATGGTGAAGCTTGGTACCCCAGATGTTTCGGAACTACATTTCCCATGATGATCAACTACATTGCCGGTGCATCATGGGAAATGTAGTTCCGAAACATCTGGGGTGCCAAGGTTCGCCATCACCGCACTAGATGGAGGTGATGTAATAGTAATAACCATTTACTATCTATGTAATGGCCAAAATGCTGCATTTTCCGGAATCACTCTATATTGTACAACTGATTAACATTCAACCTGCAGAGAAAAATGCCTTTGATTTTGCCTTTATTTGCACAGAACAAATGAAAATGTACTTTCACAGGATGAGCATCTCTTAAAAAAAATGATTCATAATTAAACCCTGAAGTGAATTCAGCCTCAGCCATAAAAGCAGGCACATTTGAAGATACGCTATATTACCAAAAGTATTGGGACGTCTGCCTTTACATGCGCATTAACCACTTGCCACCCACCATATAGAAGAATGACGGCAGCAAAGTGGTTGTGTTATCCTAACCAGATGTCATATGACGTGATCAGGACAACACAGCCAGGGTGCGCAGCGAGGCGATCGGAGGTGCGATCGGAGGTGCTGTGTGTCAATCTGTGCAGGCCAGTTGAGTTCCTACACCCCAAACTCGCTCTTCTGTGTCTTTATGGAGCTTGCTTTGTGCACTGGTGCAAATCATTTGGTGGAGGGGGGATTATGGTGTGGGGTTGTTGTATTTCAGGTGTTGGGCTTGGCCCCTTAGTTCCAGTGAAGGGTCAGCATGCCAAGACATTTTGGACAATTTCATGCCCCCAACTTTGTGGGAACAGTTTGGGGATGGCCCCTTCCTGCTCTGACATGACTGCGCACCAGTCACGTTGAAAAAAGTAGCAATAAAAAAAAAATACAAAAAGAAGAAGGACTATTGTTTAATTCATAATGTACAGAGTAGGGTTGTCCCGATACCACTTTTTTAGGACCGAGTACAAGTACCGATACTTTTTTTCATGTACTCGCCGATACCGATTACCGATACTTTTTTTTAAATGCAGCCACGTGTCCTTCAATTCAGCAGCCATGTCCCTCAATTCAGCAGCCATGTCCCTCAATTCAGCAGCCATGTCCCTCAATTCAGCAGCCATGTCCCCTAAGACAAAGCCAAGCCCCCCCCCCTCCTCCCGCCGCTGCCGAGTCCCGACATCTAGTTACTATGCGTCGGAGGAACACAACAGCTGTCATTTGCATTTGAATAGCTGTGTTTCCCCGCCGCGCCGACATGTATAGCCCCTCCCCCTTGCCCAGAAACTTTGATAGACAGATCACCCGTCGGATGGATGATCTGTCAATCAAAGTGCCCGGGCAAGGGGGAGGGGCTATACATGTCGGCGCGGCGGGGAAACACAGCTATTCAAATGCAAATGACAGCTGTTGTGTTCCTCCGGCGCATAGTAACTAGATGTCGGGACTCGGCAACCGCGGGAGGAGGAGGGGGGGGATTGACTTGGCTTTGTCTAAGGCGGCGGCGGTGGCAGCAGCTCTCCTCTCCCCCATACGAGGACTGCTCTGCTCCGCTCCCTCTCCACCCCCTCTCCACCCCCTCTCCACCCGCACTCCACCCCCTCTCCACCCGCAAAAAAAATAAGTATCGGGAGTATTTGCGCGAGTACAAGTACTAGCGCAAATACTCGGTATCGGTATTGGGACAACCCTAGTACAGAGCAAATAAAACATCATTTAGTCGGGTTTACATGTTTTCTAACCAAAACATTAACCGAAATTCTGCTGACCTGGCAAAAGTTTCCGGGCTGCATCTTCTGCCATGCGTAACAAAGGACCGGAACAGGGCCAGCCAGCCTCCAGCTCGAGACCACCTCTCTTGGAGAGAAGATGAGCCGACAGAAGACCCCCCACCACTGAAAGTAAATAAAATTACAGTTTAGATTATCTGTCCAACAAAAACCAAGATCTAAAATTGTATTCAACCATTATTTTCCATTGCGCTTAAAGCCGGCCATAGACTGATTCGAACCATGCATGGGCAGGCTGAATGGAATCAAGTTGATCAATTAACCAGCCTGTTGGATTTTACATGCGATTACTGTGCAACTGTAACTGTGTGCTCCCCTCTCCCCTTACAATGGCACCACAGAAGGGATTTCCCCCATCAACACGGTCTGTATTGATGGGGGAATCAAGTGATTTTTCTTTCCAAAAACCCATGGCTGCAGGAAAGAAAAATCACTCCGCCTAGGGCCGGCTTAACCCATTCCCACCCAGCACCCCTTTAACTGGGTCTTTGGGCCGGTTCACACTGCTGCAATGCGAGAATCCATGCGAGTTTCCGCATCACATGTCACCTGATGGTGGTTCACACTGCCCTATGTGAATTGCTGCGGGTGTCAATAGAAGAGGAACAGCAGTCTGCTCACATCATTTGTAATAAAAACATTTTTGCCATTCTGAAGCTTCTCTACAACCACTTTGCATATTATTTTATATATACTGTGATTCTGTACTTGCCAAAAACGCTGCAGAAATCTCCACTGAGTCTGGCTGCATCCATTTTAACTGTGGGCAGCTGAAGCTGCCGCCTCTTCACTTCCTGGATTTACACAGACAAACACATACAGCCCTGCAGCTCTCATTGGCCCCCTTATGACTCAGATGATAGAGATAGAGAGATGATAGAGATCGAGAGATGATAGATGTTGGTACATTTTCCATCTATCAATGGATACAGCTCACTGTGCCACATAGGCTTCTGACTTGTACTGTGGAGTCCGCAGTGGAAGATGGTGGGGCTGCTATTGTTTGTTCAGATTAACCACTTGCCGACTGCCTCCGTTGATCCCCGCTGAGCTGGCTGATGACAGGGCGGCCCCTGCTCACTGTGCAGGGACCGCCCTATCAGATCTCTGCTCTCCCCTATGGATGAATCGGATGAACATGGACCGTCTGTCCGTCTTCACCCAATCTGATGACTGATGGAAAAATAGTATTTTCCTCTGTCTGCAAAATTTGAGGATTGCTGACCCGGATGAGATTGGGTGTCAGTGGATGTTCATCCGCTGACACCCGCTATCTCATTGGAATCAATGTATGTCACTTTTTCATCCGTAAACGTATGGATGAAAAAGCGGACATACGGTCTGCTGGTGTGAAAGGGGCCTAAAAGAGGAGAGAGGCGCCTCTAAGTGTAGCAATATGTTGCTAATCGTATATTCATTAAATGTAACCATATGGCTAAACTTAGAGGCTCCTCTCTTCTCTTTTATACTCTGTTGTGACATGACGCTACTCTTATATCAAGACATCGCTTGTATATCAAGGCAAAATGTATTAAAATGTAGCTTGTCTTGCAAAACGCTTTTAAACCAAGTTACTCTCAAACCAAGGTTTTACTATACATGTTAAATGAAGGACAAATGATCACATTCCAAAGAGAACCTCGGATGTTGGTCTCAAACACAGAAGCATTGACATCAATGTCGAAATCCACGGTGTCCTGGAGAACGTTCACCACTCGCTGGAACTCGGAGACATTGCCGATAATCTGCCAATTCCAAAATAAATTATTGATCATTATAAAAGGAGCTCTACGCTTTATATATATATATATATATATTTATTATATAATAAAAATAAATAATAATATTGCCATAAATATATCCCGTAGTTTGAAGACACTATGGGCCAGATTCATAGAGCGATTACGCCTGTCTATCTCGCGTTAGACTGGAGTACTTTCGAATTACGCGCGTTTTTTCACTACTCTGAAACCTCAAACCATGAAATTACAACTGCGGGCTTCAATCCCACTGGTTTACGTGTTCGTACACCTTCGGATCTACGCTGCAATAAAATTGCGGCCGCTGGGTGGAGTTCCCGTCGTTTTCCGCGTTCGGGGTATGCAAATGAGCTTTTGCCGACTATCCACAAAATTACGAACGTCTATCGCAATCTCTTACGACATCTTTAGTCATCTTTTTGCTGCGCAAAACTATACCAGCTTTTTGCTGGTCTAATATTAGACAGCCCATGTTAAGTATGGCCGTCGTTCCCGCGTCGAATATCAACGTTTGCCGACGTCTTTTTTTATTTTTGACGTAAAACGTCCGGGAATAGGAATGTTCGTAAACGCCGCTACTTAAACAACGAATGACGTATCGACGTTATTTCGCGCAATGCACGGCGGGAAATTTCTGAACGGAGCATGCGCAGTTCGATCGCCGCAGGGACGTGCCTAATTTAAATGCTTCACGCCCCCTAATCGCGTATTTCGAGAGAAATACACTACGCCGCCGTACCGTAAGGGACAAAATCTACCAGGATTCGTCGTACAGCCTGGTAAAATACGGCAGCGTAGTGTATCTATGATACTCTGCGCCAATGTAATTGTATCTGAATCTGGCCCAATAACTTTTGCACAAACCAATCAATATACGCTTATTGGGATTTTTATTTACCAAAAATTAAGTAGAATACAGATTGCCCAAAACTGATAAATTATTTTTTTTATATATTTTTTTGGGATATGTATTATAGCAAAAAAATAAAGGTGTTTTATTTGTTATTGTCGCTCTTTGTTTATAGCGCAAAAAAAATAAAAAAAATAAAAACACGCAGAGGTGATCAAATACCACCAAAATAAAGCTCTATCTGTTTAAAAAAAAATTTAAAAAAATTAAAAGACGTCAATTTTGTTGGGTACAACCGCACAATTATCAGTTAACCACTTAAGGACCCCTTCACGCCGATATACGTCGGCAGAATGGCACGTCACATCAACGTACCTGTACGTTGCCCTTTAAGCCCAGCCGTGGGGTCGCGCGAGGCCGGCACGCGACCCGGAGCTGAAGAACGGGGAGAGCTGTGTGTAAACTCGGCTTCCCCGTTCTTTACTGTGGCGCTGTCATTGATTGTGTTTTCCCTTATATAGGGAATCACAATCAATGACGTCACACCTACAGCCACACCCCCCTACAGTTAGAAAAACATATGAGGTCACACATAGCCCCTTCAGCGCCCCCTTGTGGTTAACTCCCAAACTGCAATTGCCATTTTCACAGTAAACAGTGCATTTTTAATGTTTTTTTTGCTGTGAAAATGACAATGGATTGTCCGAAGTGTCCTCCATAATGTCGCAGTCACAAAAAAAAAAAAAAAAAAAAAAACGCTGATCGCCACCATTACGGTAGTAGTAAAAAATATATAATTAATAAAAATGCATTAAAACTATCCCCTATTTTGTAAATGCTATAAATTTTGCGCAAACCAATCGATAAACGCTTATTGCGTTTTTTTTTTTACCAAAAATATGTAGAAGAATACGTATCGGCCTAAAAACTGAGGGGAAAAAAAATTATTTTATATATTTTTGGGGGATATTTATTATAGCAAAAAGTAAAAAATATTGAATTTTTTTCAAAATTGTTGCTCTATTTTTGTTTATAGCGCAAAAAATAAAAGCCGCAGAGGTGATCAAATACCACCAAAAGAAAGCTCTATTTGTGGGGAAAAAAGGACGCCAATTTTGTTTGGGAGCCACGTCGCACGACGCACTTGTCAGTTAAAGCGACGCAGTGCCGAATCGCAAAAACTGGCCAGGTCCTTTAGCTGCCTAAAGGTCCGGGTCTTAAGTGGTTAAAGCGACGCAGCACAGTGCTGTGTCGCAAAAAAATGACCTGGTCATTAAAGGGGGCAAATCCTTCCGGGGCTGAAGTGGTTAAGGCGGACCTACACTATGGGGTGGTTAGATAAAGAGTAGCAGCAGGGGTGAAATACTTATCCTGGGGAAAATGCTGCTCCAGTGCTAATCACATATACAACCGCCAAGGTCTTTGTCTTTAGCCGCATCTTCTCTAACCAAGCTTAACATCGAAGACCTAGTTTTACTTTTGGACAGTGCATGGCCAATAGAAGCAAGGTCTATGACGGGGCCTCCGGGCCTATAAAATACCCACCAGCAGAGTGTCCAGTGCATCAATTAAAGTCAAAGAAAAGCTGCAATAAAAAGAAAAAAAGAGAACACAATGAATACTTGACCAAAAATGTACAGATAGCTGTCTCTTTACAAGCACATGGACTAAGGGCCAGTTCACACCACATGCAGTCCAGTGCATTTTTTTTCTGCATAAGAAAAAAAAAAAAAACGCATGGATAGTAGGTTATATGGTTTTTAAATGCCATAATTCACACTAGTGTGGTCTGTTACAGAAAAAAAAAATTAGAGCATGCTAGAACGCAGTAAAACGTGTAAAAAAATTATATATAGATTTTTATGCGTTTTACTGCGTTCCAGTACAGTTCAGTGGTAAAAAAATGCAGCAGGTTTTACTCTTCCAGTTCCAGAAAAAAAAAAAAAAGTAGAACATGCTGCATTTTTTTCTGCACTGAACTGTACTGGAACGCAGTAAAAAATGCAGCATGTTCTACTTTTTTTTTTTTTCTGGAACTGGAAGAGTAGAACATGCTGCATGTTTTCTGCATTTTCTGCATTCCAGAACAGTTCGGTGCAGACAAAAAAAATGCAGCATGTTGTATTTTTATTTTTTTTCCTGGAACTGACCACACTGGTGTGAATTATGCCATTGAAAACCCTATAACCTACTATCCATGCATTTTTTTTATGCAGAAGAAAAAATGCACTGGAATGTGCAGTAAAGAAGGAAAAAGGGGGGGGGGGGTGAAAAGCATCAAAAAGGCATTGGATAGCATATAAAAAAAATCGCACATGCAGAAGAGCATCTGAAAATGCATCCGGATTGCGTTTCTATGTTGTGAACTGGCCCTGAGTAATATCTGATGATCAAATACACATTTTAACCCTTTTGTTGCCAGGGCTGCTTTTGTACATTTAATACAAATATTAGATTAAAATCCCCAGTACAGTATATATTATACAGTCTATATTTTCTGAAAGCAGACACTCTGGGAAATAAAATGGCAGTTTATCACAATCTTTGTTACATATTATATTCTCCTTCACTGATGTGCGCTGATAGGCACCAATAGGCTGCACGAATAGACGGCACTGATGGGCTCTGACTGACAGCACTGGTGAGGAGGCAGTAATTGGCAGCACTGATGGGCACCGATAGGCAGCAGTGGTTGGCAGCACTGATGGGGAGGCACCGATTGGCAGCACTGATCGGCAGCAGTGATGTGGCAGCAGTAATTGGCAGCACTGATGAGGAGGAACCGATTGACAGCACTGATGGAGAGGGCACTGATAGGCAGTAGTGATTGGCAGCACTGATGGGGAGGGCACGGATTGGCAGCAGTGATTGGCATTACTGATGATCAGGACACAGATGATCAGTACCCTGATAAGCAGGGCATAGAGCTATGATTAAGTACTAAACCTCTGTGCGAAACGCGTCAGTTTTTATGCCACTGCTTGCTGTGCTTTTATCCTTTTGCACCAATAAAGACTACCTTCCAAGGTTGATTTTGGAGTGCGGCTGTCCATATATTTTTTCCTTTGCATTGCCAGCACCCACGGTTTTTGAGTAGGACATTGATTGCTTATTGCACTCACCTGGAGCGGCGGTCTTTCTTTCCCTGATTGACAGCACTGATGGAGAGGGCACTGATAGGCAGTACTGATTGGCAGCATTGATGGGGAGGGCACGGATTGGCAGCAGTGATTGGCAGCACTGATGATCAGTACCCCGATTAGCAGGGCAGATGTTTACTTTTTACACTAGCTGGTTACCGGCACTCTCCTCTCCAACTGTGATTGGACACAGCAAATTACGTGGTAAAGAGCCACTGTGATTGGCTCTTTACCCGGATCTGTGATCAGCTGCGTCTGACCTCATTTGATGCCCTTTGAGAACTGGGCAAGCGCGCTGAGTCTATTCAACTCCTGGTGTCTCATCTGCCTTTTACTGAAGCTAATGGAGCACATATCACACTCCATTAGCTTCTTCCCGGCCACAGCAGCCGGGGACAGTGACCCCAGAAGCCGGAGGTGATGTAATGAACGGCGCTTCCGGGGTTCTTTCTAGCTAGGGGAGACCAGGAACATGATCAATGCATATAGACCGAAAGTGGCCAAGAGGCTGGAGGAGATCAGCAGCATTGAGATGCATGTCAATGCACCTGCACTATGTGCGTTGTGGTGTCATTCATTGTCAATGTACAGTAAAGTGCAATGCAACACAACATGCATACCGTGCGTCGTGGTGCACTGCATTGCTCGAGACGGGTTGTGTGTTTTTTCATCCATTGCATTAGGTTGTCTGACCATTCATAATGAGTGATTTGCCGTATTGCAACGCACAGGTATTTTATTTACAGTATTTTTTATTTATTTTACATTTTTTTACAGTCATTTTTTATTTTACATTTTTTTTTACAGTCATTTTTAATTTTTAATTTATTTATTTTACATTTTTTTACAGTCATTTTTAATGTATTTTTTACAGTCATTTTTAATTTATTTTTTATTTCTTTATTTTACAATATTTTATTTTTTATTTATTTTACATTTTTTTTTTACAGTCATTTTAAATTTATCATTTATTTTACATTTTTTTACAGTCATGTTTAATTTATTTTTTATTTATTTTACATTTTTTTACAGTCATTTTTAATAATTTTTTTATTTATTTTACATTTTTTTACAGTCATTTTTAATAATTTTTTTATTTATTTTACATTTTTTTTTTTTACAGTCATTTTTAATTTATTTTACATTTTTTTTAACAGTCATTTTTTATTTATTTTACAGTCTTTTTTTTTTTTCAGTCATTTTTATTTAATGCCACGGCAATTGTTTTTCATACACAGTACTGTAGCCAAGTTACTTTTAAATTGAAAGCAGAAACCGCAGAAGAGCGCTCACCTGCCCCAGGTGTCCTGACCATCGCAGGTCAGAGGCCTCAGCTCGTCATACGGAAACGCGTTGTCCAGGTAATTGTTGTAAGCGTGATAAAACATGGACTTCACCCGATCCCTGGAAACAAACGTTCAGAATATTACCGGCACCGATAAAACCTAAATCCCACCGGCACCCCTCCCCCACTGCCCTATCCTACATCAGTGTCCAATACCCACCCACAGCCCAGCTGTAATAATAATCATAATCATAATAATAAAACATGTATAATCATAATACTAATATAATAATCCTAATTATAATAAATGATATATATATATATATATATATAATGATATATATATATATATATATATATATATATATATATATATATACACACATATACACACACACACGTTACTGCTGTGTCCCCATTAGAAAGATTTCCTTTGATTTCCTGTTGTGAGACCAGGAAGTGTGCAGAAATCTCCCCATCACGCAAAATAAAAATTATTAGAGGATTTCCTAATATATATATATATGTTATCTATACCAATGCACCCAGAGGAAGCCCCCCTATAGGGATGCACAGTGTCCTGGCATAGTGGGGGGCGGGGGGGACCTACCTGTAGTGAGCCATGTCTTGCTCTGTGATCTGGCTGTGCCCGGCATTATAAGCCGGTAGGACGGCGCTGAGCAGCCCCAGACACACTATACACCCCCCAGTCACCATCACACCCCACTATCAGCTCCTGCACCTCCACATCCCCGCTGCTGACAGCCGCGACACGCCCACTTCCTACTCTGAAACCGGCAGCCGCTCCATGATTGGCTGCTGCGGCAGGCGACGTGCTTACCGCTCCAGGATTGGATAGAAGTGATGACACGTCTCATAGGCAACTGCGAGTGAAGTCTCCATCTTTGTCTCTGGCAAAGTTTCTACAATGAACAGCTGCAAACGTGGAAGATAAAAAAAAAAAATACTTGTTTACCATTTTTTTTTTTTTACAAAAAAATGCAGCTTTTTCTTTTATAGACTTTATTTATATGATTACATCTCTGCCTTATAGATTAGAGAGGCCTTGCAATATTCTTTGAACAAGTATAACAAAGAGCCCATCCCCCCAGGCATTGCACACAATTGCGCATTTTTGAAGCACGGTTGACATGCGCTTGAATGCGTTTTGCATGCGTTTTGTGCTGCATTTATGCGTTTGCTTTCTTAGCTTAAAGCGGAATTTCACCCTAAATATATACCCTCTCCCATGTGATCCAGCATACTGGCGTCAGCGCCAGTATGCTGTTTTTTTTTTTAAATCCATGTACTTACTGTCTTATGCAGAATTTTATTTTTTTTTACCCCGCGGTGGACGGCGCCAGTATAGCGCGTCACATCTTACGAAAGTACCCGAAAAGGACTCGGGTAATCGTGATTTCGGCGTTTTTCGGAGGGCGTGACGCGCCATAGCCGTAGGACTCGGAGAAATACGGCGCCTGCGCAGTCAGCTCCTAGGTCTGTGCGCAGGCGCCGCATTTTCGCCGAGATTACCCGAGTCCTTTTCGGGTACTTTCGTAAGATGTGACGCGCTATACTGGCGCCGTCCACCGCGGGGTAAAAAAAATAAAATTCTGCATAAGACTGTAAGTACATGGATTTAAAAAAAAAAAACAGCATACTGGCGCTGACGCCAGTATGCTGGATCACATGGGAGGGCTTATATTTAGGGTGAAATTCCGCTTTAAATGAGCAGTGTTGTGTGTTTTGTTATGACTTCAATACCAGGAACTTTTGCCCCTCCTCCCCAGGACAATTTTCAGCTTTCAGCGATTTGAATGACAATTGTGCAGTCATACAACGCTGTGCCCAAACTACATTTTTATAATTTTCTTTTTCTTTCTTTTGGTGGTATTTGATCACCTCTGCTGTTTTTATTTTTAGCTAAACAAACTAAAAAAGACAGACATTTTTGGAAAAAAAACAGGAACTGACGGGCACTGATGGGCAGCACTGATAGATGACACTGGATAGGCAGCACTGATATGGGTCTACTGACAGGCATTACTGATGGGGCACTGATTGGCACATTTATGGGCACTGACAGGCGCTCTTTATTGGGCACAGGCTGGCAGCTGATGGGCAGTGATTTGCAGCTGATGGGCACATCTAATGGGGCTGTGCTGATAATGAATGTGCTGATTATCAGCACAGATCCCCTCTCTGACAGGGAGAGCCGCCGATCGTCTCTGCCTGTCAGTGTGAACCGAGGAAAGCCGTTTACCGGCACTTCCTGGTTCACGCGATGATCAGCTGCGATTGGTCACATCTGATCACGTGGTAAGGAGCCCTGTCAGACCTCCAATCGCCGCGTCTCCATGGGGCATGCACCGGCTTGTTATCCTGAACACATCATATGATGTCCGATCAGGATAACGAAACCACTTTGCAGACATCATATTGCTATATGGCGGGCAGCAAGTGGTTAAAGCGCCTTTTTAGTGCACGTGTAGCACGTTCCCTGCATTTGCCATTCCGGCACTGGGCTCCACTCCGGGACTTGTAGAATTATGGGCAAAATTTTATTTTATTTTGGATAGCGTAAGAGAGGGTTTTAATTTTATTCATCATCTGTGTCCCATTGCTATATTTTTCTTCACTTCCTGTCCAATAGCCAAACAGGAAGTCAGGTGAAATCCCTGCAGTTTAAGGGAATTCCTTGGGATGGGGGGGGGGGTCCCCCTCCAGGTCAGCAGGACTAGTGTCTCCATTGGAAGATTTCCCCTCTATTACTCTTCTGGGCACAATCCAAAATTTGGGACTTTCTGTAAACTTGTATTGATAATGGTAAACAGGACAAATAAAAAGGGTGAATTTCCCTAATGGGGGGCACAGACAGCAATAAAAACTGACAGGGGTTCTAATTTCTCTCCGCTCTGTCCAAAACTAAAAAGAAACCTTTTGCCTTTAGTTATACTTTAAATCAAATTGTCACATGCCTGATGAAGGGGCTCTGCGTGGTTCTGTTGCAATTTTTTCTAATGATGTGAACGCTGAATAAAGCTTTGGTCCCATTTTTGGAGTGCTGGCGACATCTCGTTCTGACTATTCACATCTCCAGCCAGTGGTCGCTTCAGCACCCACTTACATACACAGTCACCTCTACAGGAACATGTGGTTGGGAATAGTGCGTTACATCAAAATCAGGATGGTACCAGCCAATCCGGGATTGGTTGGGAGGTATGGCTAGATTCGAGTTTGAAAGAAAGCCATAAGAAGTCCCGTTTGCAGTTTTTGAGAAGCCATGTGGGGGACACAGCAAACATGTGGAAGAAGGTGCTCTGGTCAGATGAGACCAAAATTTTACTTTTTGGCCTAAAAGAAAAACGCTTTGTGTGGCGGAAAACTAACACTGCACATCACCCTGAACACGCCATCCCCACCGTGAAACATGGTGGTGGCAGCATCATGTTGTGGGGATACTTTCTTCAGCAGGAACAGGGAAGCTGGTCAGAGATGATGGGAAGATGGATGGAGCCAAATACAGGGCAATCTTAGAAGAAAACCTGTTAGAGGCTGCAAAAGACTTGAGACTGGAGCGGATGTTCACCTTCCAGCAGGACAACGACCCTAAACATACAGCCAGAGCTACAATGGAATGGTTTAGATCAAAGCATATTCATGTGTTAGAATGGCCCAGTCACAGTCCAGACCTAAATCACATTGAGAATCTGTGGCAAGATTTGAAAATTGCTGTTCACAGATGCTCTCCATCCAATCTGACAGAGCTTGAGCTATTTTACAAAGAAGAATGGGCAGAAAAACATTTATCATTTTCCTTCCACTTTACAATTATGTTCCTCTTTGTGTTGGTCTATCACATAAAATCCCAATAAAATACATTTACGTTTTTGGTTGTAACATGACAAAATGTGGAAAATTTCAAGGGGTATGAATACTTTTTCAAAGCACTGTACCATTGGCATTTCTAGTAATTCATTGGCGACTGTGCTTTCTATGGTGCCGCCCAACTAGAAATTTACGTCATTACTTTTACTTTAAATACTGGGGTTATGGCTGCAGCTCGATGCCATAACCCTGGTATTTTCTTTTCTAAAAAAAGTGATCCCTGTGGCTATTCCCTTTCAGATAAAAGGTATTCGCTTTGGGCCTCTAAAGCAAAGGTTCACCCAAAACCGAACCTCCGCTTTTCGGAACCCTCCCCCCTTCAGTGTCACATTTGGCATCTTTCAGGGGGGAGGTGGTGCAGATACCTGTATAAAATAGGTATTTGCACCACTTCCGGGTATAGACTCACGCGGGAGTCCGGCCCCTCTGCGTCACCCCCCGTTGTGTTCTGGGAAACACTCGGCTCCCAGAACACAATGGGGACCAGTGGGAACTGCACAGCGCGACTCGCGCAGTAGGGAACCGGGCAGTGAAGCCACAGCGCTTCACTTCCCGGTTCCCTTACTGAGGATGGCAGCAGGGGAAGCCGAGAGCCGAGCTACCGCTCGGCTTCGGCTGCTGACGTCACAGGCGACTTGGACAGGTAAGTGTTAATTTTTTTAAAGCCAGCTGCTGCTGTATTTGTAGCGGCTGGCTTTTAAAAAAATATATATATTAAAATAATGCAGGTGAACCCCCACTTTAACCACTGCAGCTTGAAAAAGCTCAGTACAGCTTTTTCTTTTTACTGCATTTTTTTTTTTTTTTTAACTGCACTTTTTTTTATTGCGCCCATTATTAAAAAAGTCAATTCATTTTAATAGGACTATGCAGAAAGGTGCGTAAAAAAGCGCTGTGCATTCTTCAAAAAAAAAAAAATATAGAAATCTGGTTTTGTCAGGAAAATTAACTGTGTTTTATTTTTTTTATTTTTTATGGTTGAACTGGATGGACTTGTGTCTTTTTTCAACCTAGCTAACTAAGTAACTATGTGTCATGCGCGCAAATGTCTATTTACATATTGTGCAGAACAAGAACGCAATACGTTTTTGCGCAGTTGCACGAATGCATATATACCCCGAAAATGCACGTAAATACGCACAAATACATACAGAAAAAAAAAATCATCTTAAGAAAGTAGATGCTTAAACAGAATTATCATGTGCAAGAGGCTTTAGAAGTGGTGGGAGAGATGCCCTTCCCGCGCTTAATTACCGATCGGCATGCCCGGGAACCATCCAGTGCTGGCAGTGTCTTCGTACGGAGATAAGCAAATGGCAAGATGGCCACCTCTCATCTCTATGCCCTTGGAGAACCAGAGCGACGTCGTGACACCACTTTCAGTTCTCGGCCATGTTTTTTTTGCGAAAGACACATTTTTATTTTATTTTACATTTTGCTTAAAAAAAAAAGGGGGGGGGGGGATTTAGGGTCTTTTGCCTCCATAAAGAGGACCTGTCATGCTGTTTTGTTATCGCAAGGAATGTTTACATTCCTTGTGATAGCAATAAAAGTGATCGTAAAAAAGATGTCCCTGCGTGCTTGTGCGCAGTAGTGAATGCATACGTAGGTCGCGCTCACATATGTAAACAGTGTTTGCACCACACATGTGAGGTATTGACGCAAACGTCTGAGCGAGAGCAATAATTCAAGCACTAGAATGGAGATTTTTAAAGGTATGAGTTTGGTGCCATTCCACGAGTGTGCACAACTTTAAACCATGACATGCTAGATATCTATTTACTTGGCAAAACATCATATTTTTTATGTTCTA
The DNA here is from genome assembly GCA_029574335.1 of Rana kukunoris. Classification (NCBI taxonomy): domain Eukaryota; kingdom Metazoa; phylum Chordata; class Amphibia; order Anura; family Ranidae; genus Rana; species Rana kukunoris. The sequence goes on along the minus strand of CM056060.1, from coordinate 133,824,755 downwards.
CAAAAATTGGGGTATACAGTTAGGTCCTTATAGATATTTGGACACAGGCACAATTTTCATACTTTTGCCTCTGTATGCCACCAGAATAAAATTAAAACAATCCAAATGAATTTGAAGTGCAGACTTTCATCTTTATTTCAAGGGGTTGAACATAAAATGTACAAATTTTAGGAACTGCAAACATTTTTATACACAGTCCCCCCATTTCCAGGGGTTTAAATGTAATTGGATAAATATAATAAATAAAATGTTATTTTTTAATATTTTGTTAAGAATCGGTTACTGGCCATGACTGTCTGAAGTCCTCTTTTTGATGCTTTGCCCGGCTCTAACTTCAGTTGTTCTTTGTTTGTGGGTCTTTCTGCCCTTAGTTTTGCCTTCAGCAAGTGACATGCTCAATTGGGTTGAGATCAGGTAATTGACTCGGCCATTGCAGAATATTCCACTTCTTTTCCTTCAAAAGCTCCTGGGTTGCTTTTGCAGTGTGTTTTGGATCATTGTCCATCTGTACTGTGAGACGCCATCCAAACAACTTTGCTGCATTTGGCTGAATCTGGACTGACAGTATATCTCTAAACACAATTTATCTGGCTGCTTCTGTCACATCAATACCACCAATGACCCAGTGCCACTGGAAGCCATGCATGCCCATGCCATCACACTGCCTCTACCATGTTGTACAGATGACGTTCTGTGCTTTGGATCATGAGCTGTTCCAAGCCTTCTCCACACTTTTTCTTCCTGTCATTTTGGTACAGATTAATCTTAGCTTCATCCGTCCAAAGAATGCTTTTCCAGAACTGGTCTGGCTTTTTAGATATTTTTTTGGTAAAGTCTAATCTGGATTTTCCATTCTTTAGGCTTGTGAATGGTTTGCACCTTTAACATAGATCTGTAATATCCACAATATATTCAAGAATGTCTGTCTGTAATAACTATTTACAGGTTGTTGATTCTGAACTCTACAGGTTAATTGAAAGAGTGACTCATTCAATGTGGGAACACCGACTGTTAGGTGTTAATGTTGTGATGTAAATTAACCTTAGTATGGCTCCTAAGAACCTTCCATTGTGTTGTGCTAATGGACACTGTATTGTGTGAAGTTCTATTGAAGATAAATGTGGATTGTGAGTTAACACAGTCTAAAGGTCAGATGTCTGATTTAACAGCTGTAGTTAAATAGCTCATGTAAATTATGTCTACTAAAGTAATGTGTATTGTATAGCAGGTGTCTTGAAAGGTCATATCTCGGAGTCACCTTGTCTGGGTAAATGATTAATTAGCTCATGTAAATTAGATCAAGAGCTGGTGCCAGAAGGTATACCAAAAAGATGTGTATTAAGCTCCTTTTGTCATGTGGTGGGTGGAGTTGAGTCATTGTTTTGTTACTGACTGTATAAAAAGAGCCTGAGTTTTTCATTAAAGAGTCTATTCGTTTTCAACCAGAGAACAGAGCTCTGTGTCTCGTTTCTGGGGGAATATGTATGGGTCGTTTTCGCCGGATTGTGGAGTGTCGATAAGATGTCTTGGGTTCGGAATGGAATATCTTAAACGGCGTTAACCCCTGTCCCATTTGGGGTTCCATTACATTGACACACCCTCCTCCTCCTGGAGAGTGTCCTTCACTTGTTTGGATGCCGTGAATGGGTTTTTCTTTACCATAGAGAGGATCCTGCGACTATCCACCACTGTTGTCTTCCGTAGACAAGCCTTTTTATGTTGATACGCTCACCACTGCGTTCTTCTTTCCTCAGAATGTACCAAACTGTTTATTTGGCCGCTCCTAATGCTGCTGCTATCTCTCTGATTGTTTTCTTTTACTTTTGAAGCCTTATAATGGCCTGTTTCACTTGCATGGACAGCTCCTCTGAACGCATGATGTAGGTTCACAGCAATAGGTTCCAAATGCAAATACCACACTTAGAATCAACTCCAGACCTTTAACCTTCTTAATTGATGGAGAAATAACGAAGGAGTAGCCCACAACTGACCATTAAACAGCTTTTGATTAAATTGTCCAATTACTTTTGGCCCCTTGATAAAAGGAGGATGGCTATTTTTAAGAGCTGCAATTCCTAAACCCTTCCTCTGATTTGGATGTACATACCCTCAAATTAAACCTGAGTGTGCACTTTTAGCCCATATTGATTATATAACTATAGCTTGAAAAGGTTTTGGTAAAAAGTGCCAGTGTCCAATTATATAAGGACCTTACTGTATATGTTGTTTAATTCAATGAAGTGAATTTTTCCCCCAAAAATTGCATCTGAAAAACCATGTGACATAAAAAATTGCAACAACCGCCGTTTTATTTTCTAGGATCTCTTTAATTTATATATATATATATATATATATATATATATATATATATATATATATATATATATCCCCTTGAGATCCTGACAAAGTATTTCCCGATCTTTCTATGCAGAGAATTCTCTCTGCTCTGCTAAACCCACATCTGTAAAATCTGGGCAGTCTGCCAAGTGTCACAACATTCTCTATCAGTGGAACTTAAGTCTAAACATTGTAACAATTTGTCTTTTACAGCAAAGGAATAGACTTCTGTGTGTAAATTGTGTAAATTAGGACAGTTGTTGAATTCAAGTTTAAAATGTTTTGTTTTTTTTGCTAGAAAATAGCTTAGAACCCCCAAACACACACACAGGCGTGTGTATGTATTTTTTTTTGTAGAGACCCTGGAGAATAAAATGGTGGTTGTTGCAATATTTTAGGTCGCACTGTATTTGCGTGTTAACGTGAAAGATTTTACGCCGCAAGAATCGTGAACTTTATTCGAAGCAAAAAAAATAAAAAATCATGATTCTCATTTTGTCCAGAATCGTGCAGCTCATCTCTGGTAAACTAAAAAGTTGACCCTTGCAGTGGGGCTGCTACTGCACTGCAAAGGTTAGCTGCCCACTTAGTCTACATGACAGTAGAAGCGCTTCTATTTACCGGATCCTTTGCTCCTCCAGAAAATGGCACTCCCATCTGATTTGGCAGTGGACAGTCCCCCAGCCTCCTCATGTCCAATACAGGGCTATGATCAGAGAACCTAATGCCACGTGCACACGATCATTTTTCGGGTTGTAAAAAACGAAGTTATTTTTAAAATGTAGTTTAAAATGATTGTGTGTGGGCTTCAGACCTTTTTTTGGGTTCTGAAAAACGGACAATTTTTTTTTCAAACATGCTCTATTTTTTCACAACGTTTTAAACATTGTCGTTTTTCGGATT